>JAHZTW010000003.1:7755552-7873706 GCA_020283515.1 Alliaria petiolata | reverse complement strand
TTAGGGTGAGTCTCGAGAGTATAGCGTAGATCTTTAGTTCGCAGATTCTATAGTCGAGTGTTGCGACTTTAGTCTCAAACACGGTTGTATCATGGGATTCTGAATCTCTACAAACCGCCACACTGCGGGAGATTTAAAGAATTAAGGAAAGAGATCATATCTTGGCTCCGTGTATCGTCTTTCTTTAAAGGTATTATTAAAACGTTTTTATACTTTATAATCGTTTATTATTGATTTCAATCGTTCTTTGATTCGTAATTTTCAATCTGGATTTTCGCGGTCCTACATAATAAACATCCCGTTCCTTGTTTTCTTCTTCTTGACCAATGGCCTAGAAAGAGTATAATTGATAAGAGATTGAAACAAGGAGATTTACAGAACTAAATCATCTTACAAAAAGATAGATAAGGGTACTTACCATATGTAACTTGAGAGGGGAAGCAATAATCATGTCCGAGGAATAGAAATCACCATACAGCCTGATTCTCTTCCTTGGAATGCACAAGAAAAGTAACGTCTCAGCCAACTACCAAATTAATTACAAACATGAAGCATGCACTGCAATGTTAACGAGGATGTAGGCTAAAGATATACCTTGTATGCTTAATGTCTAACATAAACTCATCATCACTGTTCTTCTCACAAAAAGGATGATGTAAGCATCAATGCTAATACATCATTACTAGACAAGGAAAGGAGCAAAGGAGATGCTAAGCTTGTAGCCATGAGGATTGGAGAAATTGAAGCGGAAAGCAATAGAGATTATGCCTTGAAACACCCACGTTTTAAGCAGCAAAAGGACCAGCTGATTCATGTTAACCATCAAGAGGACCATATTAATCATTCAAAAGGCGAGCCGGTTCAATTCAAAGAGCAAGACAATTCATCTAAACCGCCAAGACCACTTATTGGACCTACATGTGTATTTGGCAAGCTATATAAGGAAACCACGAGTTTTCCTTATATCCTGGCGTATTCAGAAGATATTCAATCCAAACCACATGCCAATAACCGGAGATATATGGAGCAAACCAAAGAAGAACCGCTACCTTCCATACATGGAGCCGTTGGAACACCAAAGCAAATATACAAAGGAAACTGGAATATATGTCATGCTGGGACATTATATTCGCCCCTCCTCACATCCACAGGAGCTTATACGAGCCTTACCACACCAGAACAAGCCAACACTCGCCCCATTTATTCAGAAGTCAAAGTAGATTACATCCAAGAGAAGCTTTCCTCATTTGAAGATCATCATTCATACCAAATCAAGATTAAAGACCAAAGACCATCATTATCAGTCAATCTCGACCCTACATCATCTCAAGATGATCCTGAATGTCCCTACAAGATAGAAGAGTCAAAGATTAACTCCATTTCGTCACCACTAATCAAGCCACCCCCTTTTCCCCATTATGATAACGGCTAGAAGATCAAATCAAGCCAAGACTAAAATCCCAAACCCTTTGTTTTTGTTTTAATTATTGTGACCGTTGCTTTTCATTGTATTTGAGCATTATATAAGCTATGCTCCATTGTATTTCATATTCAGAATTATTAAAGAAATTAAAAACCCATTTTGTTTTGTTTACAAAGAGTTTCTTTGCAACTTAACTTGTTCCTGCTTTTCTTCTAAGTGTTGTGGAATCAGCCTTGAAGGATTGTGCAGAAGCTCCTCTTTCTTGCGTGGATTAGCCCTTGAGAAAGAAGATTCTAAACTCTTGGTGTTTGGAGTTCAAGCATCAAACCGGTTTATCAACTCATCAAACCATTCATCCATCATCTCGGCTTAAGCAACGATTTCAGAGGCAATCTGATTTGGATCATTTCCAGTCTTGTGTCATTGGTATCAAAGCTAAAAGCTCCTTATCCAGGTGTTTTCTATTGCTCTTTCAAGTTTTTGCAGTTTGTTTCATTCATTTTGAATTTTATTTCTTATAAAAAAAACCAAAAGAATTGTTCTTTCTGTTTATCTGCTTTGCTCGAATTTTATAAAAATCATACAAATCCAAAAAAATATTTTGATTTCTGTTTCTGTTTATTTAAACTCTTAAAAACTACAAAAAAATAGTTTCCTTGAATTTTCGGATCATTTATTAATTTTTAAAACCATTTTCTTTCAACTGGTCAAAACTGCATAATTGTTTGTTCTTGGGTTTTGCTTTGAATTAAAACATATCTTTGATTTGTTTTCTTCACTCTTTTGCAAGGTACAACAATGGAGAATGCACTAGTATCTCCTATGCAAGCTATGATGGCCATGATGCAAACACTTGTTGATAATGTCAACGCCCTGAAAATCAATACTCAAGCTTGCCATAAGGCAGTGAATAACCGTCTTACACAAATTGAAAGAAGAAGGGCTGAAGCAACCAACTTGTTAGACGAGCCATACCAATAGTACAAAGAGCCAAGACCACCTGATGTACTTCCACCTCGAGCACCAGACCCCATATCACATGATCTTCTCTTTAAAGGAAACCAAGCTGATCAAATCAAGCAACAAAATGAAGAAGGAGGTTTTAAAGACCAGGGGAGCAAAAACGTGGTCTTACCAGCATGAGACTGTGGAATACAAGGCAGAGAAACTTCCAATACCTAAGCTAAGATCAACATTGGCGCTTACTGAAGCCAGAGACATTCCATTCACCTCACTTATCCAGCATCTATTTCCAGATAAAATCAGAAAAATTCCAAGGTAAGTTACTTAAATCTGATTTTTTTTCAAAAACTAACTTAGCTTTACTTGGTGCAGATGCTATTGTTTTGAGGACACAACCTCTTCAAGAGGGAGAGTATGATGTAAGCATCAATGCTAATACATCAGTACTAGACAAGGAAAGGAGCAAAGGAGATGCTAAGCTTGTAGCCATGAGGATTGGAGAACTTGAAGCTGAAAGCAATGGAGATTATGCCTTGAAACACCCACGTTTTAAGCAGCAAAAGGACCAGCTGATTCATGTTAACCATCAAGAGGACCAGATTAATCATTCAAAAGTCGAGCCGGTTCAATTCAAAGAGCAGGACAATTCATCTAAACCGCCAAGACCACTAAATGGACCTATATGTGTATTTGGCAAGCTATATAAGGAAACCACGGCTTTTCCTTACACCCTGGCGTATTCAGAAGATATTCAATCCAAATCACAAGCCAATAACCGGAGTTATATGGAGCAAACCAAAGAAGAACCACTACCTTCCATAAATGGAGCCGTTGGAGCACCAAAGCAAATATACAAAGGAAACTCGAATATATGTCATGCTGGGACATTATATTCGCCCCTCCTCACATCCACAGGAGCTTATACGAGGCTTACCACACCAGAACAAGCCAACACTCGCCCCATTTATTCAGAAGTCAAAGTAGATTACATCCAAGAGAAGATTTCCTCATTTGGAGATCATCATTCATACCAAATCAAGATTAAAGACCAAAGACCATCATTATCAGTCAATCTCGACCCTACATCATCTCAAGATGATCCTGAACGTCCCTACAAGATAGAAGAGTCAAAGATTAACTCCATTTCGTCACCACCAATCAAGCCACCCCCTTTTCCCCATTATGATAACGGCTAGAAGATCAAATCAAGCCAAGACTAAAATCCCAAACTCTTTGCTTTTGTTTTAATTATTGTGACCGTTGCTTTTCATTGTATTTGAGCATTATATAAGCTCTGCTCCATTGTATTTCATATTCAGAATTATTCAAGAAATTAAAAAAACCCCTTTTGTTTTGTTTACAAAGAGTTTCTTTGCAACTTAACTTGTTCCTCCTTTTCTTCTAAGTGTTGTGGAATCAGCTTTGAAGGATTGTGTAGAAGCTCCTCTCTCTCGCGTGGATTAGCCCTTGAGAAAGAAGATTCTAAACTCTTGGTGTTTGGAGTTCAAGCATCAACCCGGTTTATCAACTCATCAAACCATTCCTACATCAATTCGACTTCAAGTGACGATTTCAAAGGCCACCTTGCTTGAAGCGATTTCAAGGATTGTGTCATTAGGAGCTTGCCAATCATAAGGTTTTGAATACTTTTTGGGTTTTTGAGTTCATTTGTTGATGTCTACTCCAAACTCCGACAAAAAGACTTACATAAATCTAATTAAATCTAAATTGTTGGCAAAAAAAAAAGTTTCAAAATGTTACATTTGTTAAGAGATTTGTTTTAAACTATTACATTTGATCTAACTAAATTTGGTTGATTTTTAAAATTCAAGAGATCTGTTAAATTTGCATAGAGTTTTGTTAAATTTGTAAAAACAAAAATTAAATTTATATAGAGTTTTGTGTATTTAGAAAAATCCATCAAAAAGTCCTCTTATAACAAATTTTAAAAATTCTACGCATATACATATGGGGTGTATTGAAACTGAAATTTGGGAGAATTTGGAATGATTTGAGTTTTAATGAAATTTTAGATGATTTTGGGTAAATTATGAAATTTCTTATGATTTGTTATTAAAGTCTATGAAATCCCACCTAAAACTATGAGATTTGGTTTTTTATATTTGTAACTAACAAACCCCACCAAAACCACTTAAAATCACTCAGAATCCTTTAAAATCCACTACTTAAAATATTTCCAATAACAGGGGATTTGATTTACTTTTTATAAATTCTTGATTGAATAACATAGGATTTGGTAAGACATTTAGAAATCATTAGTTCAATAACAGGGGATTTTAAAAGAACCATCTTCTAAAATTCTTAATCCAATACACCCCCCATAATGTTTTGACAGTTATATTTTATGAATTAAATTATTAAAAATTCATATCCCAATAATATTAAGATTTTAAAAAAATTACATAATCATTAAAATTTAAACTTTTTAAATAATAATGAATTTTGAATAAATCTTATCAAACCAGTGACAATGAATTTATAAAAAATGTTAGAATCTATAAACAAACAACAGTAAAATCTATTAAAAAAATGTTAGGATCTACATGCAGTAACAATAAAATTTTAATATTTTAACAATTTTAAAAATCCAACTCCCACTAACCTCTCTTTCATAGTAGAACAACTTTAGACTGTACCAAACATTCAGATATCTGTCACGGACCGGACCACGTCGGGTTTGGCAGATTGGTATCTAGTATCTACACTAATCTCACTAAACAAATCTACACGGACATTAATAAGCCAAATCAGCAATCCAACAAACGGTCCATATTCCACCACGTGGCTCTCTTACGAATCGTCACGTAGACACCTATTTATAACATTCTGCCTCTCCTCCTCCGTTTCCGGAACAGTAGCTAAACCGTGATCGGAAGCTACCAAACCAAAATCTGAGCCGGAGCAAACAATGCCAAAGGTTTCACAGATCTCTACTCTTCTACGTTTAACGTTTTCTTCATCAAGAAGACTCTCCAATGGCTTCCACGTCATTGCCCGTTCCTATTCCACCTCTGATCCCCCCAAAACATTAGGTACTGTCTCATTACACAAAATCCTCAATTCGGTTTCAAAATCTTTGTCTTAATAGATAATTTACGCAATTGAGATACTGGAATTGCTTCTTGTCAGGTCCATTGACGAGTTACAGTAAGTTAGTGGAGCAAGGGAGGCTTCAACATGATCCGTACCAAGAGAAAGTCGCTTCCGCATTTGAAAATCTGTTCGGAAGATTGGAACATTTCGAGAAGGAAATGGAAGATTATCATGTAAAATTAGGCTCAGACTCTCCTTAATTATGATTTAGGGATTTAGGTTCAGTATTTTTGCATTTATGGGTTACACATTTGGTTTTCTCAGGTGAGATTAGAAGAGTGGGAGAAGAAGAGAGAGGAAGAACGAAGAAGACTAATGGTGGAAGAAGCTGAGAATAAGGAAGACGATGGAATGTGGGCTTCTATGAATAAACAAGGGCAAAAGCTTTTAGGAAGATGGGTATTAGGGTGAGTTTTTATTGTCAATGGCATCTTCTTTAGTTGAAAGTTTGTTTCTTTTATTGTCAATGGCATCTTCTTTAGTTGAAAGCTTGTTTCTTG
The DNA here is from genome assembly GCA_020283515.1 of Alliaria petiolata. Taxonomy (NCBI): domain Eukaryota; kingdom Viridiplantae; phylum Streptophyta; class Magnoliopsida; order Brassicales; family Brassicaceae; genus Alliaria; species Alliaria petiolata. The sequence continues at coordinate 7,867,706 of JAHZTW010000003.1, read as the reverse complement.
TATTGTCAATGGCATCTTCTTTAGTTGAAAGTTTGTTTCTTTTACTGTCAATGGCATCGTCTTGAGTTGAAAGCTTGTGTCTTTTATTGTCAATGGCATCTTCTTTAGTTGAAAGCTTGTTTCTTTTACTGTCAATGGCATCTTCTTTAGTTGAAAGCTTGTTTCTTTTACTGTCAATGGCATCTTCTTTGGTTGCAAGTTTNGAAAAACTCTGAGATTGAAGACTCCCCCTGCTTCGCATTCGCCAGCTCGTTCTCTAACAATTGTAGCCGAGCTTCATTCTTCTTGTTGAACAATTGATCCAACGACTGCCAAATGGAACTAGCGGATATACACCTTGAGACATGCTCAAATATTCCCGAGGATATTGACCTCTTCAAAGCAAACTCTGCCTTGGCATTCTTCCGGATCCACTCCTTTGTCGTTTCTGCTGTTGCAGCAGCTCCCCTTGGTGGTGTTGTGCTGCTACCTCCGACGACATCCCATAAGTCCTCACTCACCAAGTATGACTCCATACATGACTTCCATAACCGATAGTTAGATTGGTTTAAGATCTCCATTCTCAACCCAGCTACACGACCTGTTGACTCCATACTTAGAATAAACCCGAGCTCTCTTTAAACCCCGATCTTGAAAAGAACCAAATCAGAATGGCTCTGATACCATGTAGAGAAACCAACAGCGATAGTGCTTTAGCACTAGCCCAAGATCGTAATACCCAAAAGACTCGAAAGAAATAAAAGACTTTCTAAGTATGAAGAAGAATATGGAAGAACACTTAAGAGAAAACTTGAACACTCTTAGAGAGTAAGAACACTTAAGAGAACTTATGAAAAATACTCTTTATTAGCTTGTTCAACTTCTTGTATGTGTTTACAAATGAGAGGGTGAGGGGGTATTTATAGCCTCCCAAAACTATCTTACAAAGATCTAGAGTTTTCTACAACCTCCTTACTTCCTAGATTTTTTTTACATTTTTAGAGTTTTCTACACAAATCTTAAATTAATTAACTAATAAAATTCTCTAGAAACATTTAGAGAGGATGAAGATTTTAATGATATTTCTAAAGAATTCTAAAACTTGTACTCAACTTTGGGTTTAATAGTTTTATCATCAAACCCAAAATTAAGCTTAACCCAAAATCAAGTTAATTTCAATAAAAGTAACGACATGAAGGGAGAAGACACAAACAGTGGCTTAGAGGTGAATCAAGTCCAACAGCATCATGGAGCTGCAGCGTCCGTGAAAGTACATAATGTGAAGAGTTTGCTGTCTGATTTCAGGTGTAGCATTAAATTATGAGTGGTTGTTGTATGTGTTGGTAGAACTAATGTGCCTAAATGGCTAAATGGCTATATATATGTAGTTCAGTTCATTATCAGTAGACTCTTTGTATTTTTGTACTTTTGTTGTATTATTAATATTAGGCATTTATTATGTTTCCCTTTCTCACACTTAGATAGATGCTTGAAAGTTATGCCAAATAAAAAAAATAAAGTAGAAGAAGACTACATAGTAAACATTAAAGAGGCAACAACAAAGCGAGAGCAGCTTTTATAGAGCGTATCGGTGAAGGAGACGACCCCTTTAAGTAAACCATGTTGGTCCACCACCCACACTTAAACGTTTTTGTATATCTTTCTACATCTTCTTATGGAAACTTTGTACTCTACTTACAAAATTATTTAACAAAAAAGTTTAAGAGTATGAAGAATCATATGTTTTCCTTTTTAATAATTTTTTCAAGATTTAAGAGAAATCTTCTTATAGTTCCTATTTTTTGGGCCAATAATGACATTAAGCCTTATAACTTATTTTGATTCATTGAAAAATAATAAAATTATATAAATGGTAGAGTAATAATAAAAGGACATCAATTAATATGGATCAATTATCACCGATGGATTAAAAAAAGAAAATGACAGCATATGTTTATCGTAAAAGTAAAAATTATTAACAAAAATAACGAGGGAAACAAGCATGTACTATATCTCCAGAAGTGAGTAACTTGAGAGGAGAGATCAATGGACTGATATATATGCTTGCTTGGAAACCTAGGGCTTTTATCTACTATAATTTCTTAATCATTATTCTTAATTCTAGAGAATTATTTCGACTAATTTAATTTTTGTAATATTTTTTTATTGGATATTTTATGGGTCTTATATCAAATTTTATTGTTCAAACGTTATTGTTGTTAATTCAAAATAATTGATAGCATGTTTAAATCTTTCTTTATGAACAACCATTCCATTAAATATAAAGTTTTACACGTTTGAAGGAGAGAAACCTCGAAGAGATTCCTTTGTATAGCATATTTAAATCAAAATATAAGAGAAAAAAGAGTACGAACAAAATATATATAAAAAGAATAATAAAACGGATAAGAAGAAAATATTAAAAAAGATGATGAAGATTTTTGAGAAGAGAAAGAATTTGAAAGAAGAGAAAGAAATTCAGAGAAGAAAACTGTAAGATTTTTAAATTATTCATGTCATGCAAGGTACGAACGGGCAGCCTAGCATTTATCGTCTTTACATATGTACATTTATTCAACATATTAAGTGAAACAAAAGTTTACTTATTATATTAGAACGATTACTTCGTAATTTGGTGCATTGGCTTTTGGCTTAATATAACTATTTACTTTTTTGGCCATCATCAAATTTGAAGATCATTATTTTGTTATTTGATTTAATTTTAGTATCCATTCTGTTCACGTATATTTTAGAATAATTTTTAAAATACGAAGACAAATACGAATAACAATTGGAAAAAGAGGAGGAAGTCTGATAAGAAGAAGAAAAATGGAATATGAAGAAAATAAACAGAAAACCGGGAGGTGCAGAAATGGAGAAAATGAAAACGAGTCAAAGAAATACTGGAAGAATACTATGTTTGAGAAGACAAAGATAGTGAATAATGAGAAGGAAAACGATGATGAAAACGAAAAAAAAACCAGCAGAAAGCGTAGAAACTGCTGGTGTCTAATCAGTTTTTATCGTTATTTTGAATAAAAGCGTTTCAGGTGGTTTTGTCTCACGAAAAGGATAATGTCTATTTCGTTTATTATGATAAAATCGTTTATGCGTTTATCGGATTTATATTAATCCGAAAAAGGTAATTTCGATTTCGTTTATGAAGATAAAATTGTATCTATATTTATCAGATTATAAAATAAAATAAAAAGACGGTGTAAACCCTAAATCTCTATTCGTATAAATAGTGTAATATCTCTATTCGTATAAATAGTGTAATATCTCTGCCATATTTTCTATTGTTTTATACGTTTAGATTAGTTCATCCAAATCTTGGGGTTTTTCTTATTGTTTTTAGGTTTAGATCTTGATTTAAACATAGTCTTTCAAAACCGAAGACTTAGAGTTTTAATGTGAAAATTTTCGGTCTTTGAGCACGAGCAAAAGCAAGATCAACAAATTTGTTCCAACTAGGAACGTTTGCTATATGTTTGTTCAATTTAAATATACTAGCAATGTTTTGGCAATATAGTATCTAAACTAACAACATACCATACTAATCTATTAAAATTCCATTTCTATTAATTTATTATGGTGTTATTCCGCTAACATACTTATTAATACACTACACCGCAATATTATATTTTAAATTTATTAACATTAAATCTTATAATCCCTCTGTTTCAGATTAATATATGTTTTAACATTTTAACACATATTAAAAAAAACTAAATTTTATTAAAAATGCATATTTTTAAGATTGAAAATTTTCTATAACTCTAAACCAATAGTACTTCAAAAAACTCAATTACTTTTTAAAAAAAAAAATTTTTGAAAGGTTACTATCATTATTGGCTAATAAAAAAATATTTAGAAAAATATAAAAAATTAACTTCATGAAACAAATTTTCTTTTCTAAAACATCTATTAATTTGAAATGGAAGAAGTATAATTTTTTGGATAAAAATAGAAAATTGTTTTTACCTATATCTTATTATGAAAATATTAACATTTTACTATCTGTATCCTGTTGACTACAAATAGTATTACAATCCATTTGATGGTTTGGGATGTTACTTGGGATAATTTATTGAAGTATGTTATACCGGCAGAAGAATATAACCATGAATCCAAGTAGTTTTAAAAAAAAATATATATATATATATATATATATATATATGTGTGATATATTGAGTTTCATATTGTCTGCGATATTAATTTAATTTTGTATAATGTTTCGTAGGTGTAAAATTATTTTTAGATTAGTGTAAGAACCTTGCTTTGGCCGAGATAGAGCAGCTTATTTGTAGCAATGGGAGTTCTCAGTCTAATTTATCTCCTATGCCATTTCTGAAAGATGTCATCATGGATACATGTAGTAATCTTCTTATTCAGGATGGGAAAAGTTACAATGGGAAGTACTTATATATTAAACATGATGGACAAGCAAAAGAATATATATGATAAGATTTTAAATGATGTATACACTGGTATTGGAGGTATGTTTTCGTTTTTGAATATAGAAGTACTCGCAGAACCTAATTGTGGAGTTTACTAGGAGATGTTCTATGATCGAAAGGTCTTATTGTTCTCAATGTTGTGTCAAGAAGAATTGTTGCTTTATTATTGCAAGGAGGTCAGAAAGTTCACTCGAGGTTTTCAATCTTCATTGTGGTGACATTTGCAATCAAATTTTGGAAAATTGATTAAAAAGCTAACCTCATAATATAGACAAGGAATTGATAATGACCAAAGTTTTTTTAGAAACTTTAGATAAAACAATACGTGATATACTAAAATATAAAGAACCGGTCGGTGGTAAAATTTTCTTCTTTTGAGGAGACTTTAGACAGATTTTGCCAGTAATCACTAATGGTGGCAAGGTAAAGATTGTTCTGAATACTTTAAATTCGTTATTTCTTTGGTCTATTATGAAGAAGGAAAACCGTAATAAATAGAAGGAATAATAAGAAGAAGATAACAGTTTAAAGAGATAACCAGATGAAAACAGAAAACCGGAAGAGAAGGACGAAGGCAAATCAAATTAGAAAAAACAAGAAGTTGGGGAAAATACAAGCGATAAAGAAAAAGTAGATGTCAAAGACGATTAAGAAAAAGAAGAAAAAGGAATCAAAGAATTAAGACGAGCAAGAGCAATATCTTACGATATTGTTATTTTAAAATCGTTTTAAGTAAAATTATCATATATAAGATAACATTTGAATTATATATGACAGTCAACATAGTAATTTTATGTTTGCTGCAGTTTTATTTTTGAAATTAGTTGATATGAAATTTAAATAAGTTATTTTGAGTAACTAAGCCATATTCTATAAGTCAATTTTGCATATAAAAGATTGATTACATGAAACAAGTGTGAAAACATAAGAAATAAAAAATGATGTGTAGCTGTTAAAAATGCATTACGAAAGTATATATTTATAAGTTTTTGAGAAAATCATTATGAAAAAACTATCATAGAATATTAATAAATTTACTATAAACATAATTTTATTCTTTTTATTTATATTGTATTCGTAAAATAAATTGAATAATACTTTCAGAGCTTTTATACCTAGCTGTTATGCTTGGGTGGATTAATAGCAAAAAAAAAAGCAAAAAAAAATAGAAAAAAACTGACACGGTTCGAAAAGGACGCAAGAAGTTAAGAACATTAAATGGAAAAAAAAAATATAAACTATACAATTTATTTAAAATTTGGGTTTTGCATTGTCACATTTATATACCAATAATTTTATGTTAGTTAATGGGGTTTTATATTAAAATAAAAATAAAATAAAGTTAATGTTGAATCGTTGATGTATAGAAGTTTTTATGTTAACCTGTGAAATATGTTAAGGCCTTTTCTAAACATTTTTTTTTCTAAAGCTTTCCGACCACTTTATTGTATTAAACATGATTTCAATTTTCCAATAAATCAAAAGATCCAATTATTTTTGTTTAATATTAGCATGTCAAAGTAATGCCACTAGAAGCAATGCTAATCTTTTGGATCACAACAGAAACACAATAATAACAACAAAACATGCTATGTATTTGCAAAATCCCAATGGCATTAACTCCTTATATTTAATTAATATTTATAGTTAGTTGATTTTGTGGAAACAGTTTAAAATGATTTGTTTCAAATAGATCGGGTACGAGTGGAACAAGCATGCAAAATCTCGCAACCCATATATTGTACTGTAAAGACCATGATACTCTTTGTTGAGCTGACATTGCTACATTGGTTAACCAAATATTGGGTTAAGGGTGGAAAATTACATAATAATTTAAGTTATGTTATGTTTTTACGTGATTAATTTGCTCTGGTATTATTGTCTAATAATTTCTGAGATTCTTGATACTAAAATTGCAGACAAGATTTATGTTTGCTGCGGTTTTGTTTTCACTATTAATTGATATACAATTTAAATAAGTTGTTTTGTATATGCACTTAGGAAAACGATAAGAATCGATTAGAAAGAAAGACACTTACGGAAAGTTTTGAAAGAGAGAATCGGCTAGGGCGAGATATAAAAGATTTAGCCAGAAAGAGAGATCACTATGTAATTACAATGAAACATTATTCATTATGTTCTCGAGCTCTATTATTGTCATTGATTTATTTAGAAAATCGGCTCAAGAAAATAAATTATAAATTTTCTTTATGAATTTGTTTATGAATTAAAAAATTTATGGTAAAATAATAATCAAATAATTTATGCATGTGTTTGCCAATATTTTGTTTGATGGTATTTATATTTAGAAACATTTGGCATGTATCTAAATATTGTTATAGCATCGCAAACTAAAAAATAGGTTATTTATAATAATTTTTACTTATTTATTTCTATGTTCTTGAATTTTTAATAAGGAAAAATGGTTACTGGTTATTTAGAATACATTGAATCACGAAATTTAAAATAGATTTTGAGACCAACATTATCATAGAATCTATAACTTATATAATGAAAAACTAATAGCCCGCGCATAACCTTGGTTGAGATAGAGTGGAGGGATGTTCTTTTTGTATGGTTCTGGTGGTACTGGAAAAACATATCTCTGGAGTTTGCTTGGTGCTGCTCTACGTTCAAAAGGACTTATCGGTCTTAACGTTGCGTCGAGTGGCATCGCCACGTTGTTATTACAAGGAGGAAGAACCGCTCATTCTAGGTTTGGAATACCTATTGTGGTTAACAAGTTTACGATGTCTTGCATGAAGACTGATTCTAATCTAGCGGAATTGGTTAGGAAGATCAAGTTGATAACATGGGATGAGGCATTGATGATGAACAAAGATTGCTTTGAAACTCTAGATAGAACGCTATGCAACGTCGTAAAATGTGCTAAGCCATTTGATGGTAAGGTAATCGTCTTTGGTGGAGATTTTAGGCAAATATTGTCGGTTATACCTAATGATGGGAGGGTAGAAGTTGTCATGGCAACTTTAAATTCGTCGCCTCTTTGGAATCAATGTGATTGTTAAAGCTTACAAAGAATATGCGGCTCATACCAGGAGATAGTAGTAAGGAGATGCATGAGCTAGCAGAATGTTCGAAATGGATATTAGATATTGGTGACGGGAAGATAAATGGGAACAGCCTAGGCGAATCCGAGGTTGACATTCCTGAAGATTGTTGATTATGGATGATGGAGATCCAATTAAAGCAATCATTACTGAGGTTTATGGACGACTGTATGCAGGGAAAACAGATCCAAAGTTTTTCCAAGAAAGAGCGATTTTAAGTCCAAGGAACGATGATGTCGAGGTCGTAAATAACTACATGTTATCGCAGCTACCAAGTAATTTTATTGTATTATTTTTTCAATTCGAGTTTTTAGTTGCGACCGTTAATACTGGGTTTATAGCGTGTTTAATACCGATTGTTATGCATACATGAGGTGATGAAAGGACATATCTAAGTTGTGATAGTATTGATACAACTGATCGGGATATTGATAGTAACAAAACATCCGAAGTATCGTCCCTGACATCTTATACCCCGGATTTTCGTTTCTCCACCGGAAGCAAGGTTTCCTTTCATGATGAGACGTAAACAGTTTCCAATCACTCTGGCTTTTGTGATGACCATAAACAAGAGTCAACTCTTGCAAAAGTAGGAGTGTTTCTGCCAAACCGGTATTTACGCATGGCCAATTATATGTTGCTTTATCAAGGGTAACAACGAGGTCAGAGTTGAAGATCTTGATAATGGATAAAGACAATAAACCGCAACGGAAGACTTTGAATGTTGTTTAGAGGAAGTTTTTCCGAAAACTAAATAAATTGGTATTTGTGAGTTGGTTAAGTATCAATAGATATTGTTTACGCTCTTCTTAATGATATCTATACAATATTGTTTCTGCATGTATTTTCTCTTCCTTACTTGGATGTTATAACTTTGGTTCGTTTATTCAGTAACAATATTGTGTCATTTGTTCAAATTCTTGCATGTATTTTTTTTTTTTGTCAACATTCTTGCATGTATCTACAAATTCTTATTACATTACAAAGTATATCGTTATTGGGTTTGCTAAACAGTTGGTTCATTCGATCACATGTTCAAATTTCTAGCATCATTTTTTAAAAAATGTTTACAGTTTATTTATTACAACTTCCATTAGAAAATTTTAAATTGGTTTTGAAGTCAACATTATATGTTTAACATCATTGAACTCAAGTAGCCCGCCCATTTGCGCGGGCCCAGCCCTAGTATACTTGTATGCAGGTCCGGTTATAAGGGTATGCCCACAGTGCAAAAGTACAGGGTCCCACCATTTTTCATCTGTTTTTTATTACATTTTAGGGTCCAATTTTTTTATAATTGTGCAATTGAGGGTCCAAATTTTCAGATTAATAAAATATACCTAAGTTTAATTTTTAATTATTTTTTTGCCATAGGGCCCAGTTTCTGTTTGAGTCGGGTCTGCTTGTATGTAGATACCAATAACAAGACCAAAATCTCCAAAACTCGGGAGAAAGAAGACTAGTTCTGGAGAAGATTCTGAAGAAGCCACCCCTCGCTTTGGTAGGCTGAGCTTAGATGAGAAAGCTCCTAAAGATAACCCAGTCGTGAAAGGAACTCTACCCGTTGAGACCAAGAAGCAACCAATGCGCAAGTCACTTCCCAGGTTGCCTTCTGAAAAGACAAATCTGTCCACGGGAAGGTGGCTCCAGCAAAAGCTGTGACATAGGCAAAACCTTTGAGTTGGTTCGAGCAAAAACCAAGCTCCAAGAGTGAATGAAGACAGAACCGAATCTCCAATTGTAGTGGAAGTGGTTGCAGTTGAGCCTTAAAACTTGGGTGCGATTATTGAGACCTTCAAAATCTCATTCGTGTATTAGTTAAAGAGCCAAAGAGGAACAGAAACAAGAAAAGGTGTGATCAATGGGTTTAATCACAAGATGAGTAAAATGAGTGAAAGAAAGATATGCAAAGGGTTTTTGGAGGATGTGCTTTGCTTCACAAGGCTGCTTGCTGCTTCTTCATTTCCTAGATATTTCATTCGTAAGAGCTTCAAAAAGTGTTGCATGATAATTGGTCGTAATGCTTAAATTTTTGTCATAAAGATCTGTATTTTTTTTTTTTTTTTCGTTTCGATATGTTAAAAAGGAGATTGTGATTAAATTGTCAAAATTTTCACAACAATTCACAGAATCCAAATTGTAGAAGATGGCTCAACCTTTGTGTTGGGTTCGAGCAAAAACCTCCTAAACTCGTGGAAATATGTAAACAAATATCAAAAAGCTGTTGCACGTCTTTAAGTAGTCTATATACCAACTTACCATTGTGATTGAAGCAGAAACCGTTAGACCTTTATTCTTCTTTTTTCTCTGATTAGGAGGTTCTTATCCGGGATCAGAGCATGTAATACGGTCATATCTAGGCCTCGGTGTTTGGGTATTTGGGTTGGGTTGGGTTCGGGTCGATTTTTTGGGTTTTAGGGTTGGATTTTGCAATTTCTTACCCGTTTTGGAACAGTAGAGTTTCGGTTTGGTTCCTTTCGGTTTCGGGTAGGTTATACCCAATTTTTTTTTTATATAGTTCGATTGAGATGCCAAGAGAGGAAAACTTAGGACACCGATATGGTACTTTTCCGAGTACATTCCGACTCTCAAATAAAAATTAGGACTACATACTAAAATCAGTTTCGCATTGGAAGATTTAATTTTTTTGATTTTTATTGTTAAAATAATAGTTATGATTTTTTAACCAGAAAATTGTGAAATAGAACCAACTTCACTAGAACATCTGTTCCATATGTCGTTACTTTTGAAAATTTTCTTAGAACTAAAACGTTTAAGTTGATAGGTTTGAAAAAATAACTTCATCCATTCCATGTGACATTCCTTACCAGCTTTCACTATCATCCGACAACAATCGTTCGAAGCATCTTTGTTCCGAAGAATCTCTGCTTTCACTTCAATGTTACATTTTACTGAATCAGGTCCCATTTTTTCTCCGCAGTTTATAAGATAATCAAGATATTTTTTTGAATGACTTTCGATCATGTCGCAATTATAAGCATCCGAACTCGGTGAATCTGCAATCGCCGCATCAAACTCGTCATCTGATCTGAGTAGCGGCTTGTCATCATCGTCTTCTATAGCCAAAGTTGGATTAGAAAACGATAACAAAACTATGATTGAAACAAATGCCATAAAAATGGTTTTATTCTCCATCTTAATTAATTTGTTTTCTTTTGCTTTATGCCACTAATGAGGATTTGTGTGTGTATTTATAATGATCGTAAGTTCATTAATGTTATTATGAGTTAGTTTTATATTTATAAGGAGTTTTTTTTTGTTATCTCTTACGAACAAAATATATTTAATTATCAATAGAACTAATAACGTTTGACGTTTTATGTCTTTCTTTAGTATGGTTACTTTAATACATTTCAGCTTGTGAAATAACTTAAACAAAACAAATTTAACATATCATTGATAGAAAATTGGGCATTGAATCACTAAATATGAGCTTCATCAATAAATATCCTAATCATCCCCATCACGGAGAAGAAATTCTAGATGTCCACCATGTAAAACGGTAAGAGCATCCGCACCCTCAAGCGTATCTAACACATCAAATATTAATATAATATATTAATATAATTAATTTTTAAATTATAAAAAGAATCACCAATTGTTAATGAACATGTGTAAGAAACGTCTCTTGAGCCTTTGCTAAAATCTCTCAAACGAGAGACGGACCAGACGGTTCTACTTCTCTCTCATATTTTTTTATTTTTTTATTTTTTTATTAGTAAGAAATGGTGCTTTGCAACGATAGAGATGCTCTAAGAGCATCATTAATGCAGAGACGATATGCGGTTCTTAAGGAAACAAAAAAAAGAAAAAAATATAATAGGTGGCAGAGAGAGAAGAGAACCGGCTCTTCCTAAGAGTTCAAGGAGTCGACTCTTCCCATTCTTCTGACATGTGTCGTAACGTGATTGGTCAAAATTTTTTTTCGAAAATCATTTTTTTTTTAAATAATAAAAAAAATGGGAAGAGTCGACCCTCCATTACCGATGCTCTAAGAAACCCCTTTAATTAGTTGTAATGCTTAACTTCTATGTGGTTGTTTGTCGATCTGTTTCTATTTTCTTTTCTTTTTGATATTTTTGATATGATACTTGAAAGATGAATTTTGAGGAGATTGTGATTGAATTTTCACAACAATTTACCGTACTGAAGTGTAGAAGATGCCTCAACCTTTGTGATAGGTTCAAGCTTTGAGCAGAAACATCCTAAACTTTTGGAAATAAGTAAACAAATATCAACAAGGGGGAAAACGGTTTATTCCTACCTTCACTATGACCAAGTGTGAAAATCCATACCCGAATTTAGGGACCATGCTATAACCTTAACGACTGATTTTTTAAATTTTCATACCTAAACTATGAACTCGTGGCTAGAACCTACATTGACTTAGACGGTGTTAGTCAAACCATTAACAATGCTGGCTTGAATTGTTGAGTCAGCTAAATCGTCCACAGCTGTTGAATCAGTTGCCACATCATTAAAATGAAATAAAAATCATTTCTTTTCAAAAGCGAAAAAAATGATAATACCGAACATAATCAAATTGAAATTCACCAATCTTAATATAAAATTTTGTTAACATGTTTGGGGTCTAGATGTCGAATAGTATATTTACCAACTTACCCTAATAGACCTGAAAAACTAAATGGGTGTTAATAGATTTGTGGTCTAAATGGGACGGGTTTAAATGGGTCGGACATATCCACCCATTAAACTAACCATTGTGATTGAAGATTATGCGGTTAGTACTTTATTCTTGTGGTAGACACATGTCATTTTGTAAGGAAATGCCACTGAAATGGTGCTTTTCTGAGTACATTCCGACGCTCAAATAAAAGAACAAGACTACGTATTGGCAAGAGAGTCAAGAAACTAAAATCAGTTTCAATAACATAAGATCTGGAAGATTAGATTTTTATTTGGTTACAATACTAAATAGTAAATCACATCAAACAAAAATCAGATATAGTATTATTGTTAAAATAGTTGGTACAATACAATCAGTTTAAACCATTATTGGATAATAATAATTAGTTATGATTCTTAACCAGAAAGTGGTGAAATAGAACCAACTTCACTAGAACATCTGTTCCATATTTCGTTACTTTTGAAAATTCTTTTAGAACTAAAACGTTTGAGTTGATAGGTTTGGAAAAATAACTTCATCCATTCCATGTGACATTCCTTGCCAGCCTTCACTATCATCCGACAACAATCCTTCGAAGCATCTTTGTTCCGAAGAATCTCAGCTCTCACTTCAATGTTACATTTCTCTGAATCAGGTCCCATTTTTTCTGAGCATTTTAAAAGATACTCGAAATATTTTTCTGAATGACTTTCGATCATGTCGCGGTTATAATCTTTCGAACTTGGTGAATTTGCCATCGCTGCATCAAACTCGTCGTCTGATCTGAGTAGCGGCTTGTCATCATCGGCCAAAGTTGGATTAGAAAATGATAGCAAAACCATTATTAAAACAAATGCCATGAAAATGTTTTTATTCTCCATCTTAATTTGTTTTAAGCTCTGTTAATTTGTTTTCTTTTGTTTTATGACACTAAGGAGAATTTGTATGTGTATTTATAGTGATCGTAAGTTCATTAAAGTTTTTATGAGTTACTTTTTATTTATAAGGAAACTTATAATTTTATTTTTGTTCATTTCTCTTTTTTTGTTAAACATATCTTGTATTTGCTTACCAATAAGATATATTTAATTATCAATAGAATTAAAAAAAAAAAAAAAGAACCATCACATATAATTTTGTTAATAAAAAAACCCATGTCTACAGTTTGTTAAAACCTTAACAGCCAACATTAAATTAAAACTATGCGTTTTGCATTGTAAAAATGACATGTATTTTGCGAAATCCTAAAGGATTTTAATGAAAAACCCCTTCAAGTAAATATGGATCCAGAATAAAGCTTTCAACTATAAATTTAATGTGAAAAAATCTATTTATGTCTACAGTAACGTTAAAATATAAATGATCAACATTAAATCAAATGTATATGTTTTAAATTGTTAAAGTTGACATGGATAATTTTAAAACAATGTGATAATAAGATTCTCTATCTAGAAAGTTGTTTGAAACAGACATAGATGTCAAATTTCTCAGACAACTTAATATATCTGGAGTTTTGAGAAATTATAATAATTTTTCAAGTTGTACACAAAGTTTAACATTTATTTCTTCTTCAATCAACTTTCAAACTATCTGAAATTAAATTTTGACAATTTTTGGGTTAATCATTTTGAAGATTTTATAAATTTGAATATTTTCTCTATTTGAACTTCAAAATATTAAATGTCTTTCTGGTTTTAAAAGCTATCATATCATTTTAAGATTATTTATGTCATTTTTACAATGCAAAGGGCATACATTTGATTTAATGTTGATCATTTAGGTTTAGGTTTTAACGTAATAGTGGATAGAATGGGGGTTTTACATTAGTTTTATAGTTGAGGTGTTTATCTTGACATATATTTATTTGAGGGGGTTTTTTATTAATTTGTTTTGGGATTTTGCAAAACAAATGTCGTTTTCTACGATCCAAAATGCATATCTTTGATTTAATGTTGGCAGTTAATATTTTAACGGTACTGTAATCTGTAGACGTAAGAGTTTTTTTATCAACATACTTATAGTTGAGGAGTTTTTACATTAAATTTATAATTGAGAGTTTTTTTTATTAAAAGCCCTATATTGAAATTATCAATAGAATTAATAACTTTTGACGTTTTACGTCTTTGTTAAGTATGGTTACTTTACTACATTTTAGCTTATAAAATAACTTAAACAAACAAAATTAAACGTATCATAGATAGAAAATTGGGCATTGAATCATGAGCTTCATTAGTAGATATCCTATTAGAAATTAAATAAAGCTACAGTTCAAAAAAAAAAAAGTTAAATGAAGCTTGTAAGAAGTGGACTTGCCATTACGGTTTGATTTAGGTTCAGCTTCTTTGATTTTTGGTTTATTTGGTTTATAAAAACTCAAACGGAATAAAATCATTGGTAATTCAGTTTGGTTACAATTTGAATTGATGTAGTTATGGTTTGGTTTGGTTTGGTCTTGTTCGGTTTAGTTTGGTTTGGTTTGGATTTTATTATGTTTTAAAATTAAATATATGTAGTGAGTGAGCTCAATATTAACAGTTGACCACTTTATTAGATATCTAACAATGAAGATTTAAAAATTACCAAACTAATAAAGAGAATTTTTTAATTTAATTACATAAGATGCCACTAATCATAAAACTCTTTTTCGACATAAGAACCGGCTACACTTTTCATCCTGATGTCGGTGATATTGTTCGGCAGCCGATGTAATAAACATGATGTGTTTTTTGTGGATAACTATTTAATTAACAAGGTGAATAATATAACATCGCAATATATAAATTTATATATTATGAGTTAAATGTATGTTTATTATGTTAAACCAGTTAATATATCATACAAAATATGAAATATCAATTTAAAATTGTGAAATAATATATTTAAAAAAATTGTTTATAACAGTTTAACAAAAAAGAATTAGGTTTTCTCTCACATGATTTACTTGGTAACAA
Organism: Alliaria petiolata; assembly: GCA_020283515.1. Taxonomy (NCBI): domain Eukaryota; kingdom Viridiplantae; phylum Streptophyta; class Magnoliopsida; order Brassicales; family Brassicaceae; genus Alliaria; species Alliaria petiolata. The sequence goes on along the minus strand of JAHZTW010000003.1, from coordinate 7,852,597 downwards.
TTATAATAATAAGGTATGTACAATGATAACGATAACAATAATAAAACAGTGAGTTGCTGATACTTGTAACATGATCCTCATAATATATCTACAATGATAAAGTGTCCTCTTGTTCGTTTTTAGTGTCTAGATGCTCAGCTTTCACGTGTAAAAATTATCTGGTTTGCTTGCAGGAAACCCAAGAAACTGAGATTAAGATGGTAAGGAAGAGTCTGTACTTCAACGCCACCTCAATGCCTAACCTCTATCAAGAACCTCTGCCACCTACAACATTGTTAAATACATAATGTAACGATCCAGGCCCGGACTATTTAAATAAGTTTAAATGGATTGATTTGGCTATCTATGTCATCAAAGTACATTTATCTTTTCCGGTCACTTACCCTAAGAGAACTCAAGAGTTAAACGTGCTTATGCTGGAGTATGACTAGGATGGGTGACCTTCCGGGAAGTCCGCTGCGAAACCGTGTGAGTGAGGCCAAAATACGAGAAAAGTTCACGTGGTGATTGCAGGGAAAAGTAAATCAGTCGCTCGGCCACCGGAGAAAAATAACGCACCGGCCGTCGGACAGGGGCGGGGGCCCACAGCCCGTGAGAGGTGTGGAGCCTCGCTGGTAGGGGCGGTCGGGGTATTACAAGTGGTATCAGAGCCAAGGGAAGTCAAACTAGTTCTGTCCCAGGAGACTGTCTTGGGGTTTGGGGGTTAGGGTTCACACTGACGGGATCAGAATTCGGGGACGAATTCCCGTTAAGTGGGGGAGAATTGTAACGACCCGGGCCCTGACCATTTGAATAAGTTTAAATTGATTGATTTACCTACCTATGTCATCAAAGTTTACTTACCTTTTTCGGTCACTTACCCTAAGAGAACTCAAGAGTTAAGCGTGCTTATGCTGGAGTAGGACTAGGATGGGTGATCTTCCGTGAAGTCCTCTGCGGAACCATGTGAGTGAGGCCAAAACACGAGAAAAGATCACGTGGTGATTGCAGGGACAAGTAAATCAGTCGGTCGGATCACCGAAAAAAATAACGCACCGACCGTCGGAAAGGGGCGGGCCCACGAGCCCGACGGAGGGATGGGTGACTCGCCGGTAGGGACGGTCGGGGTGTTACACATAATATCATCTGTAATGCTGAATACTTGAATGTAGATACTAGCAAAAAAAACCAAAATCTCCAAAACTCGAGGGAAAGAGGACTGCTTCAGGAGAAGATTTTGAAGAAGTTATTACTATTCAAACCCCTAGCTTTGGTAGGCTGCGCTTAGTTGAGAAAGCTCCTAAACTAGTTGGCTTCTGAAATGACAACTCTGTCCAACGGGAATGTGGCCCCAGCAAAATTTGTGACAACATCAACAAAGGCAAAAGAAAGAAACCAGATAAAGATGATTGTTGGCCTAGAAGATTCACAAGAACAAGCTCCAAGAGTAAAATAAGATAGAACCGAATTTCCTATGGTAGCGGAAGTGTTTGCAGTTGAGCCTTAAAACTTGAGGTGCGATTTTTGAGGCCCTCAAAATCTCATTCGTGTATTAGTTAAGGACCGAAAGAAGAACATAAACAAGAAAAGGTGTGATTAATGGATAAAACCAAACTGTTTAATCTGAAGATAAGCAAAACGAGTGAAAGAAAGAGCTGCAAAGGGTTTTTGATGTTTTGCTTTGCTTCACAAGGCTGCTTGCTGCTTCTACATTTCCTATACATTTAAGAGCTTCAATTGTGTTGCATGATGTTTAGTCGTAATGCTTAACTTCTATGTGGTTGTTTGTTGTAAAGATCTGTTTTTTTTTTCATTTCGATATGATACTTGGGATCTAAATGGGACAGGTTTAAATGGGTCGAGGTGGATGTAAATGTAGGTTTTGGGAAATGGTGCTTTTCCGAATACATTCCGACGCTCAAAAAAAAAAAAACAAGACTACGTACTGGCAAGAGAGTCAAGAAACTAAAATCAGTTTCAATAACGCAAGGTCTCGAAGATTTGATTTTAATTCGGTTTCAATACTAAATAGTAAATCACATCAAACAAAAACAGATATAATATTATTGTTAAGATAGTTGGTACAGTACAATCATTATAAACGATTATTGGATAATAACAAATAGTTATGATTCTTAACCCGAAAATGGTGAAATATAACCAACTTCACTTGAACATCTGTTCCATATTTCGTTAGTTTTGAAAATTCTTTTAGAGCTAAAACGTTTAAGTTGATAGGTTTGAAAAATGAACTTCATCCATTCCATGTGACATTTCTTGCCAGCCTTCACTATCATCCGACAACAATCCTTTGAAGCATCTTTGTTCCGAAGAATCTCAGCTCTCACTTCAATGTTACATTTATCTGAATCAGGTCCCATAATTTCTGAGCATTTTATCAGATATTCGAAATATTTTTTTGAAAGACTTTCGAACATGGCGTCGTTATAATCACGCGAACTCGGTGAATTTGCCATCGCCGCATCAAACTGGTCGTCTGACCTAATAAGTAGCGGCTTGTCATCATCTTCTATGCCCAAAGTTGGATTAGAAAACGATAGCAAAACCATGATCGAAACAAATGCCATGAAAATGGTTTTATTCTCCATCTTAATTTGTTTTAAGCTCTGTTAATTTGTTTTCTTTTGTTTTATGACACTAATGAGGATTGGTGTGTGTATTTATAGTGATCGTAAGTTTATTAAAGTTATTGTGAGTTACTTTTTTATTTATAAGGAAAATAATAATTTTTATTTTGTTTATCTCTCACCAACCATATATATTTAATTATCGTTTAGGTTTGATAACTTTTGACGTTTTACGTCTTTCCTAATTAAGTATGGTTACTTTAATACATTTCAGCCTATGAAAAAACGTAAAGAACAATTTTTAAACGTATCACAGATAGAAATCTGGGCATTAAATCACTAAATATCAGCTTCATTAGTAAATATCCTATTAGAAGTTAAATGAAGCTTGGGAGAAGTTAAAAGAAACAAAAATTACAAAGGATCACATGATTACTTAGGAGTTAGGACTTTGCTAGTACGGTTTGATTTCGGTTCGGTTTCTTCAATTTTTAGAGTGTTTGTTTAATAAAAACTGAAACCAAATAAAATCATTGGTAATTCAGTTTGGTTTTGATTTGAATTGATGTAGTAATGGTTTTGTTTGGTTTGGTTTGGTTTAATTTGGATTTTGTTCTGTTTGGTTTCTGATTCAATTTTTTTTTGGGAAACAAACTGTATAAGTATTTTATCACTTAGTTTCTTATTTCAATATAATTTTCTTTAAATAAAAAACTTAAAAAAGGCAACAAGAGAGAAAAATCGATTGAGCCATCCGGTGGCTGGTTCCGGCGGCTCCTTTACAGTGGCGGAGGGACATGGAAAGAAAGAGGGTCAATTGACCCCCATATAAAATGTAATTTTTAATGTATTTTTTGGAAATTTTGTAATATTGACCCATTGAAATATTTTTACTGACCCCTATAAATCTAAATCAAATCTAAATCCAACTAAAAATTTTATTTGAATCTTTTAAATTTATACCAATTTCACATTAAAAATCCAAACCATATAAATTGGATTCATGGTTAAAACAAAAAACAAACACAAATAAGTTTTAGTTTTTTTTTTTTTGAAACGGAAATAAGTTTAAAGTTTAAAGAAGTACTGTTTTATTTAGAATATGTGCAGTTAATTTAGATCAAACTATGAATTATAAGGTAATATTTTTAACTATAAGCTACTTTTAAAATCTAGCTCATAAATACAATTTTAAAAAAAAAAATTTTATAAATTGTATAATATAATAAAATTGTTCAATCACTATATACGATATATATTGAAGTATTATTTTAGCATTTTAGTGTCTATATATTATTGATCCAGATAGAAAAATTTTCTAGCTTCGCCACTACTCCTTTAGCGTCAGAACTGGTCTCCTGGTTGTGCTCCAGTTTGTTTTGTGTTGTGCTCTCTTCCTTCATTCTAGTTTTTCATATATTGCCGCCGATATATGTCGGATTGGAAATGTTGTAGATGTGATCTTATTTTGGTCAGATTTGTTGTTGTTGTGGAAAAAATCTGACTCTCTCTCTGATTAGGATGTAAGTGGTTGCTCTTTCTAGTTTTGGTGTAGTGTTGGCTTAGATGTTTTGGTGAAGAAAAGTTTGAACGATTTTCAACATTATCGAAGGAGAAAATTTGAAAGCGTGCTGTGGTATCTCTCCCTTCCTCGCTCCCTTGTTAATAAATAAGATTTTCTTGTAGTTGTCTTTTTCGAATTCGTTTTGCCTCGGTACCTTCCTTCGTGTGAGGTTGAGCCATTGGAATGGGGTATGCGATTAAACATATTCATAAGAAGATCAAGCGAAATGAGGTTATCAAGTTCTAGTGGCGTCTGCTCTTGTCTTTGCGCTTTCACACAATTGTTTTGGACTGGTCTATCAATTTCTTGTTAGGAGTTTGCACATGTGGCATCCGAATGAATGAGCTACAGATTGATGTTTTTATACATTCTCAAGACAAATTTGCTCTATCAAAGAATTCAAATACAAAGTTTCTCCTATGTTGGATTTTTAAAATTTTATTTAGATTCTCTTATGTTGGTTTTTTTAACAAAATTATTTAGATTTAATGTGGTTTTGTGTGGATCTAATGGTTTTTATGGCTATTGATTGTCACTAATGTGGCTTTGACATGATAATTATAGTGTGGCTTGTGTGACTTTTATCTCCGAGGACAGTTTTATTTCCGAAGACAGTTTTATTAATAGTGTGGCTTGTGTGATATTTATCTAAAATATCAGCTTTTAATGAAAAAAAGAGGTGAATAATTATAATCATTTTTAAAAAATTACAACATGTTCTTTTTTATTTTTACTTTATTTATGTTTTTCAAAACCTTAACTCTTATATTTTTGCTTATGTTAATTTTTTTTTTTACCATATTTTTCTTTACTAAATTGACAAATTATCTTTTTCTTGATCAGAAACGAACTATAACTATAAGTATTTCATTACTTAGTTTCTTATTTTTCTATAATTTTTACAACATGAGATAAATTTTCAATATAAAATTGTTTGTATAAAAGCGAAATCTATATATAATAGCAAAACCATTTTTAGGTCATGCTGACATCATCATTTTTTTATAGGAAAAAAAAGTTTAATCTAACGGTTGAGTTTGTTTTGATTTGGTATCTAACGGATACAATTGGTTTTGCTGATGTCACTAATTTTTTTTAAAAAGAAGAAACTTCAATCTAACAGTTAATGTTCTTTGTTTTAAGATTGAACGGTAAAAATTAGATTTGTTTTATTTATCAAACAAACACACAATTGAAACGTTGCAACTCTTGTGAATCATTGTGATTCTTCGTCATGAGATGCAATGAGGAGAAACAACTTTTTAAAAGTCAAATCACCAACAATTGTGACTTTTCACAGTAAACAATATATATATTTCTCCATCCATGTTTTTTCTTATTGTTTATTATTTTAGAAATTTTCTTGATCAACATTGGTGATTTACTTTTATTGTGTATTATTTGTTGATTTGACGTTGATCAACAACAAATATATATATATATATCATCCATGTTTTCTTTTCTTCTTAATCAACGTTTGTCACTTTCTTTCATTGTTTTATTCTATTTTTTTTGTTATTTCTTCCTAAAAATACTTATATTCCATTGATTTGCCTTTGTCATTTTCTCTCACAATCTTTGTTTCGTCGTTTTTTGTCACCACCATCCCTTCTATTATTCGCTTCGTCGTCTGTTAATCGATAGAGGTAAAATAACTCTTTTGGATCGATGTTTCTCATGTGGTACACCAATTGAAGATCTGGTTATTAATTCACAATCTCTCATGTCGTTTGCTCTATTTCCAATTCAAAATTAAAAGTAATTTTTTTTAAATGTAACTCTGTACATTTTAGAGAGATATTTCAATTAGTAAAGTAAAATTTACAGTTTCACCATCTCACATCCATTATTACTTTTAATACACTTTTACCATTTATTGTGATTTTTTACGCAATCAAATTTTGAAAAAAAAAGTCAATAGATATCACCACTTAATTTTAGCGTACATGAGATATTTGTTTTTGTCAAGTTATATATACAACCAAACCAGTTTTTTCTTATTTCTTGTATAGTTTGTTTTGAGATTTTCATAATCAACGTTGGAAACTTCTTTTGTTGGTTTTATTTTCTTGTTTCTTTTATGTGTATCGTTTAGTTTTAATAAAAATAATTGATTAAAATTGTCAGAATTTTATATTTGACAATTAAAGCTATTTTGGTCATTTATTACAGATAAATGCCACAAGTTCAAAAAACTGAAACGAATAGTTCTATAATGATAGATGAATAGATGAAGATGATCAATTTTATTATCAATCTATGTCAAATAATAAAAATAAAATGGGAGAGAAATGTTGAAGATTTAAGTGAATCGTTGCATTCGTTTCAGTGAACCATTTCAACTCTTTAAATGAAAATTTACAACTGTCTGAATGAATAATTGTAACTGTTGGGTTTATGGTTAATTTGATTAACCATTGCAACCCGATTAACAATTGCAATCTTTGGTAATTAACCTTTACAATTCTTGCTCTCTATAAAATGAGTTGTGGGCATTTACAAAAAATAACAACAAGAAACAGAGATAAATGATCATATGTATCTACGATCCAATAAACGATCATGTGGGATGATATCATTTAATTTCAAATCTACTTCTCCTAAACATAGCATTTCATTTAATACATTATAAATGATAAATAAATAAACTTTATTAATTATTTTAATATATCAATTTTTGATTAAAAAAATATCCAGTATGACAGAGAAGATGCTAAAAAAAGATATTATTGCAGTTAATCTACCAAAAAAAATAAAAATATGAAAGATAACAATGCATAATATACAAATAATTCTCCTCAAAAAGAAAAATTAAAGGCAAAGAGTTTAGCAAAGAAAAATGATTTAACAACTACAAAAGAAAACAACTTTAATCATATGTAAAAAGAAACTTCAATATTCAAAAAGGCACAAAGAAGAAGAAGAAAATAATTGACTATGATTTCATCTATTCTTTATAGAATTTAAAGAAAATTTAATTTTATATTTTGTATTTAAAAGATAATAGTATTGGATTTGAGATTTTAAATAAAGCTATATTAACAAATAACTTAATTTACATTTAATCATCATTAATACATAATTTTAATATCATTAAAATTTATATTTACTTTTTAATGAATATAATGTGATTTAATAACTAATAAATAAATACTTTAGTGAAGTGTAGAGTGTATACAAATTTTTCAAACGCAAACCTCAATCTCATGTTAGGAGTAAAATAATCAATAATTTAATTAAATTTTAAAGACCATAATAAAACTAAATTATAATAAAATAAAAACACATAAATCATATTTGAATGTCTTAAAACATTGAAAATGATATTCTATTTATTTTATAAATGTAAATTTATAAAATAATTAAAATATATTATAAAAAAACAATTACCCGCGCGTTGACGTTTCCTAGTTGTATATAACAGTAAGATGCTTGGGACTCCACACAATAAGAGAGAATACGGTCAAGGTTGTGTGAACAAGACGCACACAACTCACGATGATTCTTTGTCTCCACTTTAAGGGATCATAATTTGGGAAATCTGGCCCATCTTTATTTAATTATCAAAGATTAGTCCACAAATAACAATAATAACGACAACGAATAGTCATAATAATGACACTCCTTTTTCCACTTTATTTTAATCCCACTCAAAATCATATCCTATCGAGAGAATCGCTGGCCAGATTCTTCTCCTCGACCACATTCATTGAACATTTTTTGATTGGACAAATATAAAAGTAAAATAAAAGTAAAAAAACTCAGGTTTTCCACATACAATCTTTGATTCTCTGTCCCATAAACAGAGCTTTAAAAGTGTAATAATTTCTCAGATCTCGAAAAGATATTAAAAAAAAGAGATATACACAAACTTTGTATCATACAACGAAATGAGAATTTTATTCAATACTCATTAAACCATCCCAAAAGGGGCATTAAATAACTTAGTACAGTGTTCATACAGATTTGTAATACATTTGCCTGGGAAAAAAAAAACGAGGGCTCTGGCAAAAAAACAACAACAAAAAAAACTCTTAAAACAGAGTTTGTTGCAACAAAAGCCAGAGCAAACCTCTAAGGAGACAACCCAAGGCCTAAAACAAATCTTCAACACGTACAAATAACACAAAGACCCTTCCGAGGAAAACCAAGCTTTCACAAAACAAACGACGCAAAGAAAACGAAAGATTAAAAAAGACAAGAAACAGGAGATGATAAACCCTAAAATCTCGGTAATACCCAGTGATTATAGTCTCAAGCAACCACGCGACGTTCCGGTTTCGTGATAAGCAAGAAACTCTTGCAAAAACAACATTGACTGGAAAAAAGAAACCGGAAGCCGAACCACTTGGAAAAAAGAACGAAAACCGGGTAATACCGAGCCTAGCGAGAGGAGACGCATATAGAATCACAGAGCCTGAAAAAGAGCTGAACACTTAAACTTGGACTGGACTAAGATACCTTCATTGATAGGTGGGATAAGTCGTCGACCGTGGAATCGCGGATCAGGAGAGGATGTCGCATTTGTAAAGACGTTCGACTAAGAAATCGACAGTCGAATAAGATACTGATCTACACTGTTTGAGGTTTAATCCCAACAAAGTTGAACCCAACCTCACAATGGATGGCAAGCTCTTGTCTGTGACCATAGAGCAACCTGCCATGGACAGGATCTGAAGCCTGAGCTTGTCAGAGGAAGCCAAAGCTTGAATCCCGGAATCCGAGATCGAGCATTTCGAAATATCCAAATCACTGAGAATCTCGCAGTTTTCGGCAATGGAGACCAGGCTGGCGTCAGAGATCTTGGTACATCCGTCGACGTTTAAGACTTCGAGAGTCCAGCCGTTATGAGCAGAGATGGCAGAGATCACTCTGTCTGTCAAATTGGAACAGCCAGTGAAGTTCACCTTCACAAGAGAGTTATGGAGTAGATGTAGGAAACCAGACTCAGTTATCCCCTTGAGCCCGTAAAGCTCGATATCCTCGAGCTCAGGGCAAAGCTTCCCAAGGGCTGCGAGATTAGCATCACCGAAGCCAGGGCAGTTACGAACAGACAGAGAGCGCAGAGCAGAGCAATGAGTCGAAGCAGGCAATCCCGTGGCTAGATCTCTAATGCCCAAACAGCTCACCAGAGAGAAAGACTTCAACTTTGCACCACAGTTCAAAAGAGAACCAAAAAACCCAAAATGGGTGACCCTGTGGCACTCTTCAAGCTGAAGACTCTCCAACGATAGAGAAGCTTTCGCAAAAGAGACCAAACCGTTGTCGGATAGCAACGGGGATTTACTGATGGACGCCTTTTTCATGTTCGGGCAGCCCTTTCCCACGGATTCAAGCCCTGTGTCTGTCACTCCGTTGCAGGCTGTGATGGTTAAAGAGTTCAACTTTTGCAGCCCAACGCCATTTCCCATGACCCAGAATCCCTTCTCGCTCACATGAGACAATCCAGAGAGCACAAGATCAGTCACCGACAAACCGTAATGACCCACGACGGCAAGAGATACATCAGTGACATTCAGCATCTGAAGCTTAAGTTTCGCCAAGGAACAGGTTGTGTTTGACAGTAAGGCGGCGATTCCTTGATCCCGAACAAGAGGACAGTTCTTGATCGAGACCGACTTCAGCTTGGAGCAGGCCCGCGCAACGGCTTGCAGACCTTCATCTCCGATTCTCGAACAAGCCTCCAATGTCAACTCACTCAAGTTAGGGCAACTCTTAGCAATCGCTACCAAACCCTTGTCCGTGATTGTAGGGCATCGGTTCAGGTCAAGCTTCTCAAGTTTAGAACAACCCTCAGCGATCTCCAAGAGACCATTGTCAGTAACGGTAGAGAGGTTCCACAGGGAAAGAGACCCGAGAGAAGGGCAGCTCCGACCAATCGACCTAAGACCAAGATCCGAAACCTTGCTCGCAGAATCATTTCCGCGGATCGAAAGCTTCCCAAGCCCTCCACGACCAGCGGTTCCAACAGCGATCGCGGCTAGCCTAACATCTGTTGCCTTCTTCCCATCTAAGCTCCTAGACAAACATCCTTCACAATCATCACCATCTTCTTCTGTTTTGCTCGAGGGAACAACATCGATCTCGTTCTGCCTGATGCTAGTTACAAGAGTAAGCCAGTGTTTCGAGACAGAAGCGCAAGCGCTCCTCTCTTGCGGTCCAGGCAAACGCCTAAGGATCTCAAAGAGACACTCCTCAGGGAGCACATCAATAGAGACTGGCTTGTCCTCGAAGGCACTGAAGAGAGAAGAAGGCGCAACAACGCGTGACCTCTTGCAAGGAGGGAAGTAGCAATCAACGAGACTACCAAAGGACAGCAAAAGGTTAGCTTCTTTGGGATTTGGGTATATTGCTCCACGACGGTAAAAATCATTCTCACCTGAAAATATACCAAAAAAGGAGAAATTTTTCTTAAGCTTAAACAGAAATAAATTGAATTCTTTAATCAAAGATCAGATTCATGGATCCTAAGATCCAGTGAGATTATCAATTCAACTCAAAATCTATAAGATCTATTGATGATTAACTTCGCTGATAGGATCTATAAGCTCATCAAAGGCCAAAACTTTTTAACTCAGATCTATCTATTTCCAACTCATAATCATCTACGAAGAATCAATTCCTCCACATATTGGTGAATCTAAAAAAAATCAAAACTTTTTCAAGATCGGTGAAACTTACCAGAGAAACTAAAGATTTGAGACATGGTTTCAGCTCGAACTTCCCAGGAAAAACGAAAGCGCTTGAGGAATCAAGCGAAAACCAGTGGGAGAGAGCAAAAAAGAAAGATCCGAAGAAGAAGATCAAATCAGCTCCGATTGTATTCAAGAAAGAGATGAACATGAAGATCAAAGATTCAAGAAGAGAGAGAGAGAGAGAAGAGAACCCTATCGAATAGGGAAAAAAAAAATTGAGAGAGAAGGAAGGAAGAAAAAAAAAAAAGAAAGGAAATGATCGGTCAGTATAAGGTCAAGATATGGTTTTTATACTTTGGTTGAAATCTACATGCAATGTATCTGTTCCGAGAACTCGGATCTTTCTTATTTTAATTTAATTTTGTTTAATTTTATTTGCCACAAACACAAAAACCGAAAAAAGTACGAAGAAGAACCATCCGACGGAGAAAATTCCCTTTCAGAGCGCGTTAAGGCAAATAATGGGGTGTTTGGTTATTGGGATAACTCTATCCTCCATTCAAATTCCCTTTTTGCCTTCACAAATCACATGTATCTTATTACTTGGCAGGCTATGTAATTTATAAGATGTGGAGCCGTAGAGAAACGGTCGGCTTCACCGTAATATTCACCGGCCACGGGACTCTGTGCTAACTAAAATCAAATTTGTATGCAAGTTCGGTTTATTCAGATATTTGGGTTTGGATAGTTTGGTTAGTCATTTAGTTCGATTCGAGAATTTTGTATCTTTTTCCTTGGACTGATTTCTAGTTCTCTTTCCTCTCATCTATATTGTTTTATCTTCTAAACAGACATATTCAATGAAGTGATCAATTCACCCATATGTTAGATAGCTCACCTAGTTAACTCATCCAGCTTATGCAGTTCATCCAGTTCAACCATTTGATCTCATTCATTTCGGCTAAGTCATCCCGCCAAATTATTTGATCTTTGCCTTGGTCATAACTTATCCCATAAACCATGTAATCACTTGATCCATGGGCTAAGTCATCTAACCTGATCATGAATTTGTTTGATCTTTTGATTCATTAAATTGTACAAGATCCCCTTATTACATAGCAACTCAAGCATCTATCCCACTTGGTTAAGTTTCTCGAATTCTTACTTGATGATAATATTATTCGACCATTTTTTCTGATCCAAGTCACTCGATCTTTCATTTGGATTCCCTTAAGTCGTGATTCACTTTGATTCCAGTCTATCACCAATTCACTCTATTATAAATTATCATATGTAAACGCTAAGAAAAAACCATAATCATTTTAATAGCCGAAGTTGGTTTTTTCCTTAAACTTATCCTTCTTCTTTGCTACTAGCAACTTTCCCGGTACGTTCCACTGAACCAAGCTGGGTTTCACACTAAATTTTTTTTTTGAACAAAATTTTTCAATGTTTCAAACTAATTCAACTCTCTTTTTGTTTCCGTATCGAAATTGCATTTGCCATTGAAACTTTAAAAATATAAAAAAACTTTCCTTTCATCCTTTGTTTCCAACTCATACGGCATGGAACTCCCACATGGAGAGATCCCACTAATTACCAAGATACAGCTAATTACAAACTTCCTTAAGTCATTTTAATTTTAATCCGTTTATCAACTTGTTGAAAATAAAATAAAAAACTAAAATCAACTTAATTGCTTTTATTTCCTCTACTTGATCAAATGAAAAACATTCTATTTTTTCTTTTCTTTTTTTATTTATAATGAACCAACAACAAACAAAAATGCCAGAGTTTATACTTTATACGTGTATATCCACATGACCACATCCCATGAATAACATAGTTCATGCATTCTCGGATTTGTTGGACTGGCTCTTTCATGAAAAAAATTATAGAATATTATAATCTACAAATAAAAATTTAGACTAATTTTGATGTGTCTATTTCTTATGTGAATACACAAGTCCATATTCAACATTTACTTGCTGGCGGCTGGTGACAAAATTTCATATTCAAATCAATTAAAAATGACTAATTCTGTAATATTTTCTTATAATTTTCTTAAACTGCGATATCTTTTAAATCGACAGAGTCCCCATGTGGGAAAAAAAAATCGAGATAAAAAGAATCAGATTTTGATGAACTTGCAAATCCTTTTACGATTAAATCACCAATACAATAATCTCATGCACCATGAGGCATCAAGACTCAGAAGCTTCCCTATTTTATGTTAAACATATAGTGAATTTATGATTACTATCATTAAAAAAAAAAAAGTCAAATCGTAAATGATTATAATTGGAATCGAAATGTATATGTGGAGAGGACCCATTACCCATTATAATCTTATGTTATATAAAAAGAGAAAGTGAACAAAGACACACAAGTGGTCGTGGAAGCATTATCTTTTCATTGCTTAAACATCCCATGTTCTTATTATTGCAATTCTTCATATCTCAACATCAACTAGGACATTTTTTTATTATTAAATTTAAAAGCTCACATTGAAATCGTTTTTGGCCTTTAATATATATCATTATTTATGTTTGTATCGTTTACTTATGTTAAAATTCAAATATTAATTTCAAGATTTATAGTCACAAAATATTTTGAGTGGGCTGTCTTTTTCACAACTTCTTATGAGCCTTCACTTACCGTGAGTCAAAAGAAAATTAATCACCCGATTCTACATTAGTTACTACTTACTACGTTTTAGAACTCCTTTTTTAAGATATATTGTGTTGCTACAATTCCGAACAATGTTAAAACAAATTTCTTTGAAAAAATGACTGGATAATGAAAACGAAATTTTTTGCCGCAAGCATTATAACGTATTGGATTCATATGTCAAAATTGGAGCTCGTTTATAAAGAAACGATTGTCCAAAGTTGGTTGTTTGAAAGGCATAAACCTTAGTAATTACTCCAATATGGTTATGAACTAATAAACTTTGTTACCGAAAAAAAAACTAATAAACTTGTTTTTAATTAATATTTTTTTCCTCAGAAAATGACCAGATTAGAAAAAGAAAAAAAGTATTTCTTGTATATATACCATCCGTACCAGCTGCAGAACGAATTTGTCCTTGGAGCGGGTCAAACTATTAAGTGTTGCTTTACAGAAAGAAGAGTGAAATGAGAAACAAATTAAATAACTATAATTCTTAATTTTTTTTTTTTGGGCAAACTATAATTGTTGATTAATCTTGAAACAATTGATAAAAAAATGGAAAACTTAAACTAATCAGTAACACCTAACCCCACAAGAATAGTAGGTTCATGCATAGGGAGTCAGTGACACCATATGAAGAGGGTTATGATTTTTTTTAAAAAATTAGTAAAAGAAATATATAATGATCCAGTTTGATTATGGAGTTAGTGGGACGATTCCGCTAAAACATGCCTAAATTATGTAAATTGTATAGATACTTTGTCAATAATCATAGATTAGTACACAATTCGTGGACTTAGTCAAATAAAATAATCAGACAAATTAATGTAGACTAGATCAACGCGTAAGGATTGGTTTACTCTAGTACGGTGGTCAGTCGTTTGGGATTGGCTATTAAGCAAGGCCTTCCTCGTCTTCTATTTGTAGCTTAGAAGTAAAATGAGATGGCGTTGATGTTACGAACCAGAGAATCGGAGGACGATGATCGGAAAAGTTTGTTATGAAAAGTGATTTTCTGATTAAAGAAGTAAGTATCCGTTTACATCAGTTTATATACACGGTATGAAATATGTACAAACCAACAAATTAGACTAAATCTATCTAAACCGGAAATAACCCCTTAATAGTTGATGAAATCAACATCGAAATGGAGAAATTGGTGATGATTTGGTTTTATACTTTACCAAGAATCTAATCTAATACACATGAGGACCGGCATTTGTGGTGTATAGAGCAACAACATCTTATACATATCTCACTATCGACTTGACACCTTCTCAATGCTCCTATGATGGAAAGCTCATGAGCATGAGTACTACTCTAATACAGTGAGCTAGATCAGACCTTAAAGCTAATTTTTGCATACATCAAATTGGCCACAGAACTTGCATAAGTACTACTCTAATACAGTCCAGGATTCTTCATGTCGAATTCAGAATCCGCTTCATCAAATATTTGATCATACTAGATGAAAAAGTCTTTAAACCTTTAAGTCAAGATTGTCATTTTGGGTGTGGAAGATAAGGAAGCAGCGGATTCAAATATCATAACCAAGATGAAGAACTGGACACAATTGAACACTAGTCCCGCTAATGTCTTGTTAATTAGCAGTGATATTGATTATAGTCATGAAATCGATGGAATGAAGGAACTCGGCTTCAATGTTCTGCAAAGCTACTTTCCAAAAGCTTCGAAGTACAAGAACCCATACTTCACTGGCATGAAGACATGTTTTCTGATCATCAGATTGCCAGAGCACGTGCTATTGTTCTTTCAGAAGAAGCTGCATTAGCTTCACGTTTCAAGGATGAACAATCCTTGGTTTCTGCAATTGCAAGAACAATCTCACCAGGAGAAACAACAAGCATTACTACAATCATTCTGATTCGTTTCGCAAGACTGATGCATCCTCTTCGTTGGTGCGATTACCAACCAACGTATGGCAGACTAAAGGCATTCGAGGTGTATGTATCAATGTCTAGCCATAAATTATACATAAATGAAGAAGATGTTTGAAGTGAATAGATAATTCTACCTCTTGTATGTTTTGCAGAAAATTGATGAGTTATCACCATGAATTTCTATTCATATCAATACTTGTTTCATATATTGAATTTTCGATCTAAAGAATGTGATCCCGATGATATATCATGCATCCAATGAATTAATGACATGATTATTCTTTTTTTTTTTTTGGACAACAACTACTTCATTAAAACTTAAAACGGTTAATACAATCAGGTTACTTAAAGCCTGTTTGGCTAAGGCGTCAGCCACATAATTATCCCCACGAGGGATATACATAAACTTAACGCTAATAAAGTACTTAGAAGCGATGTTCACATCATCAAGGACACTATGAACTTCCAGGATCGGAGATCTTGTCTTGAGTGCATGAATTAATTGGCTTGAGTCTGAGTAAAAAATCACTCTCGAAAACTGTCTCCCCACTGCTTCAAAGACTGCCTCCCTCAACGCTAAAGCTTCCGCTGTGAGAGCCGAGGCCACATACAATTTGGAGGAAGACGCTTTAAACACCTCACCCGACGGAAGATTGAAGGACATGATTATTCTATATCAATTTCTTTATGTATGTTAGAAAGGGAGTGAAAAATTGGTACAAAATAGATTTTGCCTTGATTGATTAATTTAATCTCTAGTGGATTAACTATTATCTGATTTCAAGTACACAAAAAGAATGATGATAAAAGAACAAAAAAACCTAATCAGACAGATCAATTGCTTAATTTTATTATAACCCGAAAATCAAATATTGAATGAAAATGAATATCATTAAACATTAGAAAAAACATTAAAAATATGTAGTAAAACAAAAAAAAAGGTGTTTTGTTGCAAAGAAAAAAATGATTTTAAGGTGCATCAGAAGGAACAATTGGATCATTTGGCATTTCCAAATTGCTACTTTTGTTAACTTTAATCCTCCAAAGAAAAATTCCCAGGTTGAGTGAACTTCTTCTCGAGTTGCTCCACTTTGTTGAATCTAAAACCTCTGATTCTTATTTCCTCTGGAACAGATGTGTCTTTGTCATCTACATTTTCCATAATCCAACCATTGTTCTTGATCAAACCTCCAAGTTTTACCTGTTTTTCACATTTATCATAAGTCTCTTAATCGGATATATAATAATCCAAGAGATAAACAACAATGAAACTCCATACCTCTGCATCATCAATGGAATCTATAATAAGAGCACCGTCCAAGGAGAGATCTTCAATAAACGCATTACGACCCATGATAGCCATCGTGGATCTCTGAGAGACCTCGTTGTTCCCGCTGACTTTCGTCTTGATATCGGAGAAGATCATCCCCCATTTGGGTTTCCATGTGATACGAGGCCATACTTCAACTTCTTGCCCGTTAAAGACTTGCTTCACAGACTCTCCCACTTTGACACCAGCCTGGAGAATTAGTAGAACCAATAAAGATGCTGCTTTAGAGAGGAGGGTAACAAAAGAAACTATAAACCATCATGGAGAATACTATTTAGAATTTTGTTTGGCTCGAACAGACTACACTAGAATCAAGTGTTTCTAGAGGCATAATGTAAAACAGAGGTACCTTTTGAAGAATAAGGCTGTTAGCACGATAAATCGCCATTTCTCCAGAAGTTGCACTGTGATATGGGTTTCCCTTTGGTACCTTGAGCAGATAAAGCGAGTAGAAATAGTTGATTATGTCACAAGAATTGGTATGCCACTTGATTAATGGTTACAGTTTAAGAAATTAACATTTAAAAATCATTAAGCATCTAACCTTGGCAGCATCCTCAGGATTATTCTTGACAGGTGCATAAGCAAGCCATATATCCATCACCTACATGAGAAAAACATTGTCACAAACAACAAGCATATGCATATGCATAGTTAAAGTTACTGTTTTACTCTACAGATAGCCATTTACCGTGAATCCAACGCGTGCTGTTGGTGGCAACGTCTTTGGATAATCTTGCATCATACACTCTAGTCGAGTTGAAGATTTAAATGATGTCTTGGTGCTATCCTTGTATCTATTATATAATCATAGATGTCAAAGCACATAATCAGAGTTTTTGTCTAGAACTACTAACAATCAAGAATCAAGGGGAGGGAAAAGAAGAGTTACTTTGGATTAACAAACTCCTTAATGGCACCTCCAGTTTTCTGCAACTCTTCTTTGTATGGACCAAGTTCCAGAATCAACTGCATTGAAAAAACATAAACAAAATATTAAGAGACTTGAAATCTCACTTGATTAGAGACAAAACATGGACAAAACATAAGACAACTCACTTGATTAATATTTCCAGGGAAAGGGGAATAGCCTGTCTCACAGTTAACATCACCATCAGGGAATCCAGATGCTCTAAGCAGAGGATCAAGCTGATTGTACTCCACATTGATCACCATAGATCTGCCTGAAAACCATTTTAAAATCAATACCGTCGGTTATAAAACTGATGATTCTTGATATTCACTATAGTTACCATCAGCGTGGGTAAGTTTGGTAATTCCTCCAATAGCTTCCTTCGCCTTACGAGGAACAGCCAGAGAGTTTACATGATACTGTTTGGTAGCACTCACACCCAAAGAAGCTGGAATTGCCTGGACCAATGAATTATGAATTTCCAACAGAGTTGTATGAAACACTTAACAAAAAAAAAGAATTGAGTAGCTGATACTAACATTGAAGAGAAGTCCATTTGTATCTTGGAAAAACAAAACCCATTTTAAACCAGCATCAAGCCTGAAGTTACAACAAATAAAAAGAGAAATTGTAGGCAACACAGTTATAAAATGCCATATATATGTGAAAAAAAAAGTTTCTGATAGAAAAATACCATTTATCAAGAAGACCACTCGAATAAAGAAGCGAATGTACATCGCCATGTCCATGTGGTTTTGTCTATGAATTAGCCAAGAAGAAGACAGTCAGCTTGCAAATATTGTACTAACTACTCTAATGTTGGAAACATTTAACACTAGACACATAGTGATATGGTATTGGTACCTGGATCTTGTATTTGTTGTTCAGGTCTAATGCAAGCCTGGCATCATTATCATCAAGGCATGCAACTTTTTCCTAGGAAAAGAAAGTAGCGGTGAACTGTTTTTCAAGACATTGCCTTAACAAAACTCTCTACAGGCTCTCAGTCTCAGTAGCTGACCATTTACCTGTTTTAGAAGATGTACTTGAGTAGGTTTCATCCCAAAGTAAGAGTTTGACTCTAACAGCTCTTGTGTACGTGAATGTGTATCATCAGATGTCATGATAATGAAAGGAATATCTCTTTCACTTCCATCTGCGAAATGTACAAGTACGATTAGTGCCAAGAGATGTGAAAAAAAAGTATAACGTGGGAGCATTGTGTTATAAAGTTTAAAAACATACCAGAAGCGACCTTGTGGCTAGCTTCTTGAAGAGCTAATATAGATTCAATGTAGTGTTGCAAGAAACATGTCCCTGTTGTTGTCTCTCTTGGAAGTGCCACCTAGGAATTGAAAACTCATAATTTGGTCATATATATATATATTCCCAAACAGCAAGTAAATGTCTATGTTCATCAATCTCACAACGTTTGAGTCTATATTCTATCTATGGATAGTGTGATTAAGTCAATGAAACTTTTGCTAACTATTTTACCTTGATTCCATTGTAACCAAGACGCTCGCCAAGCCCACCAGCAACAAGAACAAAAGCAGCTTTCCTAGCTTCGACAACGCCTCGTTTCTCCATTTCGATGAAGTTCTCATTACCAAAAGTAAGATTTTCTCCTGAAGGAACCTGCAAGACCACCACATGAACCTTCTTGTTAGAAACCAGTAGACAAAACCACAACAACTAAAACTTTTGAACAAGAAAACAAGATTTATGTTTTAACTTACAGAAGGAGAGAAACCATCATACGGGTTCTTCCCTACTTTCGAATCGGCGAGGAGCTCTTTCGCAGTCTTAATGTATGCTGCTAAACCCCCAGGATAGCTCGAATTCAAGCGAGCAATCTAAAATGCAATTATTACAAAAAGGATATTAAGTTATTCGATCAAAAACACTGAAGTTGTGGTTCATCAAAATTGAATTGTGCAAAAGGAGGTAAAAAAGACAAAACCTGTTCGAAGAAACTTAGTTTCTCTATGTCAGAGACGCCTGGTTCAGGCCAGTGGAGGAAGAGATGACTCTGACCATTCTCGATCAGGATCTTGGCCAATTCGATCTGCCATTAAACCAGGATCACAATGAGATTACAAGAAAAGAAAGATAACAAGAACGTGTCACAAAGGCGTTGGCACAAAACCTGATCCGGAGATAAGATTCCGAGGTTGCTCTGGAGAGCTGGAGCTGACGAGAAGAGATCAGAGACGCTGGAATCGATTGTTGAAGCCATGAAAGAGACAGGAACAAAGGAGGCTGTTTCTGTCTGTAAGTACATAAGAACAGAATCCTTGAAGTAACAGAATAATGCAGAAGTGTAACAGATTCATCCAAACAATTCTACCATATATGATAAAAGAAACTCCACGAGATCAATCTGTGACGGTTCAATGAAATTCACATCTGACAACCATTGAGAGAAAATCAACAATCTCCATCACAATTCACGATCGAAACTATAAATCGATGATCCAAATTAAAAAATCTAGGGAACAGAATTATGGATTTTGAGATTTAGCAGATTCGAACTCACCGATAAGAGATTCGATAGTATGTAAAGATACGACTGAGATTGCAGATGAAGATTAAGACGAGGAATTGAAGCTCTCACGAGTCACGAGAGCGAGCGAGCGAGAGAGAGAGAGAAAACAGATGGCTGTAATTTTTTTAACCTGAGTATTTTTTTTTTCACATTCTATATTTGAATTTTTTTTTTTTTTTTTAATGTTTTGAGGTAAGAAGTCACGGTAAACAAACCTCTGAGCAGATAAGATGTCGTCCACTTTCGCGTTTGTGAGCGTGAGGGTGAGACCGAACACAGAGAGAGATCGACGAGAGTTTGGTTGAATTAGGTTTACAAAATCGATTCGGGTTTGTACAGTTGATTTTGGTTAGATAGGTTAAATTCGGTTTACATATTTGATTTGGGCTAGGTTATTTGTTTCTAATAGAAATGGGTTAATGGTTAGATACTTATATATGTTATAATCTATTAACCCATTATAATTTAATCCATTTGAATTTAAAAACATCAGCCCATTTGTCCAATTAACCCATTTGACTCCATTTATTTGATCCATTAAATCAATAAAACTGTTATGAACTATTACGTGATGTTCATTATAAACTCATAAACCCATTAGGTTTTACTTTGTCTCCAAGTAAACTCACTCTTGTACTTCTATATAAAGGACCCTCTATTCATTGGAATAATACATCAACATCAATTCTTTCTTCTCTTCTCTTTATTCACAACACGTTATCAGCACGAAATCCTAGCCGCCTAAGCTAAGAGGTATTCAATTCTAAATTTTTTTCTAGTGTTTAATATTCCAACTTTGAATCATGTTTATTATCAATTCATGATTCATAAGAATAGATTACTTATCAGTATCATGATAATCTCCTGCACAGATTC
The DNA here is from genome assembly GCA_020283515.1 of Alliaria petiolata. Lineage (NCBI taxonomy): Eukaryota > Viridiplantae > Streptophyta > Magnoliopsida > Brassicales > Brassicaceae > Alliaria > Alliaria petiolata. The sequence continues at coordinate 7,831,590 of JAHZTW010000003.1, read as the reverse complement.
AAATCATATATTTATTTTGTTGTTATTTGTTTTTACACAATCAATATATTATGATGAATTCTCCTGCAGAGATTCAATACACATATTTATTTTATAATTTATATTATGATAAATTCTCCAGCAGAGATTTAAATCACATATTTATTATTATTTTTATACATCGCGTTTTATCTTTATATTATCTTCTTACTTTATCGAAATTGTGTCATGTTTAATGTTTAAAAAAAAAAAAAAAAATCATCCGAACTTTGAACGGATTTATAATATCAGATCTGCACTATTTTTATTCGATTTCATATTGTTTATGCACATAGTTTGCACGAAATTTCTTAAACTGAATCTGATCTATTATATCGAATACTGTTTCTGCACAAAAAAAAATTTCCATATAAAACCCCGATTTTTGCACAAAAATGATTATGATCCGAATTTTGCACTAAACATATAAACTTGGATTTCTGTTTTATACATGCACTGGTTTCCGTTTTCAATACTATTAAACCCGAATTTTGCACTGAATAGTTATCTTAAAACCCAGATTTTGCACAGAACTATTGCATCATGCTTGTCGGTTCTCTTTATCACGAAATTTGCACATGTTTATCAATATGATCTCTTTTTGTGAGTTGATTTATTGAGAATGACATGATAGAATTAAAATAATGAATGATAATGATTGCTTGAGTTATTCTATATTATCGTATTATCATTGTTTATATCATATTTATGTACTATCACCTCTTTGATGATATTTAAGTCTTGAGTACTTAAAAGATCCATAAGTTATTTGGAACAATTTAAAAGAAAGGTATGATCACCAGAAAGTGATATGACCTAACTTATTATGGATGATTGCATCTAAGACCACATGACTTTAACTCACAAGGCGTGAGAATCTATAACTCACAGCTACAGTTTCACCCTCAGTGGCTGTCTTGGCATTTTCTCCGATGATCCACTCAGAAAGGAGCTGATCAGAATCATCGTCGCACATATTGTCACTTGTATCAGTGATCAGAGCCTCTGAACCATTGCAAGCCTCACCTTTAAGTTAATCAATCATAGAATTAGGATGATTCAGTCAAAAATAAATTAGATGCCAATTTATAGACATACCAGTCTCTTTAAGGTTCGAGTCATGCTTGTGTTCTCTTTTCCTTTTATGACTGTTTTTGTTGCTGTTATGCTCTTCAGGCGTCTTCATATAAAGCAGAACCATCCCCAAAGATAAATGACAATCAAACGATGAAGTAAGGATAAACTGAGAAAGATTAATGTTATAAACCATGAATTAGCTTTACCTTCTTCTCTCCAGTTGAATCAACTCCCTCAAGGGATGCCATTCCTTGAGTTTCAACCTCTGTTGCAGGGGCCCAGACAGCTTCCAGTTCACAAATCCTACTTGTAATTTCCACCATTGTCCCGGATCTAAACAAGGACTTACTCAATTCCTTCATTTTCAAAGACAGAGAGAATAAATAAGCTACTCAATTCCTTCATAAGCTACACAAACCAAAAGCCTAAAACTTTGACATGCAACTAAGAACAAAGGTTGGGAATTTTCGATTTCGCAACAATACCTTCATAAGCTACTCAATTCCTTCATTTTCAAAGAGAGAGAGAATAAATAAGCTACTCAATTCCTTCATAAGCTACACAAACCAAAAGCCCAAAACTTTGACATGCAACTAAGAACAAAGGTTGGGAATTTTCGATTTCGCAACAATACCTTCATAAGCTACTCAATTCCTTCATTTTCAAATACAGAGAGAATAAATAAGCTACTCAATTCCTTCATAAGCTACACAAACCAAAAGCCCAAAACTTTGACATGCAACTAAGAACAAGGTTGGGAATTTTCGATTTCGCAACAATACCTTGCTTTCGGCTCGGACCCAGACCGTGTCGATCCAGTCAAGATGAGGTCTCAGTTGTTTTCTCTCGAACTGGAGGATTATCGAAGGAAAACCCTAGTGGAGGAAGAAATCCGCTATGCTTTGGGGACATAAATGTTTTTAATTTACTTTTCAATTTTTTCGGCGCTTAAAGTTATTGTAAGAAATTAAGAAGATCAGAAACCCAAACTAGTTATTGGGCCTAAATTAACGAAATTTCTTCGCTATTCGAACCCAACTTTGATCCAACGGCCCATAAGCTTCTTCTTGGGTCAAATCGGCCCATAACCTATTTCCTGTATTTTTTTTTGCTGAAAACATATTATAAAGAGGAAATTGGGAAACTATAGTTTGAGTTTTATGTTTTTAATATCTAATCCTTTCATTTATAGGCTTGATTTATGTTATGGACTCTGATGTAATTAGAGTTGTTGGACTCCGATCATGTAAGTAACGGTTGTCCTTTATGGGCTTTCAATGAAATAGCGAAAAAGGTAGTTTGAGTTTTTTTTTTTTCGCTATTTATGTTTATCACGAAATTTGCACATGTTTATCAATATGATCTCTTTTTGTGAGTTGATTTATTGAGAATGGCATGATAGAATTAAAATAATGAATGATAATGATTGCTTGAGTTATTCTATATTATCATATTATCATTGTTTATATCATATGTATGTACTATCACCTCTTTGATGATATTTAAGTCTTGAGTACTTAAAAGATCCATAAGTTCTTTGGAACAATTTAAAAGAAAGGTATATGATTGGACAAGAAACAAATAGACTTAAGAAATTAATTTTTTGTGAAAAGGTATTTATGGACAAGAAGTCCAGTAATCTAAGAGATTACAAGATAATCATACAATTTTATTTATTAAGCTTATGCTTATTATCAATTCATGGTTCATAAGAATAGATTACTTATCAGTATCATGATAATCTCCTGCAGAGATTCAAATCATATATTTATTTTGTTGTTATTTGTTTTTACACAATCAATATATTATGATGAATTCTCCTGCAGAGATTCAATACACATATTTATTTTATAATTTATATTATGATAAATTCTCCAGCAGAGATTTAAATCACATATTTATTATTATTTTTATACATCGCGTTTTATCTTTATATTATCTTCTTACTTTATCGAAATTGTGTCATGTTTAATGTTTAAAAAAAAAAAAAAAATTCATCCGAACTTTGAGCGGATTTATAATATCAGATCTGCACTATTTTTATTCGATTTCATATTATTTATGCACATAGTTTGCACGAAATTTCTTAAATTGAATCTGATCTATTATATCGAATACTGTTTCTGCACAAATTTTGTTTTCATATAAAACCCCGATTTTTGCACAAACATGATTATGATCCGAATTTTGCACTGAACATATAAACTTGGATTTCTGTTTTATACATGCACTGGTTTCCGTTTTCAATACTATTAAACCCGAATTTTGCACTGAATAGTTATCTTAAAACCCAGATTTTGCACAGAACTATTGCATCATGCTTGTCGGTTCTCTTTATCACGAAATTTGCACATGTTTATCAATATGATCTCTTTTTGTGAGTTGATTTATTGAGAATGACATGATAGAATTAAAATAATGAATGATAATGATTGCTTGAGTTATTCTATATTATCGTATTATCATTGTTTATATCATATTTATGTACTATCACCTCTTTGATGATATTTAAGTCTTGAGTACTTAAAAGATCCATAAGTTATTTGGAACAATTTAAAAGAAAGGTATGATCACCAGAAAGTGATATGACCTAACTTATTATGGATGATTGCATCTAAGACCACATGACTTTAACTCACAAGGCGTGAGAATCTATAACTCACAGCTACAGTTTCACCCTCAGTGGCTGTCTTGGCATTTTCTCCGATGATCCACTCAGAAAGGAGCTGATCAGAATCATCGTCGCACATATTGTCACTTGTATCAGTGATCAGAGCCTCTGAACCATTGCAAGCCTCACCTTTAAGTTAATCAATCATAGAATTAGGATGATTCAGTCAAAAATAAATTAGATGCCAATTTATAGACATACCAGTCTCTTTAAGGTTCGAGTCATGCTTGTGTTCTCTTTTCCTTTTATGACTGTTTTTGTTGCTGTTATGCTCTTCAGGCGTCTTCATATAAAGCAGAACCATCCCCAAAGATAAATGACAATCAAACGATGAAGTAAGGATAAACTGAGAAAGATTAATGTTATAAACCATGAATTAGCTTTACCTTCTTCTCTCCAGTTGAATCAACTCCCTCAAGGGATGCCATTCCTTGAGTTTCAACCTCTGTTGCAGGGGCCCAGACAGCTTCCAGTTCACAAATCCTACTTGTAATTTCCACCATTGTCCCGGATCTAAACAAGGACTTACTCAATTCCTTCATTTTCAAAGACAGAGAGAATAAATAAGCTACTCAATTCCTTCATAAGCTACACAAACCAAAAGCCTAAAACTTTGACATGCAACTAAGAACAAAGGTTGGGAATTTTCGATTTCGCAACAATACCTTCATAAGCTACTCAATTCCTTCATTTTCAAAGAGAGAGAGAATAAATAAGCTACTCAATTCCTTCATAAGCTACACAAACCAAAAGCCCAAAACTTTGACATGCAACTAAGAACAAAGGTTGGGAATTTTCGATTTCGCAACAATACCTTCATAAGCTACTCAATTCCTTCATTTTCAAAGAGAGAGAGAATAAATAAGCTACTCAATTCCTTCATAAGCTACACAAACCAAAAGCCCAAAACTTTGACATGCAACTAAGAACAAAGGTTGGGAATTTTCGATTTCGCAACAATATCTTCATAAGCTACTCAATTCCTTCATTTTCAAAGACAGAGAGAATAAATAAGCTACTCAATTCCTTCATAAGCTACACAAACCAAAAGCCCAAAACTTTGACATGCAACTAAGAACAAAGGTTGGGAATTTTCGATTTCGCAACAATATCTTCATAAGCTACTCAATTCCTTCATTTTCAAATACAGAGAGAATAAATAAGCTACTCAATTCCTTCATAAGCTACACAAACCAAAAGCCCAAAACTTTGACATGCAACTAAGAACAAGGTTGGGAATTTTCGATTTCGCAACAATACCTTGCTTTCGGCTCGGACCCAGACCGTGTCGATCCAGTCAAGATGAGGTCTCAGTTGTTTTCTCTCGAACTGGAGGATTATCGAAGGAAAACCCTAGTGGAGGAAGAAATCCGCTATGCTTTGGGGACATAAATGTTTTTAATTTACTTTTCAATTTTTTCGGCGCTTAAAGTTATTGTAAGAAATTAAGAAGATCAGAAACCCAAACTAGTTATTGGGCCTAAATTAACGAAATTTCTTCGCGATTCGAACCCAACTTTGATCCAACGGCCCATAAGCTTCTTCTTGGGTCAAATCGGCCCAGAACCTATTTCCTGTATTTTTTTTTGCTGAAAACATATTATAAAGAGGAAATTGGGAAACTATAGTTTGGGTTTTATGTTTTTAATATCTAATCCTTTCATTTATAGGCTTGATTTATGTTATGGACTCTGATGTAATTAGAGTTGTTGGACTCCGATCATGTAAGTAACGGTTGTCCTTTATGGGCTTTCAATGAAATAGCGAAAAAGGTAGTTTGAGTTTTTTTTTCCTCGCTATTTATGTTTATCACGAAATTTGCACATGTTTATCAATATGATCTCTTTTTGTGAGTTGATTTATTGAGAATGGCATGATAGAATTAAAATAATGAATGATAATGATTGCTTGAGTTATTCTATATTATCGTATTATCATTGTTTATATCATATTTATGTACTATCACCTCTTTGATGATATTTAAGTCTTGAGTACTTAAAAGATCCATAAGTTATTTGGAACAATTTAAAAGAAAGGTATGATCACAAGAAAGTGATATGACCTAACTTATTATGGATGATTGCATCTAAGACAACATGACTTTAACTCACAAGGCGTGAGAATCTATAACTCACAGCTACAGTTTCACCCTCAGTGGCTGTCTTGGCATTTTCTCCGATGATCCACACAGAAAGGAGCTGATCAGAATCATCGTCGCACATATTGTCACTTGTATCAGTGATCAGAGCCTCTGAACCATTGCAAGCCTCACCTATAAGTTAATCAATCATAGAATTAGGATGATTCAGTCAAAAATAAATTAGATGCCAATTTATAGACATACCAGTCTCTTTAAGGTTCGAGTCATGCTTGTGTTCTCTTTTCCTTTTATGACTGTTTTAGTTGCTGTTATGCTCTTCAGACGTCTTCATATAAAGCAAAACCATCCCCAAAGATAAATGACAATCAAAAGATGAAGTAAGGATAAACTGAGAAAGATTAATGTTATAAACCATGAATTAGCTTTACCTTCTTCTCTCCAGTTGAATCAACTCCCTCAAGGGATGCCATTCCTTGAGTTTCAACCTCTGTTGCAGGGGCCCAGACAGCTTCCAGTTCACAAATCCTACTTGTAATTTCCACCATTGTCCCGGATCTAAACAAGGACTTACTCAATTCCTTCATTTTCAAAGACAGAGAGAATAAATAAGCTACTCAATTCCTTCATAAGCTACACAAACCAAAAGCCTAAAACTTTGACATGCAACTAAGAACAAAGGTTGGGAATTTTCGATTTCGCAACAATACCTTCATAAGCTACTCAATTCCTTCATTTTCAAAGAGAGAGAGAATAAATAAGCTACTCAATTCCTTCATAAGCTACACAAACCAAAAGCCCAAAACTTTGACATGCAACTAAGAACAAAGGTTGGGAATTTTCGATTTCGCAACAATACCTTCATAAGCTACTCAATTCCATCATTTTCAAAGACAGAGAGAATAAATAAGCTACTCAATTCCTTCATAAGCTACACAAACCAAAAGCTCAAAACTTTGACATGCAACTAAGAACAAAGGTTGGAAATTTTCGATTTCGCAACAATACATTGCTTTCGGCTCGGACCCAGACCGTGTCGATCCAGTCAAGATGAGGTCTCAGTTGTTTTCTCTCGAACTGGAGGATTATCGAAGGAAAACCCTAGTGGAGGAAGAAATCCGCTATGCTTTGGGGACATAAATGTTTTTAATTTACTTTTCAATTTTTTTCGGCGCTTAAAGTTATTGTAAGAAATTAAGAAGATCAGAAACCCAAACTAGTTATTGGGCCTAAATTAACGAAATTTCTTCGCTATTCGAACCCAACTTTGATCCAACGGCCCATAAGCTTCTTCTTGGGTCAAATCGGCCCATAACCTATTTCCTGTATTTTTTTTTGCTGAAAACATATTATAAAGAGGAAATTGGGAAACTATAGTTTGAGTTTTATGTTTTTAATATCTAATCCTTTCATTTATAGGCTTGATTTATGTTATGGACTCTGATGTAATTAGAGTTGTTGGACTCCGATCATGTAAGTAACGGTTGTCCTTTATGGGCTTTCAATGAAATAGCGAAAAAGGTAGTTTGAGTTTTTTTTTCCTCGCTATTTATGTTTATCACGAAATTTGCACATGTTTATCAATATGATCTCTTTTTGTGAGTTGATTTATTGAGAATGGCATGATAGAATTAAAATAATGAATGATAATGATTGCTTGAGTTATTCTATATTATCATATTATCATTGTTTATATCATATGTATGTACTATCACCTCTTTGATGATATTTAAGTCTTGAGTACTTAAAAGATCCATAAGTTCTTTGGAACAATTTAAAAGAAAGGTATATGATTGGACAAGAAACAAATAGACTTAAGAAATTAATTTTTATGTGAAAATGTTGTTATGGACAAGAAGTCCAGTAATCTAAGAGATTACAAGATAATCATACAATTTTATTTATTAAGCTTATGCTTATAACAATTCTCAAAAGATGGTATATGATTGGAATGCATCTTTTAAAGAAGATGATTCCAAGGGGAGAAATATAATGATGTGCGTGGTTGTACTCTTTTTCCTTATCATGGTTTTTATCCCACTGGATTTTCCATGAAAGGTTTTAACGAGGCAACAAAGAACACGCAAATGATAGACATCTAAAGGAAAATGTAAAGTTGAAAGTTTATCACCCTTCCAAAGTATTTTTCATACTTTAATGAGATCAAGTGAAGCAAAGAGAATGATCAAGACGAATCATTAGCAAGACTCATGCACTGCAGAAGAATGGCGATGTAAATATTCTACAAATTCATTCAAGTGAAGATTCAACAGACAGATTTACCAAGGCGTTACTTTCAAGAAGTTATTTCATCATATTGGATTGCGTTATCTCAAAGATCTCAAGTGATGTACTCATGAGGGGGACTTAATGCGCGCTGCACTCTTTTTCCCTTAGCTATGGTTTTTCCCATTGGGTTTTCCTAGTAAGGTTTTTAACGAGGCAGCATCATACGCGCTTTAGGAAATATTTTTGTATAATGAACATCAAGGGGGAGTGTTATGAACTATTATGTGATGTTCATTATAAACCTATAAACCCATTAGGTTTTACTTTGTCCCCAAGTAAAACCCTCTCTTGTACTCCTATATAAAGGACCCCCTATTCATTGGAATAATACATCAATATCAATTACTTCTTCTCTTCTCTTTATTCACAACAAAAACTAAGTTATTGTGAATAAATAATGATTCTCTTAGAAACTTAATGAGTAAGTTTAACCGACACATTTTACCGTCTTTGTTCCACCGCTTTGCTTTATTATTTTATGTATTGTTGGATACTATAGCCATGTTCGTTTGAGTATCGCTGCGATTGAGGCTGCGACTGAAATTCCTTAATAAATTTACTCTTCACTGCTGCTGGATTGAAAAGAAGCGAACGCAGCGGCCGAACAAATCAAAGGAATCCGGCGACCTCCGTGTCGCAAAAAAAAACAGTGTCACCTTCTTCTTTCTTTCTCCCCAGCAAATAGAAACGCAGCGACTCATTTTTCCTCTTTCCTCCGCTTTCCTTTTAAATTTTACTCACTGGATCTTGTCGCAGCCTCCATATCGGCGTTACGCAAACGAACAGGGCTTATATATATATATATATATATATATATATATATATATATGTTGTAAGGTAAAGTAAATGATAAACAAGAAGTGAATCCTTCTCTTATCTCTCTCCCCTTCGCCTACATGCTCTCTTTCTCTCTTAATTCCACAAAACCATCACATAATAATATATTAATATAATATAGAGAAATTGCAATGTTTGACATCCAAAAATCTGACAATTAACAGACAATAAAGAAGAAAAACTGACACTTTCTATTCATGTCAAAAAGACATTTCTATCCCTATTAATGTTAATTGTCGGGTACGAAGGATGTAAAAAGAAGAAAAAGAAGAAAGGATGAAAGAGAGGAAAGAAGAAGAAAATGGAAAGAGGAAAAATGGAAGAAGAAAGAAGAAGATTGAAGATGGAGGAGGAAAAAGAAGAAAAAGAAGATGATGGTGGTGATCGACGATGACGGTGACGGTGGTGATTGCAATACATTGCGACAGTGGCGACGGTAACACCGGTGGACGGCGGCAACAACAATGTTAGCGATACGGTTAGTTAAATAGTTATCGAAATAATTTTGCGATATGATAACAAAGTTAACACGAAAGGTATCACGATAACAAAGTTAACATGATAATTTTACGATATGATAACATACTTACCACGATAATTTGCCCATATATGCTAATTAGTTTAACATGTAACCGCATGATAACAATGTTGTATGATGGTTTAACTTCAAATAAACAGTGTTGGAGGACGGTCGATGAACATTATCTTCAATCTATTGTGATAACATATTAGTTAGGGCGGTAATCGATTTGTTATCCCATAAAATCGCATAAGATAGTTGTAGGGGCAAAACAGTCATAACTTTTGTGTGTAATATGTATCAAACTAATTTCGATTTATTTGTTCCCTTTTCTTTATTTTCATATTATATGGGGTTATATATTAAATTCACCCTATAATATATATATAAATCTCATCTAATATAATAATTAAGTTATAACATGTTATCAGCACGAACGTCTCTAAATCTGTTCTATATCAAAAATATGATATTTATTTATATTTCATTAATTTTAATTCTTATTATTATTATGCCGTGATGGTAGGTTTTCCTCCTCCGAGTCGATCGTTATGATAGGCTATGTCTTCTCGATCGAAAAAAATTATATCGTTATGCCGGGATGATAGACTGTCTTCTCCGAGCTGATCGTTATGATAGGCTCTATCCTCTCCGAGCTAATCGTTATGATAGGCTCCGCCTTCACAATATGGTAGACTATGTCTCCTCAGATCATATTTTATGGAGTGGGAGATTAAAACATTCATCCTTATTTATTTATTATGCACTTATTTATTTATTATGCAGTGAGAGGTTAAAACCCCACTTTTATTTATTATGCAGTGGGAGATTAATACCCTCATTTTTATTTATTTATTTATGAAGTTCTAATATTGCTTTAAATTGTTATTTTAAATTCTGTTATTATTATGCGCAAATTTTAAATTGAACTTCAAATCAGATTTTTAAATTGGACTTTAAAAACAAGATTTTAAAATTGGACTTTAAAAACAAGATTTTAAAATTGGATTTTTGATCAAAATTTTATTCTATGGATACAGTTATAATGTCAAATCTGGCAAAACTCAAAATTAATGTCCTTGATATAGCCGGAAAAAATTATATGACATGGGCTGTAAGTGCGAAAACACATCTAAGAGGAAACAGGCTTCTTGATCCCATCGATAAGTCGAAAACAACATCATATGAGAAAAAGGCAAAAGCCATGATATTTTTACGTCACCATATCCACAATGGTTTAAAAGATGAGTACCTCATAAAAGAAGATCATGCAGATCTCTGACAATCTTTAAAAGAAAGGTTTGATCACTAGAAATATGTGATCTTACCAAAAGCCAGACACGAGTGGTTACATCTCCGGTTTCAGGATTACAAAAATATAAGTGATTATGATTCTGCGATGTTTGGAATCACATCCAGAATGGTGTTATGTGGAGAAACTGTAAGTGATTATGATATGATTGAGAAAACTCTCTCCACATTTCACCCGAGTAATGTAGTCCTGCAGCAACAGTACCAGACGAATAGATATGCTCGTTATTCGGAGTTGATGCATGTACACCTTGTTGCCAAGCAAAATAACGAATTCGTGATGATGAACCATCAAAGTCTGCAACTGGATCTGCACCATTCCCTGAAGCGAATGCTGCATCATCCATGTATAATAATTGGCAAGGACGTGGACGCGGACGCGGTTATAACCGTGGTCGAGGTCGTGGACGTGGACATGGACGTGGTCAAGGATGAGGATGACGTCCTAATGATTCCAATAATGAAAATGATGATGGCCGAAAAATTAAAAAGAAAAAAGAAACGGTTTGTTACAGATGCGGCATGAAGGGACATTGGGTACGTATATGTCGTACGCCCAAACATTTAGCCGATCTGTATCGGGAATCACAAAAGACAAAAGAGAAAGAAAGTGAAACCAACTTATTCTCTCGTGAACCCGAACTTTCGTTTCATGGTCTGAATGATGACACTCACCTTGATGTGAGAGATTTCCTGGTTGATCCAGAAGAATCAACGGAAACGAAGCGACACAAATCGATGTAATATGATGTATTCCTCAAGAATACAAGAAAAATAAAAAGTTTAATGTTTTTGGTGTTTTATGTTATGTTGTAAAATAAGTTTTATTATAAAATAAGTACTTTTATAACAAAAGTCTTCGTTTTAATTAAAGTTTATTAATGCATCTTTTATGAATATTTTAAATTCAGAAAATGCCAGAATTTGAGACTTGGGATGGAGATGTATGTATGGCTGACAGTGAGACAACGCACACGATTATTAAAGATAAAAAATATTTTTCCCGTCTCAAAATGAAAGATTCCGCTGCAAGCGTGAATACAATATATGGTGATGCAAAAATTATTATGGGCTCCGGAAGAGTCAATTTTTCAATGCCAAGGGGAATAAAGTTTGAAATAAATGATGCGTTATATTCCACAGAGTCTTACAGAAACTTATTAAGCTTCAAAGATATTCGCAGGAATGAATATCATGTAGAGACTATGAATAAAAATGACATTGAATATCTTTGCATTACATCGGAGAGGAAACATATATTGGAAGAATTAAAAATGTTATCTTCCAGAATATATTGCACAAAAATAAATATGACTGAATCATATGTTACAGTAAACCTGAAGTTTACTAGTACATTCAAAATCTGGCATGAGAGACTAGGGCATCCTGGTTCAGTCATGATGAGAGAGATTGTGCAAAATTCTAATGGTCATCCGTTGAAAAACGAGAAAATTTTGCAAACGGACGAGTTCTTATGTAATGAATGTTCTCAACGAAAACTCATTACTCGGCCATCGCCTGCCAAAGTTGTGAATGAATCACCAAAATTTTTAGAAATAATACATGGTGATATATGTGGGCCGATCCACCCACAATGCGGGCAGTTTCGATATTTTATGGTATTAATTGACGCATCCAGTAGATGCTCACATGTGTCTATTGACAACACGAAATACGGCTTTCGCCAAATTCATTGTCCAAATAATCAGGTTGAGAGCACAATTCCCTGATTATGCCATAAAGAGAGTAAGATTGGATAACGCTGGTGAATTCACTTCACAAGTGTTTAATGATTATTGTATATCTTTGGGAATCGATGTTGAACATCCGGTTTCGCATGTTCATACACAAAATGGCATGGCTGAGTCATTAATTAAACTGTTGCAATTGATTGCAAGACCGTTAATATTGAGAACAAAACTCTCAATTTCAGTATGGGGTCATGCTATTTTGCATGCTACTGCAATACTTCAGATACAACCAAGTTCATATAATGAATATTCTCCGTTACAGTTAATGACTGGTCATGAGCCAAGTATATCCCATCTTCGTGTTTTTGGAAGTGCGATTTATGTTCCTATAGCCCCACCGCTATAGCCCCACCGCAAAGAACAAAAATGGGGCCACAAAGAAGATTGAGAATATACATCGGTTATACATCACCAAGTATAATTCGGTATCTGGAACCAAAAACTGGTGATATGTTTACGGCACGTTTTTCTGATTGCCATTTTAATAAAGATGAATTTCCAGCGTTAGGGGGAGGAATTAAAGAAATTCCAAAGTATATTACATGGTGCACGTCGTCTTTATTGCACCTTGATCCCCCTACGAATCAACGTGAACTCGAAGTTCAGAAATTGTACATTTACAAAATATGGCAAACCAATTACCGGATGCGTGCACAGATACAAAAAGGGTGACAAAGTCATATATCCCTGCTGCGAATGTTTCATCGAGAATTATTGTTCCTGAAGAACAAATTGATGGAAACATAGCAAATGAACCTAGGGTTCAGTTAAAGAGGGGGAGACCGATGGGTTCTAAAGATAAAAATCTCTGAAAGAAAAAGAATATGGGAGAACAAAGTAAGAACGTTCCAGAAGAACCAATTAAAGAAAAATGTCAAGAAGACATAAATGAAAAGGTTCCAGAAGAACCAGTTAAAGAAAAATGTCAAGAAAACATAAATGAAAGGGTTCCAGAAGAACCACATTTGGAAGAAAGTCCAAAATATGAAAATGAAACAGAAAATATGAGATTTCCATCAATTACACCTAAAACGGAGAATTTTGGATCACAGATAAAATAAAAGGTATTGATGGAATATTCTCTATTTCTGTATCTAAAAAGCTTGATCATGAAAGTGATGATTCAGATCCAAGGTCCATATTAGAACGTTAGAAAAGACATGATTGGGAGAAATGGAAGATGGTCATAGAAACAAAATTATTCTCCCTCAATAAAAGAAATGTCTTTGGACCTATTATCAAAACACCAGAACATGTAATGCCAGTCGGATACAAATGGGTTTTTGTAAGAAAGAGAAATGAGAAAAATAAGGTCACAAGGTATAAAGCCTGACTTGTGGCACAAGATTTTTCTCAAAGACCGAAAATTGTATGAGGAAACATATTCTCCGGTAATGGATGCAATCACATTTAGATTCTTGATGAGTCTAGCAGCATCTAAAAACCTTGACATTTATTTGATGGATGTTGTGACAGCATATCTCTATGGATCACTTGATAATGACATATATATGAAAATCCCTGAAGGATTGAAAATGCCGGAAGCATTAAGATCAAACTCTAAAGAGATTTGTGCGATCAAATTACAGCAATCACTTTACAGATTAAAGCAATCTGGACGCATGTGGTATAATCGCTTAAGTGAATACTTGTTGAGTAAAGGTTACATCAACAATGTGATATGCCCTTGTGTTTTAATAAGAAATCCTTATCAAGATTTGTGATCATTGTTGTTTATGTTGATGACCTGAACATAATCGGAACTCAAAAAGAGATTGATGATGCAAGAACTCATATGAAAGAAGAGTTCGAAATGAAAGATCTTGGAAAGACAAAGTTTTGTCTTGGGCTCCAGATAGAGCATTCAAGACGGAATATTTGTTCATCAATCAAATTATACGAGAAGAATTTTAAAACGCTTTAATATGAATAAAGCGACTTCTTTGAGTTCTCCAATGGTCAATAGATCGCCTTATATTGATAAAGATCCGTTTCCACCTTATGAGGATAGCGAAGAAATATTAGGTCCTGAAGTACCTTATATGAGCGCTATCGGTGGGTTTATGTATCTTGCAAATTGTACTGGACCAGATATAGCTTTTGCTACAAATTTACTGCAAGATATAGCTCATCCCCCACTCGTCGACATTGGAACGGAATAAAACATATATCCTGTTACCTACAAGGTACGATTGATTTTGGATTATTTTATTCTAGAAACGCCGAGGTTGGTCTGGTTGGTTTTGCAGATGCAGGATATTTATCAGATCCGCATAAAGCTCGATCGCAAACCGGATATGTTTTCACAATTAGAGGAACTGCGATCTCTTGGCGTTCCCAAAAGCAGACTTTGGTTGCAACTTCTTCAAATTATGCAGAAACTATTGCATTACATGAAGCCTGTAGGGAATGTGTATGGCTCAGAACTATGATTCATCACATAAAAGAAACAAGCGGAATAGAAACAAAGAAGGAGCCAACAAAAGTGTTTGAAGATAATGTTGCATGTGTCGCACAACTCAAAGAAGGTTATATTAAGAGTAATCGAACGAAGCATATCCCTCTAAGATTTTTCTCCTACACACGAGAGCTCGAGAAGAATCAAGAAGTGGATATTCAATATATTCGGTCATGTGACAATGCAGCCGATCTATTTACAAATGCGCTTCCTACTACAATATTCAGAAAGCACGTTCAAAGTATTGGAATGCGTCATTTGAAAGATTTATAAAGAGAAGATGATATCCATCATTTCCAGGGGGAGTTTGATGTTACTGTACTCTTTTTCCCTTTGTCATGGTTTTTGTCCCATTTTATTTTTCTATGCAAAGATTTTTAACAAGCCAGTACACAACTTCTTACTGATGGATAATCAAGTGGGAGTATTATGAATAAATAATGATTATCTCTTAGAAACTTAATGAGTAAGTTTAACCGAAACATTTTACCGTCTTTGTTCCACCGCTTTGCTCTATTATTTCATGTGTTGTTGGATGCTATATATATGTGTTGTAAGGTAAAGTAAATGATAAAGAAGAAGTGAATCCTTCTCTTATCTCTCTCCCCTTCGCCTACATGCTCTCTCTCTCTCTTAATTCCACAAAACCATCACATAATAATATATTAATATAATATATATATATATATCTTATCTAATATAATAATTAAGTTATAACAGGTTTGTCTATTTTGAGTATCGAAACATTAAAAACATTACCCTAAATGTTCATAGAGAGAAATGGGACAGGTAATTTTGTTAATGGGAGGAGTTTAGAATATCGGATAGCTAAAATTACTATCCAAACTCTCATTAATTTGGGTAAAGATGAATTTTGAGACGAGTATTTTCGGATAATTCGTGTAATTTTGGTGAACCTCTCAATTCTCAGAAGCCACAATACGCAATAGACTCCATATTCATTTTGACAATTGGCGCTAAAGTTTCATCATAATCGATCCCCTTCTTTTGATGATTTCTAAGTACGACAAGACGAGTCTTATATCGCTCAATAATGCCATTTGCATTGTACTGGTTTTATACACCCACGAATTTCCAAGCGCTACTTTTTCGGGAGGCAAATCAGTAATGTCCCATGTTTTGTTTATCTCAAAAACATCAACCTCTTTTCCCATGGCATTCGTCCATCGTTTGTCTTTGATAGCCTCCTTGTAAATTTTTGGTTCAACGCTACAATCATAGCAGTGAGGAAAGCCTTGTGCGAACCAGAGAAGTTAGAGTCGGAGATAAAATCAGTAAGGGGATAGACTGAATTACCTTGGACCATTGACAAGGAATCAAGAGTAAAGTCAAAGAAAACGTGATGGGTATTTTCTTGTCGAACTGTATTGTATGTCAAGTAATCTCTCAACTTGACGGATGACAATTTCTCTCAGTTTCCTCTACCTAATTTTTCCACATTTTCCATTACCGGTAACTCTGGTCCAACTTCTAAAATCTCAGCATCTGGCGACACTTCTTCAGGAGAAGTAACAACTTCATTGGGAGGTGAGGTCGATACTTCTAGTTTTGGAGAAAAAGATTCTCAAACCAATGGAGTAGAATCAACAACGGCAGGAGTACACTCCCTATTGTCCACCACCGTAGGAGAGCTTCTCCTATCGTCCACCACCAGTGATAAATCAAGCAACCAGTCTTCGTCAGCACCATCAACAACAACCGGATGAATTGACAAAATCTCCTTGATCTTCGTTAAAAATCACATCTCTCGAAATCAAAAACTCCTCCATTTCTAAATCATAAACCTTCTAACCCTCTTTCCTAAATGGATAACCGACAAAGACACACCGTCTACTTTGTGAGCCGAACTTGTATTTATCCCTAGACTGTCTATGAGTATAACATGAAGAGCCAAACACTCACTTCTACATGCAGAGGTTTTTGATCAAATAGAACCTCATACGGCGTCTTCCTTTTGAGCAACTTCGAAGGTGTCATGTGAATAACATGAGATGCGGTCAAAATAGCTCCTCCCCATAATTTTGTTGGCATATTCACTTGAAACAATAATGATCGAGCAACGTTTAAAATGTGACGATGCTTTCTTTAACCTCTACCATTTTTTGTGGTGTTCCAACACTAAGTAGTTTGGTGTACAATCCACTTGCTTTTAAAGAACGAAGTCAAGCACAAGAACTCCATTCCATTATCACTTCGCACCATCTTAACATACTTTTTACATTGTTTTTCCGAATAAGCACAAAAGTTTTGCAAACCAGCTCGAACCTAAGACTTCTCCAGCAACAAATACGTCCACACGGCTCGTGAATAATCTCCACAATAGTAAAAAAATATACAGCTCCACATGAAGGATAAGGCCCTCCAAACATCAACATGTATTAAGGAAAAACACTCGAAAGCTTTATTAATACTATCAAGAAACATCTCTCTTGTTTTTAGCCTGGAAACACGTGTCACAAGGACTCAGACTAGCAGAATTAGAAATACCAAAAACACCATAAAGCTTAGGTAAAAACGAAAAAACCAAAAACACAGTATGTTCCCTAACCGCCTATGCCACACCACTTGATCAGACTTCACTTCAGCCTTGTTCACACGCGCAGTTAACACATCCATATACTAGTATACCCCCATCACGTTCTTCACCAGCTCCAATTAGAGTCCTCAAAAACAGTCCTGCAAAATACATAGAGTATCAGTAGAGACACAAAGCAATTTGAATATTTCAAATGCTTTGAAACTGATATCAAGGAACAATTCTAATCTAAAACATATAGAACGTCATATAATGAGATACGATCCGATAAGGGAAACACACCTATTTTCGATGACTTAGTTGTACTCCCATCTGCAAACCCAATCGTACAAGGCGAGGTTCCTTTGACATTGATAAGGGGTGAAATATTTTCGGTCATATAATGTGATGCTCTGTTGTCTAGAATCACATCACCAAGTTTCTTACCAGCTAATTTATTGGATGATCCACCAGCTTTGTCATTGATGATCTGAGAGATTGCTCTCCACTGCTCTGGCGTAAGATTTGTTGCTGGTGTAGACACATTCAGACTTTTGGTTGTGCAACATTCACTTGTCCACGTCATCTTCTGTATCTTGTATTCAAGCCGCCACAACCTTCTCCACGACTCGTACCACGACATCCGCTTCCTCCACATTCCACAAGCCACTCCGGATAGCCCACAATCTGCCAGCACGAGCTCTTTTAATGACCAGAATGGCCACAATGAGAGCAGAGTTGATCTCACGCACCTCTGTTTTTGCCTCCTCCTTGAGGAGCATCTGAACGAGCAGAGGCTGTTGCTCCTTCTGATTCCTCTTGCGAGGATTCACGGCGTGTCAAGAAGCCCATAGCGTCATGTTGTTGCTTACGAGCTTTGGCATAATTAAGTTCTTCTCATATCACTATGGAATACACTCTCTCGAGGTCGGGTAGTACATTTGCTTCAATGATTGTTGTAACCACATGTTCGAACCGTGATTCATCAAGTCCCATCACGAACTGATGAACACGTTTGTCTTCTCTTTCCTTCTCATATGCGGCAGTTGCATCACAAGGACATGCTGGTGCATGTCGATAAGTCAGAAACTCTTCCCACATCTTAGCAAGCCAACCCTAATAATCGATCACGGCTTAACCTTCGTGATGACACAACGTCAACTTACTCATCAATTGGTGGACACACACCTTGTTCCCAACCGAGAATCTCTCTTTCAAAATTCTCCACAATTTATGAGCATCAGTGAAGAATGTCATCGTTGATCAAATGCGAGGTTCAATTGAAGTTCTCAGGCAACTGACGATTATGGAGTTCACGCTGAGCCATGATTCTAGATCCGATGATCCTTCAGCCGGTTTCTTCAACGTATCGTCGATGAAACTTGTATTCCACTTCGCCTTCAAAGCGTTCAACATCTTTGTTTCCCACTTGTTGTAGTTGTCGCCATTCAGTTGCACAGTTGTGATCATAGATCTCGGATTGTCGGAAGAGAAAATTGAGTATGGCGAGACAATCACGTTGTCTGCCGACTTTTCTCCAATCACAATAGATTTTTCGTCACTCTTTGAACAAAGAAAAATCAATTACTTTTCAAACTAAAATGAAAAACAGTGTCTAAGCTATATATTTTTGTTAAGATCTAAGCTCAGATATCATGTGAAAATAATTAGAATGTGTGTGTTGCTTTTATTGAACAAACATGTAAGATATATATACAACTTGGTAAGTCGACTTAAACCAACTCCGTAATTATCTACTTAACCAATTATATAAATGATATATCCAACTATACAAATGATATATCCAACTCTCTAAGACTTATCTCTAAGTCGTATTTATCTTAACATCCCCTATATATTATTTGAGAAGCATTTTTAGAGAGTATCCTTATTTTTAAAAATATTTACTATGGTGCCATTTTACTGATGTGTCACCACCACATTCATTCTCACCAACTTTTTAAAAAAGACTTATTTCAATAAACTAATTACCTTATATGCTATTATCTATTTTTAAAATTTAATATAACCAAAAAATTTATAATTCATTTTCTGTTATGATTCATTTCCAAAAAAAATTCATAACCAATAATTTATACAAAATAATTAATCGAAATCAAAATTTACAAATAATTTATGATACATAAAAATATAATATTTAATTTTTAATATAACCAAAAAGATTATAATTCATTTTCTGTTATGATTCATTTACTAAAATTTTATACAAAATAATTAAACGAAATCAAAATTTACTATGATTTAATATTATACACATTCAATTACTACTTTACTTAATTTTGTTTTCTCTTATCAGAAAATATTTTTCTTAAACATACTATATTGTCAACATAACAGCTTATTATATATAAAAAAGACTGGATTAAAATATTTTACTATGATTTACTTTTTAAATTATAAAAATCTAAATAAATAATAAATTACTCACCCTGCGCAGGGCGCAGGTTATCACCTAGTAAGATATATAAGATATATCCTAATATACAAATAATGGATTCAAAGGATCTAGGGCTTATGAATTTTATGTTGTAGTGGTTGTGATTGCCACATTTATTTTGTTAGGATCTGAGCTCTGAGCTCTGATACCATGTGAAAATAAACAGAATGTGTGTGTTGCTTTTATTGAACAAACATGTAAGGTATATATACAACTTAGTAAATTGGTTTAAACCAACTCCGTAATTATCTACTTAACCAATTATATAAAGGATATATCCAACTATACAAATGATATATCCTACTCCTTAAGACTTTTTTTCAAAGTCGTATTTAGCTTAACATAAGATATATAAGATATATCATAATATACGGAAAATGGATTCAAAGGATCTAGGGCTTATGAATTTTGTGTTGGAGTGGTTGTAATTGCCACCTATTTTTGTTAGGATCTGAGCTCTGAGCTTTGATATCATGTGAAAATAAATAGAATGTGTGTGTTGCTTTTATTGAAAAAATATGTAAGGTATATATACAACTTGTTAAGTCGGTTTAAACCAACTCCGTAATTATCTACATAACCAATTATATAAAAGATATATCCAACTATACAAATGATATATTCAACTCTCTAAGACTTATCTCTAAGTCGTATTTATCTTAACATAAGATATATAAGATATATCCTAATATACGAAGAATGGATGCAAAGGATCTAGGGCTTCTGATTTCTGTGTTGGAGTGGTTGTAATTGCCACATATTTTTGTTAGGATCTGAGCTCTGAGCTCTGATACCATGTGAAAATAAATAGAATGTATGTATTGCTTTTATTGAACAAATATGTAATGTATATATACAACTTGGTAAGTCGGCTTAAACCCTGCAACTTCGTAATTATCTACTTACCCAATTATATAAAGGATATATCCAATTGATATATCCAACTCTCTAAGACTTATCTCTAAGTCGTATTTATCTTAACATAAGATATATAAGATATATCCTAATATATGAAGAATGGATTCAAAGGATCTAGGGCTTATGAATTCTGTGTTGGAGTGGTTGTAAATGCCACATATTTTTGTTAGGATCTGAGCTCTGAGCTCTGATACCATGTGAAAATAAATATAATGTGTGTGTTGCTTTTATTGAACAAACATGTAAGGTATATATACAACTTGGTAAGTCGGCTTAACCCAACTCCGTAATTATCTACTTAACCATTTATATAAAGGATATATCCATTTATACAAATGATATATTCAACTCTCTAAGACTTATCTCTAAGTCGTATTTATCTTAACATAAGATATATAAGATATATCATAATAGACAAAAAATGGATTCAAATGATCTTGGGGTTATGAATTATGTGTTGGAGTGGTTGTAATTGCCACACATTTTTGTTAGGATCTGAGCTCTGAGCTCTGATACCATGTGAAAATAAATAGAATGTGTGTTGTTTTTATTGAACAAACATGTAAGATATCTATACAACTTGGTAAGTCGGCTTAAACCAACTCTATAATTATCTACTTAACCAACTATATAAAAGATATATCCAACTATACGAATGATATATCCAGATCCAACTCTCTAAGATTTATCTTAACATAAGATATATATATATATATATATATATATAGAATAGAGCCTCTTCTTATGATGCCACATCATCACACATGCTCTAAAATTCTGCCACATCATCTATCAATTTTGTTAATTTTAAATTTTTTTTGTTTCATTTATTATGTTTTATGTCATTTTATCTTTTAATAATTAATATTAATAGATATAATAGTTTTAAATAGAAGTTGAAAAGTCTTTTCATTGTAAAGATAATGAAAAGAAACTCTAATTTAATCATTTTAGTTTAATCACATTTATTTATATAGTTCAACAAATGAATATATTGATTTAAAGAAACTCTAATTTAATCACATTTATTTATATAGTTCAATAAAATATTTATTTTTAAATAAATACATCAAAAATATTAATAATAACTTTAGTCATTTATAAATTTTTCTTCCTATGATTAGTAAAAATAGTCTACTTTTATTTTAATCACATTTATTTATATAGTTCAATAAAATATTTATTTTTAAATAAATACATCAAAAATATTAATAATAACTTTAGTCATTTATAAATTTTTCTTCCTATGATTAGTAAAAATAGTCTACTTTTATTTAAATAATTGGATATATACATATATATATATTTTTTATAAGAATAATCGTATTTAAATCAAGTTTTTTCAAATACGTAAAATAACTTCTCCGATCCGAAACCATTTCAAATAGCTAAAATTTTCAAAAACATTATAATGGCATCATTAATCTATTATAAAAAAACTTTATAATCAAAAATAACAACATCTATTATCCCACTAATTTTAAAAATTTTGGATCTTTAATCCATTAAAAGACCAATATGGATTTCTACTTCATATACTTAGTCTTATAGTTGTAAAGTTTAGTGTTTATATCGGAGCAAAATATTGTGAAGGTTAAGTTAAAACCGGGCCAAAATTTTGTAAAAATTAAGTTAAAACTGTACCAAATATTGTTTGTAATTAAATATGTTGTGTTTATGTGTGTGTGTGTGAGAGAGAGAGAGAAAGAGAGAGTTTATCTAAGTCTTATAATTAATCAACTATCCACAATCAGGTCCGGCCCAAACAAATATTGGACTTTGTACCAATTTTTTTTTTTTAAATGAACTTTAAATGTAATTCTGAAAATATGGACCATAAATTGCACAGTTTAAAAAAATTTCAAGATCCTTAAATGCAATAAAAAATTAATAAAAATGGATGGGACCCAGTGCAAAAGCACTGTCAGCACACCCATAGAACCGGACCTGTCCACAATATAATCAAATACGTTATGTACACAATGACATACATTTTTTTAGAAAATCTACAAAACGTGAATCTAGAAATTGTAGTTGTTTACCAAAAAGGAATATAATTTAATTGACCAAAGCGTTAAGCAGAATAATTCCAAAATCAAACAAATCAAGGAAAACTTAACTAAAATTAAATTGTAGTATGTTATGAGGCAAGCGAAAGACAAGATTCTTTTACAACTCAACAAACGTTACGACAACTACAATAGCACCAAATACAAACGTAAGAGGGACGTAGCAAAACTGTCGCGATGTGTGAGATTCACGCGCTCTTGTCTAAACGTTGACTTTTTGTTTCATTTACTTCGCCTTTCTTGGTTACAAGTTTCCTCCATTCAATTAGTCCTACTAATAGTTTCAGGGTTTCGTAATTACTTTAAGGCAACGTAAAATTAAAGGAGTTTACACAATTTCATTCATTACGTTGTTCGGGAAAGTTGAAGATTGTTAGAAAAAAATATAGTCAACAGTTGTTTCAGAAAACAACATAGATAACGGTTTGATCGTAACTATATCAATAATTGAGAAACTTTATGCATCATCGCATATACTTTTATATATGTAAATAACTAAGTTGCTGGTTTCGCAAAAAAAAAAACTAAGTTGCTGGTTTACAAAAATAAATAATACTCCTCTGTTTCTTAAAAAAGGTAGTTTTGAGTTTTTCACATATATTAAGAAAATTTTACAAAAGACTTTTCTAACCTTGTTTTTATTAATTATGACTTAAGTTATTCTTTAAATATTAAATGTTTAAGGGCAAATTAAGTAAAAATAGATAATAACTACATTTAGAAAATTGAAAACTTCTTTCTTTTTGAAACAAATTTTTTTTCTAAAACTACCTTTTTTAAGGAACAGAAGGAGTAACTATTAAGAGTAAACGACCAAAGTTTTTGAGTTTTTTAACTGCGATTTAATTTTGTATTGACCTTCTGATCATATAAAAAATGAGGACAAAGAGTACAAATATTTAAATTTGTACTAAATTAATTATTTAAAAGTACCTTTCTGTGANAAAAAACTTATGATATCGTCTTCTACCTGTAGTTCAACCATTTTTTCTCTCTCCTTTTCATCGCCTTCTTTTTAGTTTCACAGCAATTGCAATGTTTCGAAGTAAATTCTGATTCATTCTTTTTAATCCCTACAATTCCTCTTTTTCAAAACAATCTTTTAAAGCCAATTATATTTCCTCTATCAAACAATCATACACATATATTACTATTAAGTTTTATAATTTTTGACTTAGGAACATCTTTTTACATATCAATAAGTGTAATTACAAAAAAATCAAAAAATCAAGTTATTTTTCAAATTCCAAATCTTAATTAGGCTATTTTGCCAATTTCCTCTTTTTAAGTTATATTATTTTAAATTTTTTGATTTTAATTTTTTTTTTGATTATTTAAATTTTTTTTGATTTTTTTGATTTTTTCGTTTTTTATTTTATTTTTGAATACCACATCATCGTTTTAATGTCACGCGTGTCAGCTGAATCAGTAAACTTAACGGTTGACTAATTGCTGTTACGGTCAACTTTGTTTTACGCACAAAAGTCAGAGTATGAGTTGGATTTTTGAATTTTTAAGACGTTTAGGTAGGAAAAGACATCAAGTCTTCGTTTGGGTAGAAAAAGGCACCGCACAGTTTGTTCAGGTAAAAAAAGACCATTTTCCCGCTGGTTTACAAAAATAAATAATAACTATTAAGAATAAACGACCAAAGTTTTGAGTTTTTTAACTGCGATTTAATTTTGTATTGATGACAAAGAGTACAAATATTTAAATTTGTACTAAATTAATTATTTAAAAGTACCTTTCTGTGAGCTTTCCGCAATTTCAATAAATTAGTTGATCGTTATTCGTAACTATATCAAAATGGTAATTCGTACAACAAAACGTAAGTGACTAAAAAGAGCTTAAGAACAAAAACATTTTCCACATTTAATTCATTATTTAAAATTTTAAGACTAAAATTCAAAAATACAAGGAAACAATGAATTAAATACGGGTCCCACGTAAGTACCTTTTCGCCACGTAGCGTTAACACAGTCACGTAAGCCCTTCCTCTACATTAGACCCAACTAAAAGTCTGCTTTCCCCCAAAACCCACACATTGACGCAGATAAAGAGAGAGAGAGAGAGAGACTCTTCTATCTTGCGCACCTCTCTCTGCTTTATCCTGCGCACCTCTCTCCTTATCCTGCGCACCACCACCATCTCCTCCGGCGAACAAAAAAAACACCACACCACCATGGGTTCAGGCCGCGCACTGAGCGACGGAGTGATAAAAAAAATCCTCCTCTCCTACACCTACGTCGCGATCTGGATCTTCCTCAGCTTCACCGTAATCGTCTACAACAAATACATCCTCGACAAGAAGCTCTACAATTGGCCATACCCAATCACACTCACCATGATCCACATGGCCTTCTGCTCTTCCTTGGCCGTAATCCTCATCAAGGTCTTCAGAATCGTCGAGCCCGTCTCCATGTCCCGCGAGACATACCTCAGATCCGTCGTCCCCATCGGCGCGCTTTACTCGCTCTCCCTCTGGCTGTCGAACTCCGCCTACATCTACCTCTCCGTCTCCTTCATCCAGATGCTCAAAGCCCTGATGCCCGTCGCCGTCTACTCCATCGGGGTTTTGCTAAAGAAGGAGACTTTCAGATCTCAGACCATGACGAACATGCTCTCGATCTCCTTCGGCGTGGCCATCGCCGCTTACGGCGAGGCGAAATTCGACGTCTGGGGCGTTGTTCTCCAGCTCGGCGCCGTTGCTTTCGAGGCCACGAGGTTGGTTCTGATTCAGATCTTGCTTACTTCTAAAGGAATCAATCTTAACCCGATAACTTCTCTCTATTACGTTGCTCCTTGCTGTTTGGTTTTCCTCTCTGTGCCTTGGATCTTCGTTGAGTTCCCGATTCTGAGGGACACGTCGAGTTTCCACTTCGATTTCGTGGTTTTCGGGACCAATTCTGTTTGTGCCTTCGCTCTGAACCTTGCTGTGTTTCTACTCGTTGGGAAGACTTCTGCTTTGACCATGAATGTGGCTGGTGTGGTTAAAGACTGGCTCTTGATCGCTTTCTCTTGGTCTGTGATTAAGGACACGGTCACGCCTTTGAATCTTTTCGGTTACGGGCTCGCGTTCTTGGGGGTTGCGTATTACAACCACTGCAAGCTGCAGGCCTTGAAGGCGAAAGACGCGCAGAAGAAGGTTCAGGAGAGTGATGAGGAAGCTGGGAAGCTTTTGGAAGAGAGAAGGGAGAGTGAAGTTGCTGGAAAACGAAACGAGACTCAAGATTGAGATCTTGATCTTGATTCAAGAATGCGATTTTCAGGGAATAAGAGCTAAAGGGTAAAGGATGATGATTCTGGAAGAGTTTTTTTTGTCGGTGGATTTTGCTTATTTCATTGGTATGATTATGATTGTGATTATGATTGTGATTATGATCATCGTCGTTGCTCGGTCTACGTTTTAAGTTAATGGCTAATTTATATTTACATATTTGATTGATGGTACAAAGGGGATTTAAATTTAGAGGTTTTGATGAATCTTTTGAAGCTCTTTTGTATCTTCTTTTGAGTTTGTCTTTGTTTTTTTCTTACTTTTACTCCTTATGAATCTTATCTTTACGGGTAAACAATTGTTGTTGTAGAAACTTTTTTATATTTTTGCTCATTGAGATTGTTACAATGTCAAATTGAAATTCCTCTCCTTTCTCTCTTTCTCCATAGAAACCGTTATATGTTGGATTTCAGAGTATGGTCATTACAAAACATAATCTCATATGAACATCATAATCTCATTTAACCTTTTCCAAAGATTCTTATTTTAAAGTCTAGTGGCTAAATGAGAATTTTCTTCAACAAGTTCTTGTCTTAGGTAAAGGGGAGAGGCAACAAATTGGTGTTACATACCAAACAAAAAAAACAACATTCAAACAACTCACGGATAAGGGAACATTTGGGAACTTTAACACTCGATTCGCATAAAGCTGTTAATTCTTCTAAACATGCATTGGTTTGTCGCTTTGTGACTTCTGACTCAAGGCAGATTCTTTCTATAGGAGAACTCCTAATGTACTACTAAATTTTCCGGGCTAATTTGGTTTTGCTTTGGTTTATATCAGATCAGATTTCAAAAATTTGATTCCAAGTAGAGAATCTGCTCAATTGATGTAATACTTTGCCATCCAAAACGAAATAGTGTTGTCATTTTTTTTCTCTTTTTTTTTAATAAATATTTTTATTAGTCTTGACATGACTTGGTCATGCAGTTTTTACATTAACTTGAAAGCTTTAAAAGCAAAAAAATCAGCAAAAATGCATAATAGGAAAGGATTAGGAAATAGACAACTTAGAGGATATATACGGTTATGGTACATAAATTGGTCAAACGATTACTGGTACTTCAAATCTAGTTTTCTCTATCTGTTTGATATCCGGTTTAGCTTTTGACCATCTGCTGGTTCATCAATCTCGGTACGGTCCCAACCTTAGAGCAACATAGAACAATAGTAAATAGCAAGATATGTTTAGTTTGGATAGTTAAAATAACATTTTTTTGCTGTTTTCAATAGTTTAAATAGAAGAACATGGTACAAAAAACAAATACAACGAAGCAAATGTCCGTTGAAACAAGGACATTATATTTGGGGATGATTTGTTTTTGCTTTGGTTTATATCCGATCAGATTTCAAAAATTTGATTCCAAGTAGAACCTGCTCAATTGATGTAATTTTTATTAATTAATGCTTGAAAAGAAATACAAAACCACAACAACAATAACAAAAGAAACAAAGGAATATATATAAGTCCAAATCACCCAAAAGAGCCTCGAGAATTGACTGAACCACAAAGACAAATCTTGTTGCCTTTAAAACTCCTCCCATCTTCTCCAACCTCTTCTTGAGCTACACAAGACATTCCATAATCATATCTTAGCTCTTTCAACGGAGGAATATGCCTTATCGCAAAAAACCCGATGTGAACACAAGGCTCACGATTCTGTTCATATTCGATAGGTTGCCACATAACATTCGGCGAGCAGCTGTGGTTCATGAACCGACTAACGTTCCCACGCTTTTTCGCGCTGATCAAGATTTGCGACGGGAGATTAAATACTTCAGAGACTTGTTCCCAACAATCTTCACCAACGAGCTCAGGCTCGTAGTTCCACTTGAACCGCGGGTTACAAACACGAGAGCTATCAAACACGTACTCATCATCCTCTTCTACTTCTTGTTTCAACTTACTTGTTCCAGAAAACTCGCAGATGAATGTTCCCGCTCGAATCGGCTCACACGTACGTAATCCCCAACCACACTTCTCAGTCTTGAACACCTCCACGCGGATTTTCAAACCGGATTGAGATATTCTGTTTTTGCAATCGGTAGGAAAAGGACAAGGATCGCTACACTCGTAAACCATCGGGTTACGACATACCAATACGCGGTTATGGTACGGCAACTCGCCGCCGTTTCTTTGAACGCAAAAGCACTTTGGATCTTCAGCAGATCATAACCGGCCGTGGCAATCGCTGCATCCGATAGATATATGATTCGGAACAAGCGTCATGTTCGGAGAAGCCAGAGTGTTGATGTACTGGAAATCTTCAGGTGTCTTCTTGTCGTTTTCGTCGATTTCATTCACGAGCGGAACTGGTAATGTCTCGATTCTGTAAGAAATATCTTGATGTATGAAACCCTTTCTTGAATATTCGAACCACCATTTCTCCTTTTTTCAGCAGATTTCCAGGTTTCGTAACCAGAAGGCTGGTCTGGTTTCCTCATTAACCTGAATTTATACTCTTCGAAACCGGATTTCCCTTTCGCTTTCCAACAATCCGACACCAAGTAAAGTCCATCGTAGATGTAGATCTTCTTCTTCTTGTCGTACGGATCTTCTTCGCCTCTGATCACTCTGACTTCGTTCCCTTTGTTTCTACTTGCTTCCAACGCAAGGTTCCCTCTTTCAAGCTTCTGATCAGTAGCTTGGCCAGTCTTATCTGTTCCACCATGTCCGGTATATATCAAAGTTTCCTCTGTTTCATCATTGTAGTGTCCTGATGTTACTACGCTTGTAGCTAAAGGACCTTTTGTTGCACCGTCTTTAACCGTCAAATAGTTGATGCCGCGACCAGCTGCGTGTGAAGGCCAACTAGACACATCTCCCCCAAAAGTAGAAGATATCGCCTACTTGTACCCCAGGAACCGGGCCGATTCTTTTCTTCGTATTGGTCCTAACACCCAAATTCCTACAATTAGTTATTGCCGTTGTAAGCACGCATTTCACGCACTCTAGCTGACAAAACCGACGTCTAACCGCATCAAAACCGAATCACCTATCATTAGTTTCTCTCTCGGCTTCGGTCATATCCGAGTCAAAATTTGGACAAGATGTAACCACTTTGCTGTTGGAAGCATAAATTTTTGGCTTCTTGGCGGGCACCTTCGAGTTTTTTGAACCTTTTGGACGGCCACGTCCTCTTTTAACCGGACCAGTACTAGGACCAGCATCAGCAGAAAAAGAGTCTTTGGTGGAGTCATCAGATGGTATAATGGTTTGAAGTGGTATGGCTATAAGAGGAGGAGCTGTTGTTGTGTTGTGGTTTTCATCATTAACGGTTCGAAGCGATGTGGCCACTAGAGGAGGAGGTATTGTTGTGTTGAGAGTTTCATCATCAACGGTTGCAAGTGGTTTGACCATTAGAGGATGAGCTATTGTTGTGTTGTGGGTTTCATGAGTAACGGTTCCAAGTGGTGTGACCATTAGAGGAGAAGGTGTTGTTGTGTTGAGGGTTTCATCATCAATATATAGTCCCAAGCAGTGTGACCATTAGAGGAGGAGGTGTTGCTGTGTTGAGGGTGGCTTCATCATTAACAGTTCCAAGCGGTGTGACCATTAGAGGAGGAGGAGCTGTTGTTGTGTTGAGGATTTCATCATTAATGGTTCGAAGAGGTGTGACCACCAGCAAAGTTGGTGATGTTGAGTTTTCGGTCAGGCTATGATCATCGTCTACAAAAACCGGCCTCAAACTTTCAAGCGGTTTAGCCTCGGTTGGACTAGACTTATCCATCGCAAAAAAATCCTGTCATTGTGGACAAAAGAAATGATGAAAAGTTAATAACCATCAAACAAGCATAAAACTTAACGAGAAAAAATGATGAAAAAATTAGTTTTATGGATTGCCTAAGAACATTTTCAAGGTTGTTTTCATGCAAGATTTCTATGCTGTAAAAAAAAACCAATTTCAATTTGTTTGAACTCTAGGGTTGCCTAATAATGAATGCTTCAATATTATCTTCTTCCCTCTAAATTGTTACAAATTAATGCACCATTGACGAGAAAACTAATGATTTTATAACCAATATAAATAGCATAAATTACGTTATTGATATATATACCATGATAACTGTTTAGAGAAAGGATTATCAAATCTAAATAGCATAAATTAATTACGTTATTGATATATATACAAACTCGATTAACTTAAAAACGGAAGGTTAGAAATGATAATTAGGGTTCAAAATAACAGAAGAAGGGAAACGTCCAATCTATTTTTTTTCTACAATATTTAAACCGCAGTTATTAAGTTGCATAACAAAATTCTAAGATCTGAATTATAGTGAACACCATGTCCATCGTACTAAGGAATAGTCCTTTCTTCACTTTTAAAATATTTTGAAATGAAAGAAAATAAATTTTAAAACAACGCTCCATATATAAACAAGACGAAATTTTAATCAAATATTATTGGATTTTTCCAAAAAAATAAAACTAGTAAAAATATAATCTCAATTCCAACACCAATCCAAACAAAAAAATGCATAAAATAAATAAAAAAACATTAGTAAGTCGCAACATGAACATAATAACGTACAGATCACATATATGTATATAAAGCTCAACACGAACTAAATATAAAATAAGGATATAGCGAAACAACAAATCAATACGTACCTTTTGGATGATGAGAAATGAGAACCAGGGTTTCAAAATTAAGCAAGAAGGAAAGAGAAACAAGAAGCAAGAGAGTAAGATTATGAATAGGAAGTGATTGAAGTAGCAAAATATAATGATGTTTGGATATTTGGTAGGTAGGAAGAATGTAAAAAAACCTCTATTTAAAGGTATTACAGCATGACATGCTGTTGTTTACAGAAAACGTTAGGGCCATTAGATCAAGCTTGATTCATCTCTTCCGTCCAAACTTGTGAGTCATAAAAAGTCATGCAATATCAAAATATTGAATCAAATGTCTTTAATTTGTGCATTTATTATTAGAATCTCATCATCATAACTTCACAAAATCAAAGGATTTTCATTGAAGTTCAAGCAAAATTAGTGGCAAAAAAACCATTATTTGATTTAGCTTATTTTTCTCTTTTTCTTTAAATGTATATAATTTTTTTTAAATGTAATTTATTGTAAAAAATTCAAAGTATTTTTACAATGAGAACAATTGAGCTTTTATAGCTCTTACAAGTGATCTTTACAATAAATTACATTTAAAAGAAATTATATACATTTAAATAAAAAGAGAAAAATAAAGTAAATCAAATAATGGTCTTCTTGCCACCAATTTTGCCTTGAACTTCAATGAGAATCCTTTTACTTTGTGAATACATAAATTCCATTGCCCTAGATTTATTGTATCTAACTATATTACTACCAATTAAAGTTTTTTTACCAGTTTTGACTCATATCTTTTTTTTTAAATCGTCTGGAATTTTATTGGTAGAAAGGGTGAAATAAAGTACTCGAGATAGAACGGGAAAGAAGCAGAGATAAAACTTCTAAAAGCCACCGAAACTTACTATCCTAAGGAAAGGATAATAACAAGCTCATGTGGGCTTCTTGGTTGATGAGATTGTGCAGCCATGATGGTCCGCCTCTCGCGAGATAGGATTGAAATCGGCCTTCTCGGGTGACACTTTTGGAGATCTCGCAGGCTAATCTGTTCGCAGTCGGAGTCTCTATCTCAAAGCAGCATCTCTCAAAACTGCTTTGTAGATGATGAATTTGCGAGGTTAGAGCTCTATACCTGGCCAATCAAGAGGCTTGGCAATCGCTTCTAATGCGTCATGAGAATCTAAGACAATTAGCACATCCTGCAGTCGTAAGTCTTTTATGCTCTGTAGTACCCATATACAACATCTTAGTTCAGCTACCAGTCTATTTGGTGATATGGTGAACGCTTCCCTAGCGTGAAAGAGTACCAAACCAGCGTGATCACGAGCAATCCAAGCACCTCACTATGTAAGGTTGGGTTTCTCCAATTGGCATTCATATTGCATTTGATCATACCTGCAATTGGTGGCTGTCATCAGAGTGAAGCTAAATGTTTGTTCTCTCTGTTTTGTTCTAGAATAGATGCAGTGTTATTAAGCTTCGTCCATATATCTACTTCTTCTAATGCCCGAGATACTATCGTGTCAGGAGTTTCCTGTGTACCTGCAAGGAGTATTGCATTTCGATTTTTCCACGTGCTCCAAATTATCCAGGGAATGGAGTTCTGACACCTTTCATGTACAGATTTATCCTCCATCAGGTTGAAAATGTACGCGAGATTCTCTTTCAGGGTGTTGTGAAAACCTTGAGTTGGTGCAGGAATAGAAGCGAGAGTTAGTAACTGTTTCGCGGTGGTACATTGAAACAGAACATGGTTTATAGTTTTCGGACTATTCTGGCAAAGCTTGCACGTCACGTCAACTCCAAGACCTCTCATTCTCAGTCGATCCGTGACTGCTATTGCACCTGACAATGCTCTCCATAAGAAAACACGGATCTCTGGCAGTGTTTTAACTTTCCATACTTTCCTCTTCACGTCCACCCGAACTTGTTCTAGAGGTGTACGAGGCGCCTCTGGTGGTTGTGGATGATTTGAAACCAGCCAATATCCACTCTTCATCGTATATGCTCCATGGTTGGTGTAAGCCCAGATTGCTTTGTCTGTCACATTCCCCAAAGGCATTCGTAGAATTTGCTCTGCATCCATCGTCGGGAAGAGTTCCCGGACTCGATTTTCTCTCCAACGGCCAGTAGAAGATATGAGGGAGCCAACATATAAATTCAGATTAATATTCCTCTGTCTATTGCAGGGTCGCCGAGGATGCTCATCTGAGATCCATTTCTCCATCCAGACTTTTGTATTAAGGCCATTGCCTATGGATTTCATCATTCCTCGGGCCAAAAGCTCTCTACCGTGTATAATGCTTCGCCAGACATATGATGGTCGATACCCCTTGCCACATTCCATGAATTCTGATTTGGCGTAATATCGTCCTTTGTATACTTTGGCGAGAAGAGACTCCGGATCATTTAGCAGTTTCTAGGCTTGTTTAGCCAATAATGCTTGGTTGAAATCTCCGAAGTCTCGAAAACCTAAGCCTCCTTGTTTTTTTGGATCTGCATATCTCCTTCCATGAAACCCAGTGTATCTTCCTCTTCTTGTCACACGCATTCCACCAGTAATCCATCATGGCACTTGTTATTTTTTGGCAATGGTATTTAGACAGCTTGAAGCACGACATGGCATACACCGAGAGAGTGGCTACTGATTTTAATAAGATTTCCTTCCCCCCAAGCGAAAGAGTTTTGGCGTACCAGCCTTTTAACCTTTTGTTCAGATTTTCACCAATGAAGGCTAGTAGCTACTTTTTAGATTCGCTGAAACATTATGGTAGGCCAATGTATATGCCTGCACCACCTTCTTTTTTGATCTGCAGCATTTCTGCTAGGAGACGACGTGAGATAGGGTCAATGGACTCACCAAAGGTAATCGCCGATTTTTGGAAATTGATTTCCTGACCAGACGCCTCCCCGTATAGCTTTAAACATTTTTTGAATTCAACACATTCCTTCAAAGTAGCTCGGCAGAGAAAAAGGCTATCGTTGGCAAAAAGAAGGTGTTGGATTGAAGGGCATTTCCTTGTCAGCCGCATCCCTGATATTTTTTCATCATTCTCAGCTTTATTCATCACATGGACACGAGCTTCTGCACACAAGATGAACAGAAAGGGCGATAGCGGATCTCCTTGTCTAATCCTTCTCTCCGAGGTTATATGACCGTGACTTTGACCATTCAGCAAGATTGAATATGTCACTGTTCGTACACATTTCCTGATCCAACTGCTCCATTTATCCGCAAAGCCCATCCGCTTGAAAAGCTCCTCTAGAAAATCCCATTCTACTCTGTCGTATGCCTTTGACATGTCTGTTTTTAAGGCAATGAAGTCCTCTCTACAGTTGGGGTTTGTCTTCAGTCCATGTATCCTCTCATGAGCCAGCAGTATGTTATCAAATATTAGTCTACCAGCAACGAAAGCACCTTGTGTTGGTGATACCAAAGTGGGGAGAATACGTTTCAGTCAAGCACATAGAACCTTAGATATGATCTTGTAAGTGACCGAGCAAAGGCTGATTGGTCGGAGATCTGTCATTGCTATAGGATTAGGTCTTTTATGGAGCAGTACTAGTTGAGTAAAATTCCAGTCCGCTTGTAATTCTCCAGTTTCAAAGAAAGCCTTAACTCTCTCATGATTTGTGGTCCAGTGATATCCCAGAAATGTTGAAAGAATTTGCTTGTCATACCATCTGCGCCTGGCGCGCTATCACTGCTTATGCTCTTGACTGCTCTTTTAATCTTAGCTTCAGACACTGTTTTAACCAGATCTCTGTTCATACGTTCAGTCACAAGCCCCTGAAACCCTTCTAATAGCTCCGATGGATTCCCCGGATGGGAAGATGCAAAATTTTTTGTGAAATATTCCACTGCAATGTCTCCTTTTGCAGTTTCCTAAAACTGTTCCACTCCTCTGTTATCCAGCAAGGCTGATATGTTGTTGCACATTCTTCTGGTGGTTTGTACACTCCCGTGGAAAAATTTCGTGTTTTTATCACCAACAACCATCCATTTATCTTTGCTCTGTTGTTTCCAGTATGATTCTTCTTCTCTCGAGACCTTCAACAATTCTGATTTAAGACATTCCATACGCCTGCTATCTGGAGAGACTTTTGAGGACTCAAGATCTAACTCATGTTGGAGCTTCTGTATCACTGCTTTAGAGTTGGAATTTGAGCTGCGTTTCCATTTCGATATCTCTTTTCTGTAGTCTGAGATTCTATCCGAGAGACTTATAAATCCAGTTCTGGAATGTAGATTACAGCCTTTCCGAACCGCCTCTTTAAATCCAGGCTTGTCATAGTGACGTTTATCAAATATACACCGACCTTTATGATCATTGCTGATGGAAGATACCTGTGTAACAATCGGTCTGTGATCTGAGTGGATACGCATCAAGTATTCAGTTTGTGTTCTTGGAAATAATCTGAACCATTCTGCATTTTTGAAAGCTCTGTCTAGTCTGCATTGTATCCACACCTTTTCTTTCAGACCATTCGGCTGTATAACTTCCCTCATTCCAGCCCAAGATAATCGATTTCCCTTGCTTGGAGTTTCCTTGATTCTACAGTCTCGTATAAAGGAAAGAAAATGATAGAATGTAGATTCTGCTCGTCTTGGTCCCCCACTCTTTTCATTGTTGTTCATGATGTCATTGAAATCCCCTACTAAAAACCATGCTTCAGTCCTTTGGGCTCCTATATCTGAGATCTTCTGCCAAACTCTACCCCGACACTGTCTCACCGAATCACCGTATACAAAAGTGATGAAATATGATCTCGCTCCCACTTCTACTCGAGCATCAATGATCCTATTATCAGAATATTGGATCTGTACCTGATCCGTTTGTTTCCAGAAAAGAGCTAACCCTCCACTAAGACCCACTGGGTTTACCAAATGACTGTGGTCGTAACCCAACGATCTCTGAGTATGTAACACGTGATCACTAGAGCTTTTTGTCTCTAGGAGAAACACAAATCCGGGAAATGCTCATGACATATTTTCTCAAGGCGTCGAACTGTCAGGTCGTTCCTCAACCCCTGACAGTTTCAACTGAGCGTCGTCATTGAGAATTAGATGGTTTCTGGTGAACCATCAAACCTTCGTTTTGCCTCATATCTTAATTAATATAAAGTTGAAATATCTTTTTTTTTCCAAATTTAAATATTTTTTTTTCTACATTTCTATATTATAGTTTATTCAAAATTAAGAAATAAACAAAAATTTGACTGGTTTGAATTTCAAAATTTGAAATATAAAAATACACCAAAAAATATTAAATCATGTTATTGGTAATTTTTTTGTTTTTGTTTTAAGTATTTGATTTCAAACAATTTGTTACTAACTTTCAATATGAATAACCCAAAAGCATTTCCTAGGTATGGCTCTCAGTGTGTAAAAGCCATCAGAAGATTGAAATTGAGATTTGTGCGGTAAAAGCTAAAATGATGAGAATCTGACAATATTTTACCTTGAGCAGATCAAAACGATCCTGTCAAGTCATGCGATCCTTCAAGCATGTTCTTATCTGCAGTTAAAGCTAAAATGACGAGAATTTGATTGTCTTTCTCCTGATAATAGTTGTGTCGCAATTAGTTCGATTAAGACGCTCTTACCTGTGGGTAAAACTCCTTCAGTGATATATCATGGTTTTTCCGTGTTTCTGACCATGATATAGGCTTTGTATATAGAGTTTTTTCCGTGTTTTTTCGAGTCTTTGCAGGACAAGAATGTTTGGAGCATAAATGGAGGATCTGAAGCTTTTTGGAGAGTTTTGAGGAGGCGGCTGAATACGTGAGCTTGGAGTGAAGATTGTGTGCTGGTGTCGATCGACACCGATCGTGGACGAGAGTTAGAAGCGAAGTTTTGAAGACTTTATGAAATTACAAATTTGGCCCAGAACTTATTATTATTTGCACTTTAGCCATTTTTGTGTTTTGGGGATTATTTATATTTTCTAAGGCATTGTTTAGCCCATATCTTAATTTTCCATTGAGACTGAGAAAGAGATTTGATCCATAGCTTTTACGGAGACAATTATGCACTCTTCTAGAGAAGATTTCGAACCCTTGTATCATTACTCTTTCTATTTTTATGCAGTATTATTCAGCGATGATTTGTGTTTTAATTTCTATGTTTGAGTAATTTGCTAGTTAGGTTAGGGTGATTTAGGGTTGAGGATGAGTTTGTAGATTTGTTGTACTGTTAGGAGAAAATCAATTGGTTCTTCATCTGGATTTGTGCTTATATTGATTTCTTAATTGATCTATTAGAAATCAAACCCTAGGTTATTTAATAGATGCGAGAGCATTATTAATTGACTGAACTAATCTTAGGTGAACAAAATACCTACTCGCAAAGAGATTTGGTTTAGGGATTTTTGATGGGGTCTAAATAGTCGTCAGAAATCGGAGGATTTCTTTGGGGACTCGTCTAGCTTTGAATTTGTAGGACCCTAAGCTGCAAGTGCACAGCGTGCGTTGTAGCACTTAGGGTATCGATCCACAGGGAGGAGGTCAACTGCAAAACATAAGAATCAGAGCAACCAAAGACGCATGGAACTGGGGTTTTGGGGTAAGTGTCACGATTTTTGCAGAAAGTAAAGAAAGCAGTACCACGCCTTATATAGAGAAGGTTGTCAATCTCTTCTATAACCAACGAGAAAAGGAAAATAAACTTTAGGACTTGTAAAAAAGAAATCAGGTAAGCAGTGCAAGAAAAGTAAATATTGAAGTGCGTAAATCTCGATGTAAAAGCAGATGGAGCGAACATGCTGGGAATCTTCTCGGGAAATCTATGGGGTTCTAACTAGAAATCAAACACACAAAAGTTAAGCAAACGAGACTAGGTGATTTTCCCTAAACTGATTCACTGGTTTTAACAACCTAACTCTATCAAGCAAGGTCGATCTGCGATCATCTATTTCGCAGGTATACTCTCGTATCCTGCGTCCTAGACGAACACACAATAAGATCGGGACGATAAACA
This sequence comes from Alliaria petiolata, assembly GCA_020283515.1. Taxonomy (NCBI): domain Eukaryota; kingdom Viridiplantae; phylum Streptophyta; class Magnoliopsida; order Brassicales; family Brassicaceae; genus Alliaria; species Alliaria petiolata. The sequence goes on along the minus strand of JAHZTW010000003.1, from coordinate 7,793,755 downwards.
TTCAGACATCTTTTAAAGGATGCTCTCTACCCTATTTTGGTCTAGATCTGAGATTCAGGACGTTCGTCGCTCTCAAGACCCAGCGATCAGAATATAGTTCATGACGCAAGACTCATGCAATAAGAACGAATATGGTGAGACAGAAAACCCTAATCTTCGGCCTAAACAATCGGTTTAAAAAAAGTTAATGAAATTCCCCATAGATCCCCTTAAAGAACACCCAACGAAAATAAACTACTCAGACATAAAAGAAGAAGTAGAAAACGTGATTGATGAATGCATAACTTGTATAAATCGATGAGAAAGAAAGAGGGTTCAAGAACAAATCATTCTCCCTCTAGAATAAGGTGAAAACCCCGAATCAGAGATTCGTGGCCACCAAAAGAAATCTATAACTTAGAGTATTTCGTGATGCAAAAGTGATGCAAAAGTGATGCCCTAAAAAAAACCCTAAACATCGAGTATATATAGGTCTCAAAGTGGCATAAGTCGTGGATTAGGTCTTGGCTTGCATAAGACGGCTGCGGGTTTAAGTTGGGCTTCAAATGGGCTCGGGAACCGCGAGTAGCCTGGCCGCACGAGCGAGTGGCCGTGGCGCGGCCACTGGTCGTCTGGTTTGGCCGTGGCACGGCCAGCTCGTCCTTCCGGGTGCTTGACGGATCTTCTTGCTTCTTCCATAACTAGAGCTCCAACCGTGGGATTGTCCTCAAATCACTTCGTGGTGAAAGACAGCTGATAAGGCTACCTTGTCTCCAAATATGAGCTTGATCTCGTGGTGGAAAAGCATTCATTTGATGTTGAACTTCTGTCCTCGAGCACTGTTTCCGGAGTTGTCCATTTTGCTCCAAAATATGCGTCTTTTGCTAAGATTACATGAAAAGAGTCTTGAACAACCAAATACTCGAAATCTAGTGTTTATGCATTAAAACCTTAGTGAAATGCTTATTAAAGCACTCACTTATGATAGTAAAAATGGGTTAAATATGCATGTTATCAATTTTGTGAACAATCGAACCTGTTTTTAATGCTTGCCTGAATTATTTGAATTTTCAAAGAGATCTGGAATTCTGGAATTTAGGGATAGATAACTTCTGTAACGAGAGTTATTGGTTTTAAATTTGTGTTTCGAGTTCTAGGATGTTTTAAATAACTCCCTGACAGTATACATTCTGCATTCTTGGATTCAACCTGCGAATTACCTTTGCCTACCGTTTTAGTCTCCTTGATTTTAAGAACTTTCAATTAATCACTTGCTACCATTTCGTTTAATTGTTTCGATTTACTTTAATTTGTTTCGACCTAGCATAATTTGAATCTAAATTCTGTAGTGTAGTAATTTACTTCCTTTGGGATCCGATAACCCTTTATACTTCAACTGCTTTGATGTGCACTTGCAGTATTGATTTATTGGGTAAAACTTTGACCCTACCAATTTTTTGGCGCCGTTGCCAGGGAAGTAATAGCTGCCTACGGAATCTAGTATTAGAATTTTGACTAGGTTTTGTTTTGTTTTTGGCTACTAACGTCTTTATTTTCTTGTTTTTGGTTTCACGTGTATGCCTCAGTACCAGAAGCAACAAAGAAAAGGAACTAATCAGATTTGACAACCAGGGGCTTGACCGTTTAGAAAGGACAAATCGAAAACTTGCGAGAGCATCGATCGACACTGAGATGGCTGATCCAGTGATTTTGATCCGTGACGAAGCTGCTAATTTGTTTGATGGAGAAGGGCATAGGAGGAATGCTCAAGGACCTAGATTGGACGAGAATGGGGCTGCGATCGTCGAGCATGCATTGCAAGTAGCACCACCTGCGAATGCTGGACGTGGGAGAACACTTGGCGATTACAACAGGCCTGACCAGTTCTATGCAAACAGAGCTGCGATTCGCCCACCACCCTTTCAGAGGAATGATTTTGAGCTGAAGCCTGCGTTCTAAACTATGGTTTTTCAGCACCCTTTTCATGGCCTTCCCAATCAACATCATATGGATCACATAGAGAAGTTTGAAGATTTGGCATCCAGCATTAAGGCCAATGGAGTGTCTGACGATTACCTCTTCTGCAAGCTCTTCCCATACTCTCTTGGAGGAGATGCAGCGTATTGGTTGAAGCAGTTACCACCAGGATCATTGACAACTTGGGAGGACACCAAAAATGCATTCTTATGCAATTTCTTTGATAATGCAAGATCCGAGGAACTGAGGACAAAAATCACTGCATTCTGTCAAGGACCTACTGAAGCATTCAAGACTGCTTGGGTGAGATTTAGAGCGTATCAGAGAGACTGTCCACACCATGGTTTCAGTGAGGTTCAGCTGCTAGGGATCTTCTACAGAGGGATTGACTGGAGGTATCATATGGCTCTAGATGCTACGAGTAATGGAAACTTCAACACCAGGTATCCAGAAGATGCAATTGTGCTTATAGAGAATTTGGCATCTAGCAACAACACAAAGAATGCATATTTTGAGAGAAAGAAGCATGCTGGTGTGAATGATGGAAGTCAAATTGCAGAGGTCAAGGCAAAGTTGGACAGTGTACACAACCTTCTAGTGGGAAAGAAGCAAGTTCAGTTTGCTGCTGAAGTAGAGGCATTCGAGCCTAATGAAGATTATGATGAAGAAGATGTCAATTTCATCAATGGAGGTGGTTTTCAGGGCCAAAGGTTTGGAAATCAGCAAGGGAACAAAGGTTTCAATGGGAACAATCAGAGGAGTGGCTACACAGGAAATCAGAACCCTTCTGGTTATCCTCCAAAGCCTCAGTATCAGAAAGCTGAATTCCAAAAGCCTTACCAGAGTAACAGCAATTTCACAAGGAGCTATAGTTCCTCTTCCTATCAAAACCCACCTGCAAATCTGCAGACAATGAGATGAAATCCATGCTAGAACAAATTCTAGAAGGACAGCAGAAGATGACTGTGGATTTTAATGGGAAGATGGATTCGCTGTACCAAGACTTTAATGGAAAGATAGAGAGTTTGAACATTCGTGTGAAGAAACTGGACATTCAAGTTGCTCAAACTGCATGAGCTGTTAATAGGCAAGAAGGGTGCCTTCCTGGAAGGACTGATGCTAATCCCAAGCACCAAGTCAATGCCATCACGTTGAGGAGTGGAAAGAATCTGCAACCAGTGCAGAAAAAGGGTCTGAGTGCTGAGCAGATCGTGGAGCTTGAAGACTGCGATGATGATCTTGCTGCTGAGCATGTGTCGATCGACACCAACCATGGGTGTCGATCGACACCACGAGAAAACTTCGAATAATCTAGTTCTGACGAACCAATATCGACCATGGTCGACACAAACAAGTTGACACCCATTGCAGACTTCGCTTGAACCTTCGAAAATTGCAGAGGCAAAGGTGTATAAGCCCAAGATACCTTACCCCTTGATACCGAAGAAGTCTAAGCAAGAGCTGCTAGATGCTAGATGCAAGGCTATCATGGACAGATTGGTGGTTGAGATTCCTTTGATAGATGCAATTAAAACTAGTCCCGTGATAAGAAGATATATGAAAAGGATGATGAGCAATAACTTGGATCTTGAGCAAGAAGTTATGCTGATATCTGAACAGGTCAGTGCTCTGATCCAAAACAGAATTCCAAAAAAACTCTCAGATCCTGGAAGCTTTGTTTTGGATTGCACAATCTTTTCAGATAGGTTTGGGAGATCTTTGTGTGATTTGGGTTCAAGTGTCAACCTTATGCCTCTTTCAGTTGCTATCAAACTTGACATGACAGACTTCCAACCTACTAGGATCTTTCTAGTCCTAGCAGATCGCTCTGTAAGGATCCCTAAAGGTATCTTGGAGGATGTTCATTTCAAAGTGGGAGATTGCTTGATTCCCACTGACTTTGTGGTTCTAGAATATGGTGATGAACCCAAAGATCCTCTCATTCTTGGAAGACCTTTCCTAGCCACAGGTGGAGCGATCATTGATGTAAGGAAAGGAAGGATAGCACTGAATGTTGGTGACTTAGTGATGAACTTTGACATGGATAAGCTGATGAAGAGGCCAACAATAGATGGACAGACTTTCTATGTGGATTCCCTCACCAACCTTGCTCAAGAGATATTCCAAGAGAATAATTATGCTGATCCTTTGGAGAGAGCTTTGACAACCTCTACAGCAGAAGCAGAGTATCTGGATGACGATGCTGTGGGATATGTGAAGATGATGGATGCTAGTGAGCAAGTCATGCAGTTGGTTGCACACGAGGAGCTGGTTGGAACTTCTGCGAAAGCTGCAAAAATGGGCGACTGGAGTGAAGCTAAAGCTCCAAAAGTTGAGCTTAAACAGCTCCCTGCAGGGCTAAGGTATGTTTTTCTTGGACCAAATTCCACTTATCATGTTATTGTGAATGTTTCCTTGAACAATGCAGAGCTCACGTTATTGGTAAGCAAGCTGCGCAGATTTCACAAAGCTCTTGGCTATTCTCTTGATGATATTTCAGGTATATCACCAGACTTGTGCATGCATATGATTCACTTGGAGGATGAGTCAAAGTCATCAGTGGAACACCAGAGGAGGCTGAATCCGAACCTGAAGGAGGTTGTCAAGAAGGAGATTATGAAGCTTCTGGAAGCTAGGATCATCTATCCCATTTTAGACAGTGCTTGGGTCAGTCCAGTTCATGTGGTTCCTAAGAAAGGAGAAGTCACAGTGGTGAAGAATGAGAAGGATGAGCTGATTCCTACAAGGACTGTGACCGGACACAGGATGTGCATAGACTACAGGAAGCTGAATGCTGCGACCAGGAAGGATCACTTTCCATTGCCTTTCATTGATCAGATGGTGGAAAGATTGGCAAATCATCCCTATTAGTGCTTCCTAGATGGGTATTCAGGGTTCTTCCAGATTCCTATCCATCCAGATGACCAGGAGAAGACCACTTTTACATGTCCCTATGGTACTTTTGCATATCGCAGAATGCCATTTGGACTTTGTAATGCTCCTGCGACCTTCCAGAGATGCATGATGTCTATCTTCACAAACATGATTGAGAAGTTTATGGAGGTCTTTATGGATGACTTTTCTGTTTATGGGTCATCCTTTAAAGACTGCCTAGAGAATTTGTGTGTTGTACTGCAGAGATGTGAAGAGAAACACTTAGTGCTGAATTGGGAGAAGTGCCACTTTATGGTCAGAGATGGCATTGTACTTGGACATAGAGTTTCTGGTGATGGAATTGAAGTTGACAAGGTGAAAATTGGTGTGATGACAAGTCTACAAGCACCTGATTTTGTGAAGTCAGTGAGGAGTTTTCTGGGTCATGCTGGATTCTACAGGAGATTCATCAAGGATTTCAGCAAGATTGCAAGGCCACTTACTGCTCTTCTCTGCAAAGATGTGAAGTTTGAGTTTACTGCAGAGTGTCATTCTGCCTTTGAATAGATCAAGCAAGCTTTGGTGAGTGCTCCGATTGTTCAACCTCCTGACTGGGATTTGCCTTTCGAGGTGATGTGTGATATCAGTGACTTCGCAGTAGGAGCTGTGCTAGGACAGAAGAAAGACAAGAAGCTTCATGCCATCTACTATGCCAGCAGAACATTGGATGATGCTCAGAAGAACTATGCAACTACTGAGAAAGAGTTGTTAGCTGTGGTCTTTGCCTTTGAGAAATTTCGCCAGTACCTTGTTGGCTCTAAGGTGGTGGTTCATACTGATCATTCTGCTCTGAAGTACTTGATGCTGAAGAAGGATGCAAAGCCAAGGTTGTTGAGATGGATTCTACTTCTTCAAGAGTTTGACATTGAAGTGAAGGATAAGAAAGGAGTTGAGAATGGAGTAGTTGACCATCTCTCAAGGATCAGGATTGAAGAGGACGTGCCCATTGATGATTTCCTGCCTGAAGAGAACGTCTACTTCATTCAAACACAATTCCAGGCCAAGACCACAGACCATCTGGAGTTATGTGAAGCAAAACCACTGGTGTCGATCGACACCCCATTCGAAAATTTGAGCAAAAATCGCAAGTTGACGAAGCCGTATCGACGTGAGCCACTTTTGCTCGCGAGCAGACACAGTGATTCAGCGGATCCTACACGAATTGTTCCAACAGCCCATATTCGCTGTTAATGCTTCTTCGAGACCGTGGTATGCTGATATTGTGAACTATCTAGCTGCTGATGCTGATCCCACACATCTCAAAAACTATGAGAAGAAGAAGTTCATGAGAGAACTTAGGAGGTATTATTGGGATGAGCCTTATTTGTATAAGCATTGTTCAGACAATGTTTACAGAAGATGCATTGCAGAGACAGAGGTTCAAGATGTACTGTTTCATTGCCATGGTTCTGAGTATGCTGGACACTTTGCTACTTTCAAGATAGTGTCCAAGGTTCTTCAAGCAGGCTTTTCGTGGCCTACTATGTTCAAGGATGCTCAGATTTTCATAACATAATGTGATGTCTGTCAGAGGAGACGGAAGATCACCAAAAGACATGTGATACCACAAAACTTCATCCTTGAGGTTGAAGTTTTTGATTGTTGGGGCATCGATTTCATGGGTCATTTTCCCTCATCTTATGGTAATAAGTACATCTTGGTTGCTGTCGACTATGTGTCCAAGTGGGTGGAAGTAATCGCTAGTCCAACCAACGATTCTGGAGTGATTTTGAAGCTGTTTCGAACCATTATCTTCCCCAGATTTGGACTACCTCGGATTGTTATAAGTGATGGTGGTTCTCACTTTATTAACAAGGTATTTGACAAGTTGCTGAAGAAGCATGGTGTTCAGCACCGTGTGGCTACTCCGCATCATCCTCAGACGAGTGGACATGTCGAAGTCTCCAACAGACAGATCAAGCAAATTCTGGAGAAGACTGTGGGCAAGACAAGGAAGGATTGGGCTGCGAACTTAGATGATGCACTTTGGGCCTACATGACTGCCTACAAGACGCCACTTGGGACTACACCATTCCATCTACTCTATGGCAAAGCATGCCATCTTCCGGTGGAATTGGAACACAAGGCACATTGGACTATCAAGAAGATGAATTTCGACTTGAAGCCTGCAGCAAAGAGGCGCTTGATACAGCTCAATGAGTTGGATGAGATTCGACATCATGCATATGAGAGCTCAAAGATATACAAGGAGCGCACTAAGGCTTATCATGACAAGAAGATCATTTCCAGAAACTTCGAACTAAATGACCAGATATTGCTTGAATCGTGCTTATTTTGGTTGTATACCATAATTTCGACCATTACCCATTAGATTTTATCACTTAATTTTCATGAATTTGAAATTTTTGAATTGGTGATAAAATTTGCGAATTTGGGGATTTTACTTGGGTTTTATGGTTGAAATTGGTTTGATTCATGGTAATGAGCGTGATTACACTGATAATTGATACCTATTTCGGGTTGAATTCATGATTTTCGGATTTTGGATTCTTTAGCCAAATTTTTCAGATTTTGGATTTTGAATGTGGTTTTGGTTTTGATTGCAGATGCCTCCAAGGACCAAGCGAGCAAGGCCAACTGAAGCGTCCGCTTCCGGGACTGCTAATGATGCACCGATTGCCTCACGTCCTCCTTGGCCTAGGAGAGAAGGAACGAGAATTCCACTTGGGAAAAACTGGGAAGATACACCGGCCAAAGAAGTAGCCAAGGATGAATGTGTGTACCGCGACATCAGTGAAGACTGGGATGAGTACGACACGCTGTTCTACAATGCGTGGTTGCCAGTGGAGATAGCGCCTACTCGAGTTGCTGACCCGAAGACGATGAATGAGTTGGGTATTAAGGATGATGTCATGCGCTTATTAAAGAAGGCGAGAATGGGGTCTATTGCTACCAAGTAGTATGATCTCCTTCCCGACTTGGTACGACAATTTATCGCCACAGTTCGTGTGTACTATCAGAACGAGGTGGTGAGGAGCGCTTTGGAAGGAACTTTGACCTTCCTCATCTGCGGTATTCGCTACAAGATCCCCATTCCTGATCTTTGTGGGATCTATGGTTTTGAGAGAGAGCGCACCGGTGTTTTACTTTCACAGTTCCCAGACATTCAGAAGTTCTGGTCACACTTCGGGAACGGAATGTATGATTCGAAAGACTCTACACAGACTGACATTTGTCATCCGGTTCTCCGCTACATTGCTCGTCTATTTGCTACTACACTTTTGTGTAAGCACAAGCCAGGGAAGATGAGAGTGTCTGAGATGGTGTTGATGTATAAGGCCATTTGGGATGTGATCTATGATGAGTCTGAGCTTGACGAAGACGTCAACCTTGGTGCTGTGTTTGCTCATCACTTGGTTTCGCTGAAGAGAAAAACTTTCACATCATCCAGCCACAAGCCAGAGACTGTTGGCAGCCTGCTCACTCCCATCTTTCAGCACTGCGGGATTGACACCACCAGTTGCTCCATTGTGAGCAAGCATGCTCTGGTTGATTTAGAGTATTTGCACAGAGCTACATGGGTTAAGACAGGGAAGCTCTGGGTTTTCACCAACTCGCGAGGCGAGAAGTGCATGGTCCAATTACCAGAGAGGGGGCTCACTACCATCACTAATGATCCTCTCCGTATGCGCTTTCAGCCTGATCCGACTTTACTGAGAGATGCTCCAGTTACCAGACGCAGAGGAGATTCTTCCCGCGCTGCAGCTTCATCGGCAGAGGATGCACCAGTTAGGGATCGATCTTTTTCATCCAGACGCAGCAGAGCACCAGCCAGTCTGGAGCCTATTGGGCGACACCACCTTCCCGTTGCTCCCGAGATACCTATGGAGCCAGCTGTTTTCCAGAGATACGTCGTTCAGAGTTTACATGCCATTTGGAACGCCATCACCATTGTGTCTAACTGTGGCTGCGTTCGTCCTTCTACACCACCACCTTCTGATGAAGAGTAGTTTCTTCGACGTTCCTGGTTCTATTTTTCTTTTCCCTTGAGTCATTTTTCTTTTCTTGAGTCAGCTTTTGTTTTTGCTTTGATTATGTACTTTGATTAGCACTGTTAGATAACTCACACAAAACGTTAAAAGCAACAACATCATCCATAATCTCATAAGTTACAACATCATCCATAGCACTGTTTGGATGACTTTACAAATACGTGACTTAGCACCACGTTTGATAGTTGGAACTCTGTTTTCGGACAGAGTGTCGATCGACAACATGCGCATGTTCAGGTAACCCACTTTCTCTTGTTCCTCACGTTGTTTCACACCTTTTTTCTATCACTCTCAAGCTTAATAACACTGGGGACAGTGTTGTTCAAGTCTGGGGGAGGTAGTTACTAACCTTGTGTCTTGTTTTGAGGTCAGTTGAGTCAGTCAACAATCTGTTTTATTGAGTCAAAATTTGGTTGAAATTTTTAGCTTTTCTTGGAACTAGCCACAGAACATTGATGCTTGAAGGACCATTGCCATAGTAGTTGATTGTGGGTTTAACTAGGTAGAACGCTATAGGTGGATCAGTCTAACAGATAAAGTTTAGGTTCCTGGAGCGTTTAGAAACTTTGTTGTTAACTCCGCCCTAATGAACTTAAAACTTCTCATCTTGGGGCTTGGTATGCATTGGATTTGACTCCTCATTTAGCACTAGCAAGATAAGTTAGGTACAATCTTTCTTTGATCTTCTCTTGTGAAATAAAAAAAAAGTAGCAAGTCTAAGAACGGAAACCTAAGTCCCTTAAAGGATTATGATGGGAGCCTTTACTCATGCCCAAGGAACACAATTAGTGAGTGGCACCGTTCTTGAACTAAGAAAAGAAAAGAAAGTCGATAGAAAATAAAATAAAATGATACCCTAGAAAAGTAGGGAGAAATCGACTAAGAGAAGAGAAAATAAGAGAGTTGTACCGAGATTGTCTTTGTTTAGGAGCTTGGAAGGGAAAGAGTCTAAAAAGTTCTTTGATCGATATTCCCTCGGTGAGACCACACCTAATTTAATGAAAGGGGTTAACAATAGAGGTTCTGGATTTATCTACGGGGTTTAAACCGTATTTGGGAGATTGTTAAGCTTCTAGAAAGTATACCGAAATTCTACCTAAGGTTGGCTCTATGGCATGTGGATTCAAGAGTATTGGTCAATGTGGTGCTCTTAAGATCTGCTAACTGTTTCCGTTTTCAAACCTCGATTCCATTTTAAGTTTTTGTTTTGCTTCAGGGCAAGCAAAAGTTAAGTCTGGGGGAGTTGATATATCATGGTTTTTCCGTGTTTTTGACCATGATATAGGCTTTGTATATAGAGTCTTTTCCGTGTTTTTCGAGTCTTTGCAGGATCAGGAACGTTTGGAGCATAAATGGAGGATCTGAAGCTTTTTGGAGAGTTTTGAGGAGGCGGCTGAATACGTGAGCTTGGAGTGAAGATTGTGTGATGGTGTCGATCGACACTAGGAGGGTGTCGATCGACACCGATAGTGGACGAGAGTTAGATGCGAAGTTTTGAAGACTTTCTGAAATTACAAATTTGGCCCAGAACTTATTATTATTTGCACTTTAGCCATTTTCGTGTTTTGGGGATTATTTATGTTTTCTAAGGCATTGTTTAGCCCATATCTTAATTTTCAATTGAGGCTGAGAGAGATATTTGATCCAGATCTTTTAGGGAGACAATTATGCACTCTTCTAGAGAAGATTTCAAACCCTTGTATCATTACTCTTTCTATTTTTATGCAGTATTATTCAACGATGATTTGTGTTTCAATTTCTATGTCTGAGTAATTTGCTAGTTAGGTTAGGGTGATTTAGGGTTGATGATGAGTTTGTAGATTTGTTGTACTGTTAGGAGAAAATCAATTGGTTCTTCATTTAAATTTGTGCTTATATTGATTTCTTAATTGATCAATTAGAAATCAAACCCTAGGTTGTTTAATAGATGCGAGAGCATTATTAATTGCCTGAACTAATCTTAGGTGAACAAAATACCTACTCGCAAAGAGATTTGGTTTAGGGATTTTGTGAACAATCGAACCTGTTTTTAATGCTTGCCTGAATTATTTGAATTTGCAAAGAGATTTGGAATTCTGGAATTTAGGGATAGATAACTTCTGCAACGAGAGTTTATTGGTTTTAAACTTGTGTTTCGAGTTCTAGACGGTTTTAAATAACTCTTTGACAGTATACATTCTGCGTTCTCGGATTCAACCTGTGAATTACCCTTACCTAGAGATTTAGTCTCCTTGATTTTAAGAACTTTCAATTAATCACTTGCTACCGTTTCGTTTATTTTTTTCGATTTACTTTAATTTGTTTCGACCTAGCATAATTTGAATCTAAATTCTGTAGTGTAGTAATTTACTTCCTTTGGGATTCGATAATCCTTTATACTCCGACTGCTTTGCTGTGCACTTCCATTATTGTTTTATTGGGTAAAATTTTGACCCTACCATTCAGCTACGGAAGAGAATAGAAAATTGAGTTCTTTATGCCACGGATCTGAAACCCCATAAGCCGACATTGATTAGAATATTATTTGTATCATACAACTAACCTAATCAGAGATCAAATATTTATATTAAAAAAAACCTTGTACCAAAAGAAGAACAGAATCAGAAAATATTGTATTTAGCATTAAACATAAATAAAAGTATAATCTGTGTAGTGACCCTACTTTCAGTGGTATAGAAACAAAAAAAATTGAACAAAGAAATGCGGCAAATTCATCCATGAAATTTTAGTTACTAAAAACAAATCAAAACTAAACCTTTTTGGTAAAATATTCAAAACGTGCATCGTCGACTTGGATCATGGAGTCTACATCAACCCTTTCATATATAAATCTACAACACAGCCAAAAGAGATAAGAGTATACATGACGAACATGGAGCAACACTTTCTGAAGAACTCCTTTGTATTCACACGCCAGCTTCCTCTGCATTGATTCATTTAAAAGTGTGAACAGAGAATTTTAATTCAAACTAAAACTGAAAGACAAGTTAGTTAAATTCTACAGTCTTTGTTAGGAAAAGACATCTAGTACCTATAGAGAATTATATAATTTTGTGTTATTGATAATGGAGAACGAGTTATATATAGAGAGAGTAGAGGTAAGAGATATTGCTACAGTTAATCACAATATATACTTTACATAAATAGAACTATGATTAAATGAATCAAGGATCTCAACATTGATATGATTAGATTCTTAATACACCCCCTCAAAATGGAGGCGGTGGAGAGACTCCAATCTTGGACGTGAAGCCATGTAATGTTGCTCGAGGAAGTGGCTTTGTTAGCACATCTGCTAGTTGATTTCAAGTTGAGACATGAACAACACATAAAGCACCTGACTGAACTTGATTTCGTATGAGGTTATAATCCAATGCCTGGTGCTTCATTCTTGAGTGAAAAACATGATTTGCACACAGGTGTAGTGGTCTATGAGAACAAGGTAATATTTGAAATTATCTTTGGATATGATAGGCGAGGACCATACGTCGGTGAATATGTATTGAAGAGGTTTTTGAGAAACAATTGAGAATTGAGAGAATGGTAATTTGTGGCTCTTATTAATAAGGCAATCTGAGCATGACAAGTGTTTATGAGAAGAAGCAACAACTGGTAGAGTAAATTTGGAAAAAACAGTTTTTAAAATCGAAGAAGAGGGATGACCCAGACGATAGTGCCACGGCGATAAAGATGTTTATGGACTTGGTGATGCGAACAAAGAGACTGGTTGATGCGGTGACACCGGCCATTCATACAGTTCGTTTTTACTTCTGCCTTGGAGCAATGGGACCCCCGTGCTCAGATCCTTCACATGGAATAAAGCAGGACAGAATTTCACCGAAACTTGGTTAGTATTGCATAACCGATAGACAAAGATAAGATTCTTGTTGATGTTGGGGACACATAGAATTTTATTGAGTAATAAATGATGTTTGGAAGAAGGAAATAAGGTGGAACTCGTGTGAGTGATGGCGAGATTGGAGCCATCTGTTATCATGACATCATCACCTCCATGATATGGATGATGAAGGGAGAGATTGTTTAGATCGGAAGTGATGTGGTGTGTCGCATCACTATCAATGATCCAGTTTGATGCGGTGTATGGAGATCCAACCGCGAGATTTGCCCGAGGCTGCCATGGCGTGAAGGGTGTGGGCTGATTCATGGAGGATTGCATTGCCTGGAACTGCGGGCACCTCCGTGCACTGTGTTCTTGTGCACTGCAAATCTGACACTTTCCCAAGTATGGTTTAAGAATTCTGTTACCCGATTTGTTTTGGTATTGTTGAGAGGACCAGTTGTTGTTATTGTTGTAGCGCTTGTAGCTGTTGGTTTGATCATTGTTGTTTCGACTGGTGTTGTTGTTACGATGTTGAACAGCATTTGCAGATGCAGGAATCACCGATGAGGTTGCAGAAACTGCAGAGAGAAGCTTGGCTTCATGGTTGAGAAGACGCTCATGGACTTCAGTAATGGTAGGAGGCGTGTCTTTGCCTTCAATCTGATCCACAACAGATTTGTATTCTTCTGGCAATTCTTCTAAAATGATCTCGATTTGATCCACATGATCAACCGGTTTGCCAAGAATAGCCAGTTGATCAAGTCTTGTTGTTACACCTTGTAGGTACTCATCAATTGTAGTGTTACCTTTGGTCAGATGCTTGAGTTGCGTCTTGAGTTGTTTGATGTGCTCACGGCTGGGTTTAGCATAGGTAGATGCGAGAGTGGACCATATCTCAGAGGAGGCAGTGGCACGAGACACTACCAGTTGCAGCGGCGTTGAGATGGCTCCAAGAAGAGCACTGAAGATCAGTTGATCTTGTCTTTTCCATAGGATGTAGGCTGGATTTGATGTGATGTTATCACCAACGGTGAAAGTAGCTAGTGGGATTTCTGTGGATCCATCAAGATGACCAGCAAGGGGATGGCCATCAAGTAGAGCGTGGACTTGAAGACTCCACATTAAGTAGTTTGTGGCGTGAGTTTGAAACGTTAGACATGTTGATATGAAGGATGGTGTTTAGGACAAGGTTGAGTGTCTCTGGAGATTCGTTTGTGTTGAAAGCCATGGTGACAGTGAAGGTTGTGAGGTAAAAAAAAAAAATAGGTTTTGTATCGTACTTGCTCTGATACCATAGAGAAGTATAGAAGTTATGTGTTATTGATAATGGAGAACAAGTTATATATACAGAGAGTAGAGGTAAGAGATATTGCTACAGCTAATCACAATATATATTTTACATAAATAGAACTATGATTGAATGAATCAAGGATCTCATCATTGATATGATTAGATCCTTAATAATATACCCTCATTAACACTAGCAAAAAAAATATACCCGCAATGCATGTAATATATAGGGATAATATGCTAAGAACCCGAATGCCCACATTTTTCTTTATAGTTCAAGCAATGCTGCAATGGTGATTGATTAGAGCATTGATCTCTGAAATTAAATATTCTTTGGGTTAGTAAGATTTTGGAAACTTCACCATAATCAAGAGTTATAGAAATATAGCAAATACGAAAAACAAAATGGAATTTAACCATATATTAACAAAGGCAGTGGGCAGATCAACAACACCTGGGGTTAAATAACTTAGAAGTCTGAAACACTACAATAAAGCAGATAAGAAATGAAGTCATATTATTCCATCTTTGCAACCTTTATAAATTCACACCATAACCTACCTGCATAGGTGTTATGTCTGCATGATCGATAACCAAAGCCTATCCACATCTAAATGAAAGAATTATTAGTAAGCTAAATGAGGAGATGCAGAATACGACTTCAAATATTTGCAACTACATGCAGCAATAAAAATCAATAATAGACTAATGTAACAGACAAATATTGGCATCAATTGTCAGCAGTGCCGTGCTCTGCCTTATGGTGGCTTAAAGCGAGTTTAAAAAATGTGGTCCTTTTATATTAAAAAAAAAACTAGAATAATAATTATATGTCTCAAAAACATATATAATATTGCTAATAAAAACAAAAAATATAGAAATTCTAAAGTACAATTTTTCTTCCTTTCTTTCCTGTAAAATCATTCACCAAACTCACATAATCGAATTGTCTTACAAGTTCCCCCTCTTTTATTCTTTGTTTTGAAATCACTTTGTTCTTTAACTTTTTGTGTCTAGGTTTTTAGTCTACGATTCTCCTTTTTTTAATTATCTCTTTCTCATCAATTAAGTGCCCTTATCTTTAATAAACATGTCGACAAATTTCCAACAAATAAAAAAAGGTAATAATAACAATTATAATGATATGGGCTTTGTCAAGTAAACAAAAAAATAACAATTATAATGATATAGGCTTTTATCAAACAAAGAACTCAAACATATTTATTAATCAAACTAACTAAACACATAAGCCTTATTAAACAAGTGTTGGTTTCAATTTTTTTCAATTTTTGGTGGCCTTAGACCAATGCCTTACTCCACTAACGTTAAGCACAGCACTGATTGTCAGCTATCTATTTAGACCCTGTTCGTTTTTGTAGTTGGATGCTACATCTGGATGCTGCATTGGACGCTGCATCTGGATGGTGCATTTAAATACTGTTCGTTTTTTATTCTGATTTTTACATCCAAATATTGCATTTGAAAGCTAATTTGTTCGTTTCTGATTTTGCATCAGCATCCAGATGCACCTAATTGAAAAAGACTAAAAAGAACATCATTTTGTTTGAAATTGAATTAATAATTATCACACTTACATAGATATATTTAAAATTAAATAATTAACACATTTAAATATTTCTTAATCTATATTTTAGCAATTTATAAATAATTTAATATAATATTTTATAAAACTATTTGAAATCATATTTTCTGAATTTATATTTTAATAATCTTATTTAATTTTAATATTACACTAGTAAATTTTTAAATACAAAAAAAAAAAAAAAAAAAAAATTATGGGAAAAACGCAGTTTTGCGGTTTTATGATTTTGGTGGGAAAATACGGTTTTATGGTTTTGGCAGGAAAATGAGGTTTTGTGGTTTGTTTTGGTGGAAAAACGCGATCATACGGTTTTGCGGAAAAACATGATTTTGCGATTCTGACAGAAAAACGCGATTTTGCGATTTTGGCAGGAAAACATAATTTTGCGGTGTTGGCGGAAAAACGTAATTTTACGATTTTGACGGGAAAGCACAATTTTACGGTTTTGGCGGGAAAACACAATTTTACGGTTTTGCCTTGAAAGCGCGATTTTATGGTTTTAGCGGAAAAACGTGATTTTGCGGTTTTAATGAAAAATTACAATTTTGCAAGAACATAATATTTTAATAATAAATATAAAATAATAGTATGTAATAAGAATAATAAACATAACTTTAGTTAGGTTTCTATCATAAGGTGTATTTTAGTCTTTTGGCTTTTGAGTTGCATCCAAACTCTACTTTTTCCAACATCTCAAATATCCAGATTTTTTTAAAAATGTTGATTTTGCATCCAGATACTGTAACTAAAGTGTTTAAACGAATAACATTTGAGCATTTGCATTTAGATGCAGCATCTGGATGCAAAAATGAACATAGCCTAAATATAATTTTCTTCAAGCAATGGAGGACAATTAATCAACATAGTGTTCCTTGTTTTCTTCTGCTTGACCAATGTCTAGAAAGAGTATAATTGATAAGAGATTGAATCAAGAAGACTTACGGAACTAAATCATCTTACAAAAAGATAGATCTTACTTACGATATGTAAATTGAGAGGGGAAGCAATAATCATGTCCGAGGAATATAAATCACCATACAGCCTAATGCTCTTCCTAGAATGCACAAGAGAATTCAAATTAATTACAAATAGGAAGCATGCACTGCAATGTTAACGAGGATGTAGGCTAAAGATATACCTTGTATGCTTAATGCCTAACATAAACTCATCATTACTGTTCTTCACTCCAAAAGGAGCTTGCCAATCATAAGGTTTTTTAGACTTTTGGATTTTTGAGTTCCCATTAGTTGATGTCTTCCCATCACCATCACTTCCTTTCGTGTTTTCTCGTTTTTTTAGAATAAGAACCATCACGTTTCGAAAATCAGGTATCTATATTCTTATTTCAAAAGGGGCCGGAAACGATTTTATGACTTACAATCTCATAAGCACGAAAATTATACCTTATTTTGATGAATCCCAATGAAATGCAAACTTTTGGATCCCACCATTACCGTCTCCAACACGTCTCCAAGTCAAGTCGAAAAACTGTGTCGTTTCTCTCTCTCTGGCGTTTTTGCACATGATTGCATATAAGATGATAAAAAGGAAAGAAACGTTAGAGGTTTGAAAAGAGTTAATGTAAAGGGTGTGGTACCGACTAAATATAAATCAGCCATTCAGGATCAATAAGAGTGGTGAAAAGGAAAAAAAAAGTCCTGAATGTGTGAATCGTTTCCCAAATTCTAACACGTTCAATGAAATTTTCTTAAGGTAAGATTAAAGTCAAGTAAAATAGAGTTAACATATTCAATAGGATTAAATCTCTGCAGGCTGAAATCCTCTGGGGATGTCGAGTCACATGATGTCTAGATGTTGACTGCTTTAAGTAGATCCTGCAAAAGTTGTCACTAGAAAGATGATTCAAAAAGCATAAATGATATAAGATCTCTTAATTCCCGACAAATAGTTTGACTAAATAAAACATTTGACTCTAAAGAATTCGAAAGATAATTAAAAACTTAACAGAAAATGAACCAATCATAAAGAAACATGTTAGATAACAACGAACCTCTCCCAGACTTAAATCACACCTCTCGGTGTGAAGTAAATCGAAGGGAGTTAATCAAATTGAAAGTATTGGAAAGAGCAGATCAGAAAATGGTACCTTGTTAATCCTCAGATAGTATATGACTGATTGATGTCTAAAACATAAATATTTTGTTTTTGAAATAAAAAGTGGGTTGCTTCCCACTCAGCGCATCTTTTTAAGGTCGTTAGCTCGATCGTGTTCTTTTTAGGTAAGAAGCGGGTCGAACAAGAGGAATTTCTCCTTTATGAATTCTTCTTCGTCCGCGAGGTAAAGTTGTACTCGCTACCCATTTGCAATGAAGGTGTCCCCGTCTTTGCTCCAGAGCTCAATCAAACCATATGGTCTAACCTCTTTTACTCTAAAGGGGCCACAACAACGTATTTAAATTTCTCTGGGAATAACCTTGCCCGAGAGTTATAGAGCAAGACAAGGTCATTGCCTTTTATACTCTTTGGTATTGTCTTTTTATTGTGATAGGCTTTTGTCCCTTCTTTGTAGATTCTCTAATTATCATAGGCATTGTAGTGAATTTCATCAAGTTCATTCAGCTGGATTGAACGCTTTCAATGACTGTTTTAATGTCAAAATTCATTTTTATCGCCCACGCTGTCTTATACTCGAGCTTACCGGAAGATGACAAGGTCTACCATAAACGACATGAAAAGGGGTAGTGTCGAGGGGTGTCTTATAGGCTGTTTTGTATGCCCATAGAGCGTTTTCAAGGTGTGTATACCAATTCTTTCACGTTTCTGGTTTAACAATTTTCTCTAAGATGGACTTGATATTTCTTTTAGAGATTTCAACTTGCCCACTCGTTTGAAGGTGATAAGGTGACGCTATCTTTTGTGTTACTCCATTTTTTTTCAAGAGTTTTTCAAAAATTCGATTGATGAAATGGGAACCTCCGCCAATGATCACTATTCTCGAAATTCCAAATCTAGAATAGATGACTGATTTGAATAGTTTTACTAATACTTTTGCATCATTCGTGGGGCATGTTATTGTCTTTGCCCATTTGGAAACATAGTCGACAGCGACTAGGATGTATTGGTTTCCGAAAGACATGGGGAAAGGTTCCATTAAATCAATTCCCTCGACATCAAAAAGTGTGACTTCATGGATAAATTTTTGTGACATTTGACTTCTTCAACTGATGTTGTCTTGTCGCTTACTGATAACATAACACCCATTTTTACATCTTTTAGAACACGACGATTTCAAGATTTTTGGTATTTTAACTCGGTTTATAATAGTTTTTAATAGTTTTCAAGTGATTCCTATGTTTTGGAGTTTTAAAAATATTTTCAGATAATTTGGGCTTAAAGAGCACTTCTTGGAGCAAAACAGCTTTTAGACAGATTCTGACTACCAGAAGTTTTGCATTCGTTTAGGACCTTCTACTTCCTACGACTCATTTTCGAAACAAGGAAACAATAAACATGAAAAAGTGAGTTAATATAGTCCTTCAATCTATGATAGAGTATAACTCAATTATTTGCTAAATAAGAAAAGGTAAAAAAAAGAGAATTGGTCAAACGATTAGCTGGTACTTCGAGATTGGTTTCCTCTACCGTTTTGATGTCCAATATACCTTTCACCATATGTTGGCTCATCAATCTTGGTGTGGTCCCAAGTTTAGAGCAATAGAGAACGAGAGTTAATAGCAAGATACGTTTCGTTTGGGTAGTTCAGACTACCTCTTTTTGATGTTTTCATTAGTTGAAATAGAAGATGGTACAAGAAGCAAATAAACAAATCAAATGTGGGATCATGGATCTCGAGTTTATTACACTTATAGGCACTCTCCCAAACTAATATTACAATTAAAGGTACTTTGAACTCTTAGCATACTTTGCTTCGAGTACAAGTCCAAACTAGCCTCTTTCTCACTTTTAACAATTTTTTCTTTTAAGTTTATTTTTCTTTCTCGTCTTTACCTGCAAAGAAGGATCACGACTCAAACAACATCATCACTATTTTAAAAAAACTTAAGACTTTGATTTAATTTCAAATCGGTGAAAGCTCAACTGGTGTTGAGGCGAGAAACACTGAAGATTATGAAACGAATGGTTTGGGATTTACAAGTGGATGCGGCGACGGAGTGTGGAGACGACGAGACGAAATTAGCTGGCGGCAGGTGAAGTTTAATTGTTAGCAAAGGATGACATGACAACAAGAGTGACGCTCACGCGGTGTGATTCCACCGTTGGTTTAGTATGATCGACGATTCACCAATTGAAAGATTGCTTCGCTCTATACTCTTTTCAACTCCAAATTAGTATCGATGTGTAAGTCTTCGTCGCTCGATCTTCTCATTTTAGTCTTTTTTTAGTACATCTTCCTTATAAATGACAATCTGCAATTAAATATTGTGAGTTTTAGATTCGATTTTAGGAAAACTACCCAGATTTTGATATTTCTTTGAAGATTTACAATCCACCACTTACGTTTCTTCTCACCAAATATTTTTTTTTTAATAGATTCAGATTGGATGCATATGAGAATCAATTGGATCCGACTGGAATCGATGAAGCTCAGCTCTCTATAGACTAGTGCGAGTTTTGCAAGAACAGAACCACTCGTTCATGTGGATGCATCTCCATGGACAGCCAAACATGTAGACCTTGTTTGAATATGTATGTTCATTTCGCACATCCATCAGGTTTGTACCACGTGGATAGAAATACATGTTCACACCGGATGATAGTTAACATTTAACAAGATATGATCATATGGTTCTTTTGGCTGCAACTTTGTGGATAAATATGTGTAGTGCATGACTACGGATAAGACCATGTGGATTCGAAAGCGTAGACACAATTCTTTCGCAAGGGAACAATACTACAATTACAAAACCAGAACCACCCGACGTGGATACACCACCGTGAATAGTCAAACATGTAAACCTCGTTTATGGTTTTAGTCTCGCACAACTCTTTTTGTTTATATAGGGACCCTTTCTTCAGTTTAGGCAAAACGCCATCAACATAATCTCAATGATTTGTCCATCAGTACTACATCCACAACAATTTGTTATTTCCATTTATTCATCAATCAGTATTACATCCACAACGATTTGTCCATCTCCATGTACGCCATCAACATAATCTCAATGAAATATCTGATATATATATATCTATAAATACAATTCATGCACTCACATCCATCATCTATACGTACACCGATTATCATTCATAAGACCCCATTTGATTCTCGGGTATTTTTGGGTATCTATTTGGTTTTTGGTTTTGGTTCGCGTTCGGTTCTGGTTCTTCGGATATAGGATGAAGGCTTCATTCAGATATTTACACCGGTTCCAGTTTGGTTTCATTTGATTCGATTTTTTTATCCGATTTTTATGTCCATGCCTAGATGTATTGGGTTAATTTAGGCATTTGGACCCGATGATAAATGTAAGCCCAAACTAATAATGAAACGATCTGGGCAAAAAAGTATGACCAAAACTCAATCCAGATTTATTAATGAGTTGTTTTGGTAAATAACAAAAACAAATTGTATTTTCAAAAATAACCAATATCTTAGAGAGAAATAAGGAGAGAGATAGACATAGAAATTGGTTATACAGTGGATTATAGTTTTTTGTGTGGTATTCACCAAAAATTACAAAAAGAAAAAACATAACAAAAGAAACAAACCATTTTTATTAATTAATATGATTGAAAAGAAATACAAAACCACAACAACAATAACAAAGAAACAAAGGGATATATATATAAGGTACCCAAATCACCCAAAAGAGCCTCGACAATTGACTGAACCACAAAGACAAATCTTGTTGCCTATAAAAGTCTTCCTCCCATTTTCTCCAACCTCTTCTTCTTGAGCTACACAAGACATTCCATAATCATATCTCAACTCTGTCAACGGAGGAATATGCCTTATCGCAAAAAACCCGATGTGAACACAAGCTTCACGATTCTGTTCATACTCAACAGGCTGCCACATAACATTCGGCGAGCAGCTGTGGTTCATGAACCGACTAACGTTCCCACGCTTTTTCGCGCTGATCAAGACTTGCGACGGGAGATTAAAAACTTCAGAGACTTGTTCCCAACAATCTTCACCAACGAGCTCAGGCTCGTAGTTCCACTTGAACCGGTTACAAACACGAGAACCATCAAACACGTACTCATCATCCTCTTCTACTTCTTGTTTCAACATACTTGTTCCAGTAAACTCGCAGATGAATGTTCCCGCTCGAATCGGCTCACACGTACGTAATCCCCAACCACACTTCTCCGTCTTGAACACCTCCACACGGATTTTCAAACCGGATTGAGATATTCTGTTTTTGCAATCGGTGGGACAAGGACAAAGATCGCCACACTCGTAAACCATCCGTTTACGACATACTAATATGCGGTTATGGTACGGCAACTCGCCGCCGTTTCTTTGAACGCAAAAGCACTTTGGATCTTCACCAGTAGAGCATAACTGGCCGTGGCAATCGCTGCATCCGATAGATATATGATTCTGAACATGCGTCATGTTCGAAGAAGCCAGAGTGTTGATGTACTGGAAATCTTCAGGTATCTTCTTGTCGTTTTCATCGATTTCATTCACGAGCGGAACTGGTAATGTCTCGGCTCCGTAAGAGATATCTTGAAGTATAAAACCCTTTCTTGAATCATTAAAACCACCCTTTCTCCAGTTTTCAGCAGTCTTCCAGGTTTCGTAACCAGAAGGCTGGTCTGGTTTCCTCATTAAACGGAATTTATACTCTTCAAAACCGGATTTTCCTTTCGCTTTCCAACAATCTGACACCAAGTAAAGTCCATCGTAGATGTAGATCTTCTTCTTTTTATCGTTCGGATCTTCTTCGCCTCTGATCACTCTGACTTCGTTCCCTTTGTTTCTACTTGCTTCCAACGCACGGTTCCCTCTTTCAAGCTTCTGATCAGAAGCTTGGCCAGTCTTATCTGTTCCACCATGTCCGGTATATATCAAAGTTTGAAGATCCTCTGTTTCGTCATTGTAGTGTCCTGATGTTACTACGCTTGTAGCTAAAGGACCTTCTGTTGCACCGTCTTTAACCGTCAAATAGTCGATGCCGGCAACCATCTGCGTGTGAAGGCCGACTAGACACATCTCCCCCCAAAAGTAGAAGATATCGCCTACTTGTACCCCAGGAACCGGGCCGATTCTTTTCTTCGTATTGGTCCTAACACCCAAATTCCTACAATTAGTTATTGCGGTTGTAAGCACGCCTTTCACGCACTCTAGCTGGCAAAACCGGCGTCTAACCGCATCGAACCGCATCAAAACCGAATCAGCTATCTTTTTGTTTCCAGTTTCTCTCTCGGCTTCGGTGATCTCCGAGTCAAAATTTCGACAAGATGTAACCACTTTGCTGTTGGAAGCATAAATTTTCAGCTTCTTCGCGGGCACCTTCGAGTTTTTCGAACCATTTGGTCGGCCACGACCTCTTTTGACCGGACCAGTACTAGGACCTACAGCATCAGCAGCAAAAGCGTCTTTGGTGGAGTCATCATATGGTATAATGGTTTGAAGTGGTGTGACCATAAGAGGAAGAGCTGTTGTTGTGTTGTGGGTTTCATCATTAACGATTTGAAGCGATGAGGCCACTAGAGGAGGAGATATTGTTGTGTTGAGAGTTTCATCACCAACGGTTGCAAGTGGTGTGACCATTAGAGGATGAGTTGTTGCTGTGTTGTGGGTTTTATCAGCAACGGTTCCAAGTGGTGTGACCTTTAGAGGAGAAGGTGTTGTTGTGTTGAGGGTTTCATCATTAACGGTTCGAAGAGGTGTGACAACCAGAAAAGTTGGTGATGCTGTGTTTTCGGTCAGACTGTGATCATCGTATACAAAAACCGGCCTCAAACTTTTAAGCGGTTTAGCCTCGTTTGGACTAGACTTATCCATCGCAAAAAAAAAACCCGTCATTGTAGACAAAAAAATTGATGAAAAGTTAATAACCATCAAACAAACATAAAATTTGGCGAGAAAAAAATGATGAAAAGTTAAAGTGTTACGGATTGCATAAGAAAATTTTCAAGGTTGTTTTCATGCAAGACAATGCAAGACAATCATAAGAAAGAGTCCACTAATTAACCATGCATATAATCTCTAACTATTAACGCTTTAAACGCAAACCTACCCTGATTAATGATTATAGTGAACCCTCGAAATAATAATTGAATGTATATATAAATTTAATGGTATTAATTAGGACAAGGGAGAATGGGTAAAAATCATTTATGAAAACATTTTTTATCTCCTTCATGCCCTCAATTTTTTTTTTCTTTTGAAAACAAACGATAAAACTGTAAGATGAAAATTGATGAAAGTTGATGAAAATTGAATGTATATATACATGTCAATTTAATTTAATTTTTTTTAATTCGATTTCTATGCTGTAAAAAAAAACAATTTCAATTTGTTTGAACTCTAGGGTTGCCTAATAATGCATGTTTCATTATTACCTTCTTCCCTCTAAATTGTTAACAAATTAATGCACCAAATTGACGAAAAAGCTTATGATTTTAAAACCAAGTAAGTGGAGCCAATAGTGAACCATCTAAAACAACCAATAAATCTCTTCTAAGAAACAAACAAAATACGTTGTTTTTAATTTGTTTTTATGTCAACATTTAAATAGAGGGAACACGTGATACAAACACCCGCGTATGGTAAAAAAAAACCCTAGTATACAACCAGATCAAAGGACGATAGTTCTTCTCAATTCAAGAACCCTACTGGTTTTTCCACTTTTTAAAAATAAATTAGGTTTTCTAAATCATCCTTTTATAAATAAGATTCTTTTAATCATACCATGATAACTGTTTAGAGAATGAATTATCAAATCTAAATAGCACTAAAAATATAAAATCATAACATAAATTACGTTATTGATAGATATATATATATATATATATATATATATATACAATCTCGATTAATTTTAAAACAGAAGTTTAGAACATAGAAATAATAATTAGGGTTAAAAATAACAGAAGAAGAGAAACGTCCAATCTATTTTTTTTACAAAATTTTAAACCGCCGTTATTAAATTGCATAACATAATGCTAAGATCTTAATTATAGTAAACACCATGACCATAGTACTAAGGAATAGTCCTTTCTTCACTTTTTAAAATATTTTGAAATGAAGGAATTTTTAAAACAACGCTCCATATATAAACAAGACGAACTTTTAATCAAATATTATTAGATTTTTCCAAAAAATTAAAACTAGTAAAAATATAATCTCACTTCCAACACCAACACAAAAAAAAATGCATTAAATAAATAAAAAAGCATTAGTAAGTCGCAACATGAACATAAGAACATACATCTCACATATGTATATAAAGCTCTCAACACGAACTAAATATAAAATAAGGATATAGCGAAACAACAAACCAATACGTACCTTTTGGAAGATGAGAAATGAGAACGTACGGTTTCAAAATTAAGCAAGAAGAAAAGAGAAACAAGAAGCAAGAGTAAGATTATGAATAGGAAGTGATTGATGTAGCAAAATATAATGATGTTTGGATATTTGGTAGTGAGGAAGAAAGTAAAAAGACCTCTATTTAAAGGTATTACAGCATGACATGTTGTTTACATAAAACATTAGGGCCATTAGATCAAGCTTGATTCATCTCCCCCGTCCAAAGTTGTGAGTCATAAAAAGCCCTAGATTCGTTGTATCTAACTATATTACTATCAATTAAAAATTTTTACCAGTTTTGCCTCATATATTAATTAACATAAAGTTTAAATATCTTTTTTTCCAAATCTAAATATATTTTTTTCTACATTTCTATATTATAGTTTATTCAAAATTAAGAAATAAACAAAAATTTGACTGGTTTGAATTTCAAAATTTGAAATATAAAAATACACCAAAAATATTAAATCATGTTATTGATAAAAAGCCCTAGATTCGTTGTGAGTCATAAAAAGCTCTAGATTCGTTATATCTAACTATATTACTATCAATTAAAATTTTTTACCAGTTTTGCTTCATATATTAATTAACATAAAGTTTAAATATCTTTTTTTTCCAAATCTAAATATTTTTTTTCTACATTTCTATATTATAGTTTATTCAAAATTAAGAAATAAACAAAGCTTTGACTGGTTTGAATTTCAAAATTTGAAATATAAAAATACACCAAAAATATTAAATCCTGTTATTGATAATTTTTTTTGTTTTTGTTTTAAATATTTGATTTCAAACAATTTATTACTAACTTTCAATATAAATAACCCAAAATCATTTCCTAGGTATGGCTCTCAGTATGTAAAAACCATCAGAACGATCCTGTCAAGTCAAACATTTTTTTACCTTGAGCAGATAAAAACGAGAAAAAAGCGCAGTGGACATCATTTCATGCGATCCTCTTCAAGCATGTTCATTATCTGCAGTTAAAGCTAAAATGATGAGATCGCATCCGACATGCATGTCTTTCTCCTGATAAGAGTTGTGTCGCAATTAGTTCGATTAAGTTCTTTATGCCACGGATCTGAAAACCCATAAGCCGACATTGATCAGAATATTATTTCTATCATACATGCTAATGAGAGATCAAAGATATATATTTTAAAAAAACGTGTACGAAAAGAAAAGAAGAACAGAATCAGAAAATATTGTATTTAGCATTAAACATAAAATAAAAAGTATAATCTGTCTAGTGACCCTACTTTCAGTGGTATAGAAACAAAATTGAACAAAGAATGATGTTTTTTTGTTTTTTTTATGTTAGTGAAACTGAAAATGAGAAAGTGAATAATCCTTTCTTTCGGATTCGAGTCTCTGTTTTTATAGAGCATTGATTTGATTTTATATGAAGATTTGATAACACCGACTGTATTATATTCTTAATGGTATATTCTATTTCTAATGTATAGCATCAGTATCCAACTGAATTGGCATATGCTTTTTTTTTTTGATGAAAATATATCAAACGAGAAAACAACTAGAATCTGATGATTTTTTTGAAACAAATGGGTGTGGAGAGCCGATACTCCCAGGGAGGCCCACAGTCGCTTATCTTCACTGTGATTTAGATCTATAGAAAACCACTATGGATGCAGCCACAGAGAATCTATAGATTTTGGCGAAGATCTGGAATTCCAGTATATATTGCGTGAGGAGGTGGTATAGAAAGTATCTCATAGATTTGATCCATCTTTTCTTTGATCAATTTAGTGTGGTTGTATACGGTCGAGCAACATGTTGGAATTTGCAGCCCGGATTCAACAAAAGAGGCAGCCAAGTGATAAGGAGCACATAACTTTGCTATTATGTGCTTTTCTCTAATACCACATGGAGCACCGTTCGTCAGCGAAGCGTGTAAGACACATTGAAAACACCAATAAACAAATAAAATTGTACGAATGTTGCACTATCTCCGTTTCATATTGGAGTTGTCATTTTAAAATTATTTTTTCGTTGTACTTTTGTGTATTCAAATACAAAATTTTGACAAAAATTCAACTTTTATCTTTATTTATTAACTTATTAATTTATGATATCAAATCAAATAGTATATTAATAAGGAATAAAAATAGAAAATTTAAACATTTTTTTTAATATATGTGAAAAAACCTAAAAAAACAACTAATATAAAACATATGAAGTATATATACTAAATATTTGGTAAATTTTCGTAAATTTTCTCAATAACTTAAAAAGTTTATGAAGTTCATTATCTGAAGTTAAAGCTAAAATGATGAGAATCTGACTGTCTTTCTCCTGATAAGAGTTGTGTCGCAATTAGTTCGATTAAGATGCTCTTACCTGAGGGTAAAACTCCTTCAGCTACGGAAGAGAATAGAAAATTAAGTTCTTTATGCTACGGATCTGAAACCCCATAAGCCGACATTGATCAGGATATTATTTGTATCATACAACCTAATCAGAGATCAAAGATTTATATTAAAAAAAAAAAAAAAACCTTGTACCAAAAGAAGAACAGAATCAGAAAATATTGTATTTAGCATTAAACATAAAATATAAAGTATAATCTGTGTAGTGACCTACTTTCAGTGGTATAGAAACAAAAAAAAAATTGAACAAAGAAATGCGGCAAATTCATCCATGAAAATTTAGTTACTAAACAAATCAAAACTAAACCTTTTTGGTAAAATATTCAAGACGTGCATCGTCGACATGGATCATGGAGTCTACATCAAACCTTTTATATATAAATCTACAACACAGCCAAAAGAGATAAGAGTATACCTGACGAACAGGGAGCAACACTTTCTGAAGAACTCATGTGTATTCACTTGCATTGATTCATTTAAAAGTGTGAGCAGACAAATTTAATTCAAACTAAAACTGAAAGACAAGTTAATTAAATTCTACAGTCTTTGTCAGGAAAAGACATCTAATACCCTCATTAACACTAGCAACAAAAAGATACCCGAAATGCATGTAATAATATATAGGGATAATATGCTAAAAACCCGAATGCTCACCTTTCCTTTATAGTTCAAGCAATGGTGATTAGAAAGAGCATTGATCTCTGAAATGAAATATTATTTGGGTTAGTAATTAAGATTTTGGAAACTTCACCATAATCATGTCCATCCAGAGACCTAACATTTTTTTAGAGATTCTGACATAGTTGGGCTGTGGGACACATAAAACGTATTAGAGAGAAAAACTTGAAGTCAGAAGAATTACGTACAACGGCCTAATTCTCATGACACTGGTACCATGCATGTTGTTTTGATGGCAACAATCTATTTAAGTGTT
Source organism: Alliaria petiolata (assembly GCA_020283515.1). Lineage (NCBI taxonomy): Eukaryota > Viridiplantae > Streptophyta > Magnoliopsida > Brassicales > Brassicaceae > Alliaria > Alliaria petiolata. Next base: position 7,765,334 of record JAHZTW010000003.1, on the reverse strand, counting down.
CGACGACTGTAGTGTAAGACCATTCTCATGACACTGGTACCATGCAAGGAACTACCAATTCTAAAACATCACAATAAAGCAGATAAGAAATGAAGTCATATTATTCCATTTTTGCAAACTTTATAAATTCACCCCATAACCTACTTGCATAGATATTATGTCTGCATGATCGATAACCAAAACCTATCCACATGTAAATGAAAGAATTATTAGTAAGCCAAATGAGGAGATGCAGAATACGACTTCAAATATTTGCAATTGCATCTGCATGCAGCAATATAAAACAATAGTAGACTAATGTAACGGACAAATGTTGGCATCAATCGCCAGCTATCTATTAAATATATATTCTTCAAGCAATTATTAACAAAATTACCTCAATGGAGGACATATAATATGTTGGAACAAAAAATTAATAATGACAATTGAACTTTATTATTTTGTGTTTTGTGTGAATAAGAGATGGGTTGAGACCCAAAAAAATGGACGAGGCTAAAACAAATGTAATGTTTCCATTAGCTATAACTCTTTGTGGAAGAGGTTTAAAATAAATGGAAAGTTTTCATTAGCTATAATTCCTTGTGGAAGAGGCTTAAACAAATGGAAAGTTTCCATTAACTATAACTTTTTGTGAAAGTTAAAATATCCCACATGGAAACTTGGAATGTTTTCAAGTCCCCTCTCATACTATATATATGATGGGTTAGCCTCTCTTTTCAAATCATCCAAACACAGATCACCAAATCATCGAAACACATAGCTTTCGAGTAAACACAAATATCCAGTAAATCCCTCTCGTCTCTACAGTTTTAGGGTGAGTCTCGAGAGTATAGCGTAGATCTTTAGTTCGCAGATTCTATAGTCGATGTGATGCGACTTTAGTCTCAAACACGGTTGTATCCTGGGATTCTGAATCTCTACAAACCGCTACACTGCGGGAGATTTAAAGAATTAAGGAAAGAGATCATATCTCGACTCCGTGTATCGTCTTTCCTTAAAGGTTTTATTAAAACGTTTTTATACTTTATAATCGTTTATTATTGATTTCAATCGTTCTTTGATTAATGATTTTCAATCTGGATTTTCGCGGTCCTACAATCTTAAACCTTTAAATCCGTTTCCTGCTAATCGCTTGAATCAGATTGAATATTGCGAACAATATTTCAAAAACGATTTCATAAAACGATTTTTAAAACGTTTTTTGATCGATCAACAACGCTTCTGCGATTGCCTTATAGCCAACCGTAGAACGTTTGATTTGGAAAAAAAGAGGAAGAAAGATGATTATCATAAAGACAGAAAAACGATTTCCGCTTCAGCCCTAGGCAGGTTCGCGAAACGTTTGTCTAAAAACGATCTATACGATCTGATACATAGCGTTTAAGAACACCTTTAGGTGATTTCTGGGAACGACTATTACCGTTAAAGAACGCCTTCAAGCGCTTTCTGTAAACGTTTATTAGCGAATTAAAAAGTTTTAATCGCTTATCTGGATTGAGTTCTCAAAAACTAATCTAATTTGTTTCTTGTGAACAGATTCAGAATGTCTACCGGTGGTATCGATGGACTTCCAAAGAACACAAGTGCGCCGACAACCCAACACGCGAATGGTCTACCACACGCAGTTACATCAATTCCAACTTCTGGACTTCAACCGGAGAAGTTTGATGGGACGAACTTCAAGCAGTGGCAGAAAAGGATGCACTTCTTTCTGTCAACGTTGCAATTGGAAAAGTATCTCGCTGAGATTAAACAAGTGCTTCCTGCTAATAACACTGATCCTCACATGCTTGATACTGTGGATGCGTGGATCCATGCAGACTTCATCTGCAAAGGTTAAATTCTAAACAACCTTGCAGATAAGTTGTACAATTTGTACAGTGAGGGTTACGAGACTTCCAGAGATGTGTGGACTGCTCTCGAAAACAAATACAAGACCTTCAATGTGGGTTCTGGAAAATTTGCAACTGCGAAGCTCTTTAACTTCATAATGGTAGACTCAAGGCCCCTCATGGACCAAGTACATGAGCTACAAACGATATTTCAGGAGATATCAGATGATGGCATGAAGCTTTGTGAGACCTTCACGGTTAACTGCTTCATGGAGGTGCTACCCCCTAGCTGGGAAGGTTTCAAGAGCTACCTCGATTACAAGCGGAAGCCTATCACTTTGGCGAACTTGATCACGAGGCTGCAGAATGAGTCACAAAAACGTGACAAGACTGCACCACCTCAGACACATGATGCGAATGTGGCTGAGCTTAAGAAGAAGGGGAAAGGAAAGAGCTTTCCTCATAAGGTTGCGATCCACAAACATGTTAATCAAGCCCCTACGAACTTCAAGAAGAAAGCTCGAGGTCCAAACAAGAGATTCTCTGGGAAGTGCAACCACTGCGGCAAGATGGGACACCGTGCTACAAAGTGTCGCAGTAAGGCTAAGGGTACAAATCAAGCCAACCTAACTGAAGCTGATCTGTGTGCAATGGTAACAGAAGCTAACATGGTTGAAGCTAACCCGAAGGCATGGTGGTACGATACTGGCGCTACCACTCACATCTGCATTGATAGAGGGATGTTCACTACCTATCAAAAGTGCAAAGCTGATGAATATTTGTTGATGGGAAATGTGTCCCACTCTAAGATTGAAGGTACCGGAAAGGTGGTGCTGAAGATGACATCAGGAATGGAGATCACGTTCTCAAAAGTGAAAAACGTGAAGCATGTCCCAGACATGAGGAAGAATTTGATCTCTGGTACGCTGCTGAGCAAGCATGGATTCGCAGTCAACTTCGAGTCGGACCAGCTGATTATGAGAAAGAATGGTGTTTTCATTGGAAAAGGATTTGTTAAGGAAGGATTAGTCAAATTGTGTGTAATGACAATCCTCAAGAAAAATGATGTACATGTTTCCAACGTTAAAATGAATAAGAACCCAGTTGCTTATTTGGTTGAGTCTTCTAATATTTGGCATGAAAGATTAAGACATGTGAATTATAAGTCTGTACAAAGACTGATGAATTTGAACCTAATTCCCAAGTGAAAAATTAGCAAAGACAAGTGTGAAGTTTGTGTTCAATCAAAACTCACAAAAACGTCATCTCCTCATGTTGATCGAACAACCGAACCTCTTGGCTTAATCCACACTGACTTGTGTGATTTAAAGTACATACAAACAAGAGGTGGTAAGAAGTACTTTGTGACTTTCATTGACGATTGCACAAGATACTGTTACGTGTACTTACTGCGAAGTAAAGACGAAGTCTTGGACAAATTCAAAGAGTACAAGCTCAAAGTTGAAAACCAACTGGGAAAAACCATAAAGATGGTTAGAAAGTGATAGAGGAGGTGAGTATGATGGCCCATTCAACGCTTTCTGTCAAGAAAAAGGCATCATACATCAAACAACTACTCCCTACTCACCAGAATCTAACGGAGTTGCAGAGAAAAAAAATCGCACTCTGAAGGAGATGATGAATGCAATGTTGCAGGAATCTGGGTTACCCCAGAATCTGTGGGGGGAAGTGTTTCTCACCACAAACTACGTCCTCAACAAAATTCCACACAAGATAATTGGCAAAACGCCATATGAACTTTGGAAAGGAACTGTACCTTCGTACAAATACCTCAAAGTGTGGGGTTGCTTAGCAAAGGTCGATGTGCCACCTCCTAAGAAGCTGACAATTGGACCTAAAACGGTTGATTGTATCTTCATCGGATATGCACACAATAGCAGTGCTTATCGATTCCTAGTACACAAGTCAGATGTACCGGATATCCATGTCAACACGATAATGAAATCTAGGAATATGTCTTTCTTTGAAAACATATTTCCTTGTAAAGATAAACAAAGTAAGAAACACACTCATGATGAAAGAGACGCTAGCATCTCTGTAAATGAAGAGAGCACTTCTGGAATTTCAGTGGATGAAGCAGAAGATGAAGAAGATGAACCTAGTCAGAGGTCTGGAAATCCATCAGATGGATGTAAAAACGGCCTTTCTAAATGGTGATCTAGAAGAGGAGATTTACATGAAACAACCTGAAGGATTTATGGCCCCTGGTCAAGAACACAAAGTCTGTAGACTGGTGAAGTCATTGTATGGTCTGAAACCAGCTCCGAAGCAATGGCATGAAAAGTTTGACAATGTAATGATGTCAAATGGTTTCAGCATAAACGAGTGTGATAAGTGCATCTACATCAAGTGTACTCCTCACAGATACATCTTGTTATGTCTATACGTTGATGACATGCTCATCATGGGAAGTAACAATGATATCATCCAACAAACCAAGATAATACTTAGTGGTCAATTCGACATGAAAGACATGGGTCTTGCGGATGTTATTCTTGGCATAAAGATTAAACGCACCGCTGAAGGCATCACTTTGTCTCAAGGTCATTATGCTGAAAAGATTCTTGAGAGGTTCAAGACCTACTCAAACGGAACAGCGAAGACTCCTATAGATTAGCAACTACACTTGACAAAGAACTCCGGTGAAGCTGTTGCACAAGTGGAATACGCAAGGGTTATTGGAAGTCTGATGTACTTAACCAATTGTACAAGACCAGACCTTGCACATGCAGTCAATGTATTTAGTCGTTACACAAGTAATCAAGGGCATACACACTGGAAAGGCATAACAAGGGTGTTAAACTATTTGCGATACACCAAGAGTTATGCGCTGCACTACGGTAAAGAACCAGCATCTTTGGAAGGATACAGTGATGCAAACTGGATATCAGACTCAAAGAATTCAAAATCCACAAGTGCATATGTCTTTACTCTCGGAGGTGCAGCAGTATCTTAGAAATCTTCCAAACAAACTCTGTTACCAAGATCCACAATGGAATCTGAGTTCATCGCGCTAGACAAAGCAGCAGAGGAAGCATAATGGCTACGGAATTTCCTTGAAGACATCCCCATGTGGGAGAAACCAGTGCCAGCATTACGAGTATATTGTCATAGTCAGTCAGTAATAGCTCGGGCATTGAGTAATCTGTATAATGATAAGTCTCGTCATATTAGAAGGCGACATAAAACCATTAGACGCTTGATCTCAACGGGTGTAATCTCGGTCGATTACATCAAGTCAGCTGACAACCTTGCGGATCCGTTCACTAAAGGTTTAAATAGAGATCAAGTTCTGAAATCATCAAAGGGAATGGGTTTATTGCCTATGGACAAAGAGGATGTTTTGATGGAAACCCCACCTATGTGACTGGAGATCCCAAGATCTAGGTTCAAAGGGACAACAAAGTTAAATAGAGTCTGATGAAAGCACTGAAAGACATAACGTCTGTGCCCATCTTCCAAAACGATGTACAGTGCTCCCTGTAAGTATTAAAGGATAAGTTTTATACTTTTAATGATTTTGAATAGCTTTCATAAGTATAACATGATACTTGTGTATATGTCAGGAGCTCAAATAAATCACCTAATGAGTGTGAAATGCGGCCGTTTCTAGGAGGATGAAGACAAGGCTATATCCCCAAGTTCACTCATGAAGACCATGCAAGTTCACGGCCACAATGAACACAATAGAGAACAGATTTCTACGAGAAGATGAGACTGGGTTATACATGTTGTCTAAGTTTACATAAAAATCCGGGTGGTTCAAGACATCATGTTCACCTCCTGGCCAAGTAAACTCGACAGATATCAACAGTGAATAGTTCAAGGCTGAAATATGATACTATATCATACACAGTTAATTTTTCGCCTATACTCTCGAAAAGTCTCTCTAGTCTAGTCAAGTCGGCATCTAGTCTAAGTCAAATCTTATCTAGTTTATCGAGTCTGTAAAGTCTTCATTTGTTTAGATGTCATTCTATTCATGTGGGGGATTGTTGGAACAAAAAATTAATAAAGACAATTGGGCTTTATTATTTTGTGTTTTGTGTGAATAAGAGATGGGTTGAGACCCAAACAAATGGAAGAGGCTAAAACAAATGAAATGTTTCCATTAGCTATAACTCCTTGTGGAAGAGGTTAAAATAAATGGAAAGTTTTCATTTGCTATAATTCCTTGTGGAAGAGGCTTAAACAAATGGAAAGTTTCAATTAACTATAACTTTTTGCGAAAGTTAAAATATCCCACATTGGAAACTTGGAATGTTTTCAAGTCCCCTCTCATACTATATATATGATGGGTTAGCCTCTTTTTTCAAATCATCCAAACACATATCACCAGATCATCGAAACACATCGCTTTCGAGTAAACACAAATATCCAGCAAATCCCTCTCGTCGCTACAGTTTTAGGGTGAGTCTCGAGAGTATAGCGTAGATCTTTAGTTCGCAGATTCTATAGTCGAGTGTTGCGACTTTAGTCTCAAACACGGTTGTATCATGGGATTCTGAATCTCTACAAACCGCCACACTGCGGGAGATTTAAAGAATTAAGGAAAGAGATCATATCTCGGCTCCGTGTATCGTCTTTCTTTAAAGGTATTATTAAAACGTTTTTATACTTTATAATCGTTTATTATTGATTTCAATCGTTCTTTGATTCGTAATTTTCAATCTGGATTTTCGCGGTCCTACATAATAAACATCCCGTTCCTTGTTTTCTTCTTCTTGACCAATGGCCTAGAAAGAGTATAATTGATAAGAGATTGAAACAAGGAGATTTACAGAACTAAATCATCTTACAAAAAGATAGATAAGGGTACTTACCATATGTAACTTGAGAGGGGAAGCAATAATCATGTCCGAGGAATAGAAATCACCATACAGCCTGATTCTCTTCCTTGGAATGCACAAGAAAAGTAACGTCTCAGCCAACTACCAAATTAATTACAAACATGAAGCATGCACTGCAATGTTAACGAGGATGTAGGCTAAAGATATACCTTGTATGCTTAATGTCTAACATAAACTCATCATCACTGTTCTTCTCACAAAAAGGATGATGTAAGCATCAATGCTAATACATCATTACTAGACAAGGAAAGGAGCAAAGGAGATGCTAAGCTTGTAGCCATGAGGATTGGAGAAATTGAAGCGGAAAGCAATAGAGATTATGCCTTGAAACACCCACGTTTTAAGCAGCAAAAGGACCAGCTGATTCATGTTAACCATCAAGAGGACCATATTAATCATTCAAAAGGCGAGCCGGTTCAATTCAAAGAGCAAGACAATTCATCTAAACCGCCAAGACCACTTATTGGACCTACATGTGTATTTGGCAAGCTATATAAGGAAACCACGAGTTTTCCTTATATCCTGGCGTATTCAGAAGATATTCAATCCAAACCACATGCCAATAACCGGAGATATATGGAGCAAACCAAAGAAGAACCGCTACCTTCCATACATGGAGCCGTTGGAACACCAAAGCAAATATACAAAGGAAACTGGAATATATGTCATGCTGGGACATTATATTCGCCCCTCCTCACATCCACAGGAGCTTATACGAGCCTTACCACNTACAAGCCAATAACCGGAGTTATATGGAGCAAACCAAAGAAGAACCACTACCTTCCATAAATGGAGCCGTTGGAGCACCAAAGCAAATATACAAAGGAAACTCGAATATATGTCATGCTGGGACATTATATTCGCCCCTCCTCACATCCACAGGAGCTTATACGAGGCTTACCACACCAGAACAAGCCAACACTCGCCCCATTTATTCAGAAGTCAAAGTAGATTACATCCAAGAGAAGATTTCCTCATTTGGAGATCATCATTCATACCAAATCAAGATTAAAGACCAAAGACCATCATTATCAGTCAATCTCGACCCTACATCATCTCAAGATGATCCTGAACGTCCCTACAAGATAGAAGAGTCAAAGATTAACTCCATTTCGTCACCACCAATCAAGCCACCCCCTTTTCCCCATTATGATAACGGCTAGAAGATCAAATCAAGCCAAGACTAAAATCCCAAACTCTTTGCTTTTGTTTTAATTATTGTGACCGTTGCTTTTCATTGTATTTGAGCATTATATAAGCTCTGCTCCATTGTATTTCATATTCAGAATTATTCAAGAAATTAAAAAAACCCCTTTTGTTTTGTTTACAAAGAGTTTCTTTGCAACTTAACTTGTTCCTCCTTTTCTTCTAAGTGTTGTGGAATCAGCTTTGAAGGATTGTGTAGAAGCTCCTCTCTCTCGCGTGGATTAGCCCTTGAGAAAGAAGATTCTAAACTCTTGGTGTTTGGAGTTCAAGCATCAACCCGGTTTATCAACTCATCAAACCATTCCTCCATCAATTCGACTTCAAGTGACGATTTCAAAGGCCACCTTGCTTGAAGCGATTTCAAGGATTGTGTCATTGGTATCAGAGCTAAAAGCTCCTATCTCAGGTGTACTCCTATCCTTATTTCAAGTTTTATTAAGTTTTTCTTTCAGTTTTAAAAGTTTGTTTCATATAAATCCAAAAACCCAAAAGAATTGTTATTTCCGTTTCTCTGTTTTGCTCGAATTTTATAAAAATCATAAAAATCCAAAAAACTATTTTGCTTTCTGTTTCTGCTTATTCAAACTTTTAGAACCACAAAAACAATATTTTCCTTAAATTATCATATCATTTGTTAATTTTAAAACGATTTTTCTTTCAACTGGTCAAAACTGCTTAATTGTTTGTTATTGGGTTTGCTTTGAATTAAAACATATCTTTGATTTGTTTTCTTCACTCTTTTGCAAAGGTACAACAATGGAGAATACACTAGTATCACCTATGCAAGCTATGATGGCCATGATGCAAACACTTGTTGATAATGTCAATGCCCTGAAAGTCAATACTCAAGCTTACCATAAGGCAGTGAATAACCGTCTTACACAAATTGAAAGAAGAAGGGCTGAAGCAACCAACTTGTTAGACGAGCCATACCAACAGTATAAAGATCCAAGACCACCTGATGTACTTCCACCTCGAGCACCAGACCCCATATCACATGATCTCCTCTTTAAAGGAAACCAAACTGATCAAATGAAGCCACAAAATGAAGAAAGAGGTTTTAAAGACCAGGAGAGCAAAAACGTGGTCTACCAGCATGAGACTGTGGAATACAAGGCAGAGGAACTTCCAATACCTAAGCTGAGATCAACATTGGCGCTTACTGAAGACAGAGACATTCCATTCACCTCACTTATCCAGCATCTATTTCCAGAAAAATCAGAAAAATCCCAAGATAAGTTACTTAAATCTGAATTTTTTTCAGAAACTAACTTAGCTTTACTTGGTGCAGATGCTATTGTTTTGAGGACAAAACCTCTTCAAGAGGGAGAGTATGATGTAAGCATCAATGCTAATACATCATTACTAGACAAGGAAAGGAGCAAAGGAGATGCTAAGCTTGTAGCCATGAGATTTGGAGAAATTGAAGTGGAAAGCAATGGAGATTTTGCCTTGAAACACCCACGTTTTAAGCAGCAAAAGGACCAGCTGATTCATGTTAACCATCAAGAGGACCAGATTAATCATTCAAAAGGCAAGCCGGTTCAATTCAAAGAGCAAGACAATTCATCTAAACCGCCAAGACCACTAAATGGACCTACATGTGTATTTGGCAAGCTATATAAGGAAACCACGAGTTTTCCTTATACCCTGGCGTATTCAGAAGATATTCAATCCAAACCACAAGCCAATAACCGGAGTTATATGGAGCAAACCAAAGAAGAACCGCTAAACCAAAGAAGAACCGCTACCTTCCATAAATGGAGCCGTTGGAACACCAAAGCAAATATACAAAGGAAACTGGAATATATGTCATGCTGGGACATTATATTCGCCCCTCCTCACATCCACAGGAGCTTATACGAGCCTTACC
>JAHZTW010000003.1:7595763-7754288 GCA_020283515.1 Alliaria petiolata | reverse complement strand
AATAACAGGGGATTTGATTTACTTTTTATAAATTCTTGATTGAATAACATAGGATTTGGTAAGACATTTAGAAATCATTAGTTCAATAACAGGGGATTTTAAAAGAACCATCTTCTAAAATTCTTAATCCAATACACCCCCCATAATGTTTTGACAGTTATATTTTATGAATTAAATTATTAAAAATTCATATCCCAATAATATTAAGATTTTAAAAAAATTACATAATCATTAAAATTTAAACTTTTTAAATAATAATGAATTTTGAATAAATCTTATCAAACCAGTGACAATGAATTTATAAAAAATGTTAGAATCTATAAACAAACAACAGTAAAATCTATTAAAAAAATGTTAGGATCTACATGCAGTAACAATAAAATTTTAATATTTTAACAATTTTAAAAATCCAACTCCCACTAACCTCTCTTTCATAGTAGAACAACTTTAGACTGTACCAAACATTCAGATATCTGTCACGGACCGGACCACGTCGGGTTTGGCAGATTGGTATCTAGTATCTACACTAATCTCACTAAACAAATCTACACGGACATTAATAAGCCAAATCAGCAATCCAACAAACGGTCCATATTCCACCACGTGGCTCTCTTACGAATCGTCACGTAGACACCTATTTATAACATTCTGCCTCTCCTCCTCCGTTTCCGGAACAGTAGCTAAACCGTGATCGGAAGCTACCAAACCAAAATCTGAGCCGGAGCAAACAATGCCAAAGGTTTCACAGATCTCTACTCTTCTACGTTTAACGTTTTCTTCATCAAGAAGACTCTCCAATGGCTTCCACGTCATTGCCCGTTCCTATTCCACCTCTGATCCCCCCAAAACATTAGGTACTGTCTCATTACACAAAATCCTCAATTCGGTTTCAAAATCTTTGTCTTAATAGATAATTTACGCAATTGAGATACTGGAATTGCTTCTTGTCAGGTCCATTGACGAGTTACAGTAAGTTAGTGGAGCAAGGGAGGCTTCAACATGATCCGTACCAAGAGAAAGTCGCTTCCGCATTTGAAAATCTGTTCGGAAGATTGGAACATTTCGAGAAGGAAATGGAAGATTATCATGTAAAATTAGGCTCAGACTCTCCTTAATTATGATTTAGGGATTTAGGTTCAGTATTTTTGCATTTATGGGTTACACATTTGGTTTTCTCAGGTGAGATTAGAAGAGTGGGAGAAGAAGAGAGAGGAAGAACGAAGAAGACTAATGGTGGAAGAAGCTGAGAATAAGGAAGACGATGGAATGTGGGCTTCTATGAATAAACAAGGGCAAAAGCTTTTAGGAAGATGGGTATTAGGGTGAGTTTTTATTGTCAATGGCATCTTCTTTAGTTGAAAGTTTGTTTCTTTTATTGTCAATGGCATCTTCTTTAGTTGAAAGCTTGTTTCTTGTATTGTCAATGGCATCTTCTTTAGTTGAAAGTTTGTTTCTTTTACTGTCAATGGCATCGTCTTGAGTTGAAAGCTTGTGTCTTTTATTGTCAATGGCATCTTCTTTAGTTGAAAGCTTGTTTCTTTTACTGTCAATGGCATCTTCTTTAGTTGAAAGCTTGTTTCTTTTACTGTCAATGGCATCTTCTTTGGTTGCAAGTTTGTTTCTTTTTATCAAATGGTTTGTATCCATTTGTGCGGTGTTTTAGGCGAAGACAGATGAATGTAGAGCCTGGAGTTGGTAAATGGGTATCGTACCTTAACCGAGAGAGAAAACTGGACTCACTCGTCGGTTCTCGTCCCGCGATACCCCCAGCTCCTAAAGGATTGTATATCTATGGAAATGTAGGATGTGGTATGTTTAATGGCTGCTTCATATTCTTCTCTACCGTATAGCCAATATAAGGTTTAGCTAGTTGAGACCGCGGTTTTGTGTTTTCGTATGTAGGCAAGACTATGTTGATGGATATGTTCTATGGCGCGACCGATGGAATGATCAGACATCGACAACGGTTTCACTTTCACGAGGTTGAGCCTTAAAGAGGTTCCTTCTTGCTGTTTGTTTGTGAGCCTTGTGGCTAAATTAACTCAACTCAAAACTCTGATGTTTTGTTGCATTTCTTTCTTTCTGTAGGCAATGCTGAAGATAAATGAGCAGATGCACAAGTATTGGAAGGAGAACGGCGCTGAGAAGTCCTCACAGTATAGCGTTTCGAGCTGGATTATGAATCTTCCTGTTGATGAGAAAGTTAAGGAGTGGCTAGCTGGAGAAGAGTTTTATAAGCAGCAACTCCAAATGAAACACATTCTTTCAGCTGTGGCTGATAAGTTTCTCGTTGATCAGAAATCGAGTAAAAAAGGAGCTAGCATCCTCTGCTTCGACGAGATTCAGGTAACTACGTTATCCAGTTCATACTTAGATTGTTGACTATGAGAAAGTAACGAAGGGCTTAGATGAGACTTGATTTGGTTAGCTTTGAACCTCTAATGAAGTTTCAAATAGTGTTGAATCTTTCTGTAACTTGGCCTTTTCTTGCATCTTCTGTTACAGACAGTTGATGTGTTTGCTATTGTGGCGTTATCTGGAATTATGAGCAGATTGTTAACTACTGGAACTGTTCTTATGCCCAACAATGAATACATGAAAAACAAAAAAACGAATACAAGAAACTACAAAAGTAAACTACATTTTCAATTCATTCTTCTAAGAATAGATTGTTTGACTATGAGAGAGTAACGAAGGGCTTAGATGAGACTTGATTTGCTTATCTTTGAGCCTCTGATGAAGTTGCAAATAGCGTTGATTCTTGCTGTAACTTGGCCTTTTTCTTGCATCTTCTGTTACAGACAGTTGATGTGTTTGCTATTGTGGCCTTATCTGGAATTATGAGCAGATTGCTGAATACTGGAACTGTTCTTGTTGCCACCAGTAACCGCGCTCCGCGAGAGTTAAACCAGGTTTCTTTCTCTTCTTCTCTTCTGTTTTCATGAAAAGGGTCTCATTATCTTTGATTACACAATAGTTTTTGCGCTGTGTGTAATTTTCTCGCTTATGTTGTTGGTGCAGGACGGAATGCAGAAGGAGATATTTGATAAGTTTATCTCTAAGTTGGAGAAACATTGTGAGATCATCTCAATTGGAAGTGAAGTAGATTACCGCCGAGTTGCAGCGAAAAACTCGGTTGAAAACGTGTGAATCACACAGACTCTTCACATCGTTTATGGTTGTGTTCTTGGCTTCTGTGTTTGATGAAATTGTTAAAATGTTCATTTATAGGTTCACTACTTATGGCCTTTGAGTAATTCTGTTATGGAAGAGTTTGAGAAAATGTGGCGTCAGGTCCCTGACCAGTACGGCGGAGAAATAACTTCCGTGACTCTCCCTGTGATGTTTGGAAGGTAACTAATGAGATCAATGGTGGTTCCTTTTAGTTATGGATCAAACTAAGTCACATTGGTTTATTTTTTTCTTTTGTGTGTATGTGTATCATCAGAACAGTGGAGGTTCCTCAAAGCTGTAATGGAGTGGCGAGATTCACGTTCGAGTATCTCTGTGGTCGACCCGTAGGTGCAGCAGATTATATAGCAGTGGCTAAAAACTATCATACAATCTTTATCTCTGAGATTCCAGCAATGAGCATGGAAATACGCGACAAGGTACTAACCAAAATCAAGATTTTATCATCGTTTGGTTTGGTGTATGTTGTTTCTTTACTCTTAAGCTTTTTTGTTGATGTTCCTTAGGCACGTAGGTTTATAACCCTTGTGGATGAGCTATACAACCACCATTGTTGTCTTGTCTCATCCGCGGAGACACCTATCGATGAGTTGTTTCAAGGAACTGCAGAGGGTACGCTCTTCGACCTCGAAAGGTAAAGACATGCACATGCCTATATCCCCTTAGATTGCACCAAGATGAGTTTAAGTTTATGTGTTGTGACATTTGTTTATCGGAAACTTGCAGCTTCCAGTTTGAGACAGAGACAGAAGATTCGAGGTTAAGGCGAGATGTTCTTGCGGAAGGTAGCATAAGCGCTGCTGGCTCGCCTTCTTCGATCGTTAAAATGCTCTCTGGTGAAGAGGAAATGTTTGCATTTGCTCGAGCCGTAAGTATAATCTCTCACTTTCTGATATTCTTTACAATCAGAAAAATGGTTTTACAGTGTTTGGTAAATAACGTTTTGAAACGGTGCAGGCGTCGCGGTTGATCGAGATGCAGACTCCATTGTACCTCGAAGGAGTTCGTTTCTTGCATCCTTATTTCCATCAGGAGAAGAAGTAAATAAAAAAAAACTACAAATGAATAAAAATAGTAAATACTTATCTTACTCCATTAATTTTCTTTTCCTATGATTATTATTGATTAGCAGAAGTGATCAACCAAAGGTTTGGTCTTTTGCCCCTTTATACTAAAACAGTTCGTGAATAAAAAGGTTCTTTTGCTATTGATGTTACACTGTAAACAACTTTCTTCGTTTAATTTATTATGTTAGGGTTGACTGCTTAGACCTCCCCCTATAGTACAGCTTCCGCCTAATTTCCCCGAACTTTTAAGCTCTTGATATTCCCCCCCAAACTATGACATTTAATTGTGTTTTCCCCTGAACTATTTTCTCCTGCCTGATTCCACCTGCGACGTTAAAATCACTAAATCACGATCAAATTAACAAAATTGCTGTTAAAAAAATCTGATTGCCCATTTAATTATTTACCCAAACGCATAACCCGACCGATATTCAAATTGTTGACTAAACCAGAGTCAAAATTAGAGTCAAAATTAGATCCTTTGTTTTTCTTCTTCGTCCCGACAGAGAAACGACGATACACAGAGAGAGCTTCAGAGAGAGAGAGAGTTAGAGAGACAGATCAGAGACGTCATCGGGTTATTGTTCATCTGATTTCGTCGCTGTATAGCCTTGACGAGTTAGGGGTTGTCGAGGTCAAAGAATGGAGATGAATCAATTTCAAATTGTTCTCAGGTAAGATTCGAATCCTTATAGACGCGTTAGGGTCGAAGAATTGAGATGGGTTTGAAAGGCGAATCATTAGGTGGGTTATAGAGAGAGGAGGAGTTTTATCGATTATATAGTGAGAGAGAGGAAAATTATCAAGATTGAGATAGAGGATTGTATAAAAGAACTGATGTTTGTTGTTGTTGTTTCAGGGAAAACGTGGACAATGAGTATGAAACTCGGTCTGCTGGAGATGAAGAGGACCATGTAGAACAAACGGAAACAGAGAAAGGAGATGAACAAGAGTGTGATGAAGATAAGGAAGCAGAAAATGGAGATGAAGAGGAAGATACAGTGGGACGATATGAGTATGAAATCGAAGAAGATGTTGCTGACTTTGTTGATGAGGAGTTTAGGGAGAGACACACAATTCCAGAGAGCTCGGATGAATCAGAGAAAGATGATTTGGTTGTGAAAAAAAAAAAGAATGGCAAAGAAGAAGGGAGATAGGTTAGCTTTAGGAACTAAGTTTTATACAGGCTATCAGTTCAAGCAAGCTGTGATAGAGTATGCATTAAGCAAAGCAAGGAACATCAAACAAGATAGATGGGATAAGACTAAGCTTTCCTATAGATGTGGCATTGCTGGAAAATGAAAATGGAGGGTGTATTGCTCCTATGATAAACCGAGTCAGAAGTGGGTTGTGAAGACAAGGTATGAGTCTCACAGTTGCAGTCGGAATGGGAAATGCAAGCTACTAAAGAGTCCAGTGATTGCAAATCTTTTCTTGGACAAATTGAGAGTAGAACCGGATTGTATGCCTGAAGACATTCAGGACCTTATCAAGGACAACTGGAAAATAGTAAGCACAAGGAATCAGTGTCAAAGAGGTAGACTTTTAGCATTGAAGTGGCTGGACAGGGAGTACAATGAACAGTTTGCTCATCTCCGTGGGTATGCAGAAGAAATAATTTTATCAAATCCGGGATCAACTGCAATAGTGGATACATATACTAACGCAGATGGTGAAGATGTGTTTGACAGGTTTTATGTTTGTATAGCAAGCCTCAAATATACTTGGGGTTCGTCTTGTCGTCCAATTATTGGTCTTGATGGCACATTTTTGAAAGCTACTGTCAAAGGAGTATTGCTTACTGCTGTTGGACATGATGCAAGCAATCAGATTTATCCCATTGCTTGGGCAGTGGTACAAAAAGAGAATGGGCCAAACTGGTCATGGTTTATGAAGCTACTGAAGCATGACTTAGGCCTTAATACTGGAGATGGAATAGTCATTATCTCGGATCGATCACGGGTAAGCATTTCAGCCTTTTTTTGCTTATATACTAATTGATTTCACTCACTTCTAACTGTATTTGATTTAGGCGCTTTTGTCTTATATTTTTAGGGACTTATTAATGCTGTGAAAGAGGAGTTACCATTTGCTGAACACAGAATGTGTGTTAAGCATATTGTGGAGAACTTGAAGAATCGTGGGCATGCAAACAAAGATCTGATAAAGCTGTTGGTTTGGAATCTAGCTTGGAGCTATACTGCGATTGAGTTTGAAGAGAATCGTAGGAAGCTTCAGGACTATAGTTGGAGTTTATATGAAGATGTGATGAAGGAGAAACCTGAAACTTGGTCTTTGGCATTTTACAAACTCGGAAGCTACTGTGAAGATGTTGATAACAATTCAACAGAGTCTTTCAACTCAACGATTACCAAAGCTCGTGCAAAGGCCATGGTACCCATGTTTGAGATGATTCGGAGGCAGGCTATGGCTCGCATCGCAAAGAGAAGGCAGAAAACAGAGAAGTGGGAAGGAAAGTGTTCAAAGTATGTGAAGAAGATGCTTGCATTGGAAAAGAAGGATGCTGACAAATGCACATCAATTCCTGCCACTCATGGAATCCATGAAGTGTACCTCTATGGGAATTCTTACACAGTTAACACAAGGACTCAAACTTGTTCATGTGGAAAGTATCAAATCTCAGGTATATCTCTTTCCCCTCTATTTATAATGTTTGTTTGTATTAAGATTTGAGTTGAATAGGATTTGAGTTGTGGTTGAATAGGATATGAGTTTGTTACGGTGATTGAATAGGATTTGAGTTTCTTATAGGTATACCGTGTGAACATGCCTATGGAGCTATGTTAAATGCGGGTTTGGAAGCTGATAATTATGTATCTCCGTGGTTCTCAACGGATTTGTGGAAAATGAATTACGAGAAAAATATGGAACCCGTTAGAGGACCACGGTTCTGGATGAAGACAAGTTGTCGCCTTGTAGTCGAAGCTCCAGAACCTGATTTACCGGGACGAAAGAAGAAATCGAAGAAGATAAAGAAGAGAATAAAGGGTAAACACGAGTCACCAAAGAAGAAAAAGAAAGAGGTTCAAAAATTACCTAGGATTGGCCGTATAGTTCATTGTTCAAATTGTGGTGAAAAAGGCCACAATTACACCGGTTGTATGATACGTCCAAAGAAGAAGCCAAGAAAGATGCAAGAAGCAGAGACATTAGAGGTATCAATTTCTCTCTTTGATTACTTACTTGTCTATGATTTGATTAGTTACTTGTCTATGACCTCGCATCTGGTTTTGATTAGTTCTCTCGGATTGATCTCTTCCTTCTGTTTTTCAGGATTCAAGTTCTTCCCAAGCACAAATTCAGGCTCTACGTTCATCTCAAGGACATGATATGATTTCACTAACTCAACCGTCTCAAATGAATGAGTGAAACTGCTCTAGGTGTATGCGATCTATTTATGTTGTTTTCTAGCATTTGAAGTTCTTTGAACCGTTTTTATGTGCCTTTTAAATGTTATTTTGTTGGTGTTAAACATTGGTTTCAAACAATGAATGTTATGTTATTTTGTTGGTCTTTTTGGTCCATTCTTCTTCACTCTATCGTTCAAAAAAAAGGAGAACACATTGTGGCCATGACAATAATCGAACTATTCTTCTTCTCTCCTCATGATCAAACCTAAAACAACAAGCAAGACTAATCGAGCTCATATCCATAACAAGTGCATAAAGACACAAGTTGCAGGTTTTGAAAAAGTTGCAGGTTTTGAACAATTTGCAGGTTTTCAAGTCTTGACACGAGTTGCAGGTTTTGAACAAGTTGCAGGTTTTGAAGTTTTGACACGAGTTGCAGATTTTGAAGTTTTGCTTATGTAACTTGTGTTTGTTAGGAGAACATCAATTAAAAACCAAACTAAACACTGTCATTGAAACCTTCCCATAACATCAAAGACAAACTCATAACATGGTTTCAAACAACACTAAATCATCACAAATCTAACTCACATAAAGTTCTCAAACAAACCAACAAGGTCGCAGTACTAACTATCTCATAATAAGCTTTCCACCAAGCCATCCTACTGCTCCTACAACCAACAAGCTGATCACAACTCTCTCCATACTTTTTTTAGCCATCTCTTGAATAGTTGCATTCACCATCATCATCGCTTCTTTAATTTTCTCTTTCACCTCTTTCTTCATCTTCTCTTTCATCTCTTCTTCCATATCACACACCTGTTTTTTATGAATCTCAAAGTTAGCCACCATCTCCTTTCTCAATTCCTTCACCTCATCTATAAGCCTCAAGACCTTTGCATCAACCATTCTTGTCTCGTCGAGCAAAGCTTCGTCAACCCATTTGAAGAGATGCTCCTTCATTTTCCTCTACACAATCATTAAAAAAGCGATGGAGATTCACATATGTGACAAAAAATGTGATTTTCAAAAAAATATGTGAAGAAGTACGAACCTGTAATGCGATCTCGCACCTGTAGAATCGCCGATAAGGATTCTCATCGGTCTGAGAACAATATGTTGTAACTTTCCTCCCACACCAACATCTCGTTGGAACACCAGTTACATGTCTACGATGAGTGACACGAGATGAAGCAGATGAAGAATCGCTCATGGTTCTGATTTATTTCTCCCTGCTCTGTGTTTCTTCTCTCTCTGTCGCAATTTCTCTCTCTGTCGCGATTTCTTTCTGAAGCTCTATCTCTCTGTTGCGATTTGTTTCATGTCGCGACGAAGAAGAAGCAAAAACCTAATCCCCAATTTTAATTTCTTTGGGTCGGGTTTTCTTGTTTTGTCGGATTACGGGTCGGGTTAAATCGAATTTCGGACAATCAGATTTTTTTAACCGCGATTTTGTTAATTTGATCGTGATTTAGTGATTTTAACGTCACAGGTGGAATCAGACAGGAGAAAATAGTTCAGGGGGAAACACAATTAAATGTCATAGTTTGGGAGGGAATATCAAGAGCTTAAAAGTTCGGGGGGAATTAGGCGGAAGCTGTACTATGGGGGGTCTAAGCAGTCAACCCATTATGTTAAGATTACGATAGTTCATGGTAAACGCACGTGACTATTATATCCACACCTACCAACGAGACTATTAAAAGATATTTGACGGCATTTGCTGTCACACCGTTCGAATGGACTCATTTTGTTAAACTATGGGTGCAACAAATGGTTGTTACAAGAAATACTAGTAGAATAAATATTAGTGGAAAAAAATAAGTTGAGTTTTATTCTTTCGGTTTTCCTTCAAAATAGTAGATAATGAGTTGAACATATTTTCTTTTAAATTAATTCATTTATTAATTTTTGTGTGTGGAATGAGTTAAATATTTTTCAATCAATTTCAACTCAAATGGTAAAATTTAGAAGAAAGTTTAATTCCACCAACTTTTATTCTTCTAAAGATGCAACTATTTGCACTCTATGAGTAATATATAGCCTTCATTTTTAAAAAAAAACTTAAAAGTTGTATACAAGTTGATTGGCAAGTGCTTTAAAAGTTGTATACAACAAAAAAAAATTTATACAATTTTCAAATACATCCAATCAAACTTTAGCTTTCTATTTTTTACTCGGTCAAAATGTTTAATTTTCTCTTTTTTTTTTATTTTTATGTACATAAATTTTTTTCTAAAACACACAATTACAGGTTTTCCAAAATTCTACAAATTTACCGTCAAAATTCTACAACAATAAAATTTACCTTCAATACAAAAACCTATAACCATATTTTCACAACAAAAAGTAAAGTTACTGTTACCAATTTGGCCCTCCGTAGTTCGTATTGTTCCAATAGATTTTTTCAGAAAAAAAATGTGATACTATTGAAATTTGGAAGTGAATGGATTTTTAATGTTATAATTTTTGCTAGTGTCGTGATACTTATTTGCATAATTTATATTGTCAACAAAAGAATAAAAAGTTTATTTTTAACAATTAATCGACTAAAACAAAGAAAAATAATAATTTCATTAAAAAAAGTAGAAATGAATCTGGTTATTTTTTTTAAAAAAAACTCACCAAATAATTGACTTTTAATCCTTTATTTATTTCAGTGTTGAAGTCCAAAATATTAATTTACCAGACAAATTATCCGGAACTAAAAAACCGAATCAGATAGTCATAAATACTCAAATTATTTTTTGTTCAAAATATGTTGGGTATACAAATCGAATCGGAACCGAACCGAGAACCAGCGGATATCCAAAATATTTAAAACTAGGGGAAGGTCCGCGCGTTGCGCGGATGTGTGATATATCGTTTATGTTAATTTTTTATATTTTTCACAGAAATTTTAGTATATGTTTATTGTTAAATATTCGTTTATAATTTATGAATTGCATGTATTATTTTTTAGAAATTGTTGGTTTCTTTTTAAAAAAAATATATAAACATAAATAATTTTTTTTATTCATTGTAAGCATAAAAAATATTATATTATTGTTTTTAGGGAATAAGAACATGTTGTTTTGTAGTAGAACTAATCTGAAATACATTTATGGTGAAATTTGTGGACGCAAAATAAAATATTGATATTTCTTGGCCCTCGTAGGTTGTCAAGGCATATAGCACAGTCGCCATCTTCTTTTTGTATATATTGTATTTGTGCTTCCTCTAGATCTCCAATTACCAAATCAACATCTAATCTTCTTGATGCATTTGAGTTGATATCTTCTATTTCGAAGAATACTTCCAGACATTGTGTGCTATGTGGTTGAACTGATAGTATAGATGTATGAATAAAGGTTTGTAAGCTGTTGGTTAATGTACATGATATTGTGTCGTCCATGTCATGATACGTGAGGTAGGTGTTAATCACATATTTGAAGCTTGAGTTATTTGCTTGTAGTATTTGGCTGGTAGTGAAAGGGATTGTGTAGTTGATGTTGTATTCTTGACGAAGTGGACGTGTGATTTGGAGATGGAGTTTGTTTTTGTTTGATGGGGTTATAGAAATTCTCCGGTAATATAATGCATATAGTATATTCTCCATTGGATTTTGAGTAGTAACAAATATTAGATTTGTAAATAGATTGGTGAAGTGTTCTTGCTATTTATAAATATATATTTTTTTTTTGCTATTTAATTGTCATTATTATTTTGGTTTTGTATAGTTTAATGTTTACCTTATTTTGTTGACCATTTTTTGTAATTTAAATTATTTTTAAATTTTTAAATATAACTGTCACCATTAAAATAGTTAATCTTTATTTTTTATTATTCTTTTTTATAAAATATTTAATTACTTAATTATAAATTTTGATGTTAATGTAGCCACGTCACCTACATTTCAAAGCTTGTAGTAATTAGTTTTTGATAACGTATTTTTTTGAACATGTAGTATTAGTGTTGGTTGCTCTTAAATTTAATTTTGGATTAAGTATTTTGTTTGGCTCACCATTAAAATAGTTAATCTTTATTTTTTATTATTTTTTTTTTTTTATAAAAATATTTAATTACTTAATTATAAATCTTGATGTTAATGTAGCCACGTCACCTACATTTCAAAGCTTGTAGTAATTAGTTTTTGATAACGTTTTTTTTGAACATGTAGTATTAGTGTTGGTTGCTCTTAAATTTAATTTTGGATTAAGTATTTTGTTTGGCTCACCATTAAAATAGTTAATTTTTTTTTTTTTATTTTTTTTTATAAAAATATTTAATTACTTAATTATAAATCTTGATGTTAATGTAGCCACGTTACCTACATTTCAAAGCTTGTAGTAATTAGTTTTTGATAACGTATTTTTTGAACATGTAGTATTAGTGTTGGTTGCTCTTAAATTTAATTTTGGATTAAGTATTTTGTTTGGGAGGACACCCCAAAAAAGTATTTTGATTGTTTTTTTGTTTTAAATTTCATAAATCTTAATTTATTATTTTATTTCTAAAATTTAACATACATTTTATTCAGTTTTTAAGTTGCTGAAATTAGTGTGTAGTGGGGTTGATATTACTTATTAAGTCCATTTATTGCAGACGAAAAATAATAAAACACATGACTACATAAAAAAATTAAATCGGAAGTGATGAATTTTGTAAATTTTTGTAAAGCTTAAATTTTTTTAAGTTCAAATTTTGGAAAATTTACCAGCCAATGAGATAAGCAAAACCCAGGAAGAAAATGATGAATCCATACATTGGATTTTTTTTAATAGGTTTTTTTTAAAGAAAGTCACACATTTAAGACAAAGAAGTGCCACGTGTCAGCGTCTCTGATCAGGTCTAAAAAAAAAACCTTGTCATATTAGAATAGATAGATAGATATATATATATATATATTCTATTGAAAATTTATGTTGTAATAAAAGTGAGTTGTATTGTAGATTGTGTTATAGGAATTCTCCTGTAATATAATGCATATAGTATATTCTCCATTGAATTTTGAGTAGTAACAAAAATTAGATTTGTAAATAGATTGGTGAAGTGTTCTTACTGTTTACAGATAGATTTTGTTTTGCTATTTAATTGTCATTATTATTTTGGTTTTGTATAGTTTAATGTTTACCTTATTTTGTTGACCATTTTTTTGTAGATGCTATTTCGGTATTTGTTTTTGGCTTGTAATTTAAATTATTTTTAAAATTTTAAATATAACTGTCACCATTAAAATAGTTAATCTTTATTTTTTATTATTCTTTTTTATAAAATATTTAATTACTTAATTATAAATTTTGATGTTAATGTAGCCACGCCACCTACATTTCAAAGCTTGTAGTAATTAGTTTTTGATAACGTATTTTTTTGAACATGTAGTATTAGTATTGGTTGCTCTTAAATTTAATTTTGGATTAAGTATTTTGTTTGGCTCACCATTAAAATAGTTAATTTTTATTTTTTTTTTTTTTTTTATAAAAATATTTAATTACTTAATTATAAATCTTGATGTTAATGTAGCCACGTTACCTACATTTCAAAGCTTGTAGTAATTAGTTTTTGATAACGTATTTTTTGAACATGTAGTATTAGTGTTGGTTGCTCTTAAATTTAATTTTGGATTAAGTATTTTGTTTGGGAGGACACCCCAAAAAAGTATTTTGATTTTTTTTTGTTTTATATTTCATAAATTTTAATTTATTATTTTATTTCTAAATTTTAACATACATTTTATTCAGTTTTTAGGTTGCTGAAATTAGTGTGTAGTGAGGTTGATATTACTTATTAAGTCCAATTATTGCATTCGAAAAATAATCTAAAATACATTTATTACACACTAAGAGACGTTATATTATTTGCACCAAAAAAAGAAAGAATCTTAATTATCTTATTCGCATGTATCCTTAATTCCTTATAAAGACAAAATGATATGCTCGTGAGAATTAATATTTAAAAATATAGATTGTTCTTGCACAAGGAAAAAGAAAGAAAAGACACAATTTAGAAGAATTTATTTCGCAAAGAATTTATTATCTTTGAAGTCTCTTTTTTTGGAAAAATCCGCGTAGCTGATTTCGAGTCTAACTGAAGCGTTCCTGCGAGAAATTGCATTTTTAACCGTTAATCTAATATGTTTATTATGCTAAAACATTTCGAATGCCCTCATGTAGTAGATTTGAGCCAATCTTTGTAAACCTTCGGGTTTATGCTTGTAACGATAATTGTGATCGGTTGAAGTTTTGCCATACAAATTTGTCTTCGGAAATCAGCGGCTATATCATCCCACAAAGCTAGTCGCACAATTGTGTTCCTATTTAAATATGATATCTTAATTAGTTTTCTTGGGAATTTGTAAGTAGAGATAGTGTTTTTATGATAATGAAATATAATACATACGATTGCATAAGAAGGCGGACGACTATTTGTTGTGTCCGTCTCTGCAGCGAAGAGAAACGGGTTTTTCAACAGGTCCATCTTTACAGAGGATAGAAAGTGGAATGACGGATTATGAAGTTCAAGGATTGATTCTTACATATCGCAACTTCAAATATAGCTCGAAGCATTGCTCCATATGGCGATGGTCGCTTTCCTTTTCCAGAAACAGCCCAAATCTGAAATCAAACACACAATAGATTAACCAAGTAAACAAACAAACCTACAAGACTCGATGAATCAAGAATCATTCAACCAAATTTCTTGCCATATCATGCATGAATTCGTTTATATCAAAATATGCATGTCTGATTCAATCACTAAAACACACGATTCATGTCATACCTCAATAATCATTCAATCATATTATTTATTCATGCCATGTAATTGCATTCCCTAACACATGCATGGAAACAAACCACATCATCGAATCGCAGAGAATGGAAAGAAATTTGAAGAAAAGTAGAATCAAAGAATATACCTGTAGAGTGGACTCCTCCTTCTTTACAGGCATCTCCACTCATATAAAACACATGACTACATAAAAAAATTAAATCGGAAGTGATGAATTTTGTAAATTTTTGTAAAGCTCAAATTTTGGAAAATTTACCAGCCAATGAGATAAGCAAAACCCAGGAAGAAAGTGATGAATCCAGACATTGGTCTATAAATCGCCATTGAAGCGGCCATGGAATCCTTTTTGAAATTTACGACGACTCGCTCAGTGATTGAATTCGAGGAGGCTGTTTTGCAGACATCAGAAGAATCTCTTAGACAGGCCTTTTGTAGTCGTGTGGTTTTGTTCAACCCCAAAGCAGAGCTCTGTAGCATGTCAGAACCCCAAATCGGAAAACGAATCTGACAACGCAAAGTAACGGCGCCGAATCAGAGGAATTGAGAGCCTATCCCGTCAGAATTGAGGAGAGGTGGCGGAGAGAGAGAGAGAGACGAAAACGATGTACTTGATGGATTTTTTTTAATAGGTTTTTTTAAAAAAAGTCACACATTTAAGACAAAGAAGTGCCACGTGTCAGCGTCTCTGATCAAGTCTTAAAAAAAACCTTGTCATATTAGAATAAATACCATTATATACCAAAATTATTATTTATATTTATACTTGAAGTAAGCAAATACCCAAAATTGTAATTTTAAACTCAAATATATTAATAATATTTAAACCAAAATATACAAAAAACCAAAATATTCAAATGTTCTTATTTATATTTATTAAAATTAAACAATTTTTTGCAAAACTAAGCCAAATTTTATCAAAATGAAATCAAAATTTTGCAAAAGTTTGCCTAAATTTTGCAACATAATTTCTTATTTGACGTCAAAACTATTTGCAACCTATTTATCTCTTAGAGAAAAAAAAAACATTTCTACTTCCATACTGGCACTGTTTGACCAAATTTTGACGAATTTTCGGTCTTAGCTAATAAAAAATATAGATAATGAATAAATATAATAAAAACAAAAGTAGCTAAAAATAAAATATCACAGAAAATATAAATAAGGCCTACACCGCAGCCTCCGCCACCAACCACTCACCCCTTCAAAAGGACATCACCTGCAAGCAGTCGCAGTAAAAACCCTAAGGCGACTCGACGGAAGAGACAACCCAAATTTCGTCGTCGACACACGATTTCCGTCGAGCCCTTCCTTCCAAAATCTCGACTTTCTTAATTCTCCACGAAGACGATGTGGAGCTCGTGAAATCTATCTTCACTGTCATTTAACACTCAGAAGCTTCAGAGCCAGGAAACTGTGTATTCATGGGCAAGACTGGAATCCAGCTGTTCGACGATACGAGAAATGGGTTTTTCTCAGTTTCCGATCTGGGATCCGATTGGAGCCTACAGGACCAGAATCACCGCCCAATTGGTGGATTGTTCGCGAGTGTTAATCAATTAGGAGCTGGATTCGGGTCAGGAATCGGGTCCGGATCTATTCCGGATCCTCCGAACAGAGACGGCAATAGCTTCGCTGCTCAGCTCAATGATCTATGCACGAAGTACTTACCTTCCAAAGAAGAGGAAGTGGAAGAAGTGATTGGCGAGAAGCCTAAGAAGAAAGGAGGGTTGAAACTGAAGCTCAAGATCTCGAATCCTTCGTTGCGGCGGCTGTTGAGCGGAGCCGTCGCCGGGGCAATTTCGAGGACGGCGGTTGCTCCTTTGGAGACCATTAGGACTCATCTGATGGTGGGAAGCGGCGGCGAGTCCACCACCGAAGTGTTCCGCGATATCATGAAGCATGAAGGGTGGAAAGGCCTCTTCAGGGGTAATTTGGTCAATGTCATTCGAGTAGCACCCGCTCGTGCCGTTGAGGTACCAAATGATTCATAACATTCTTCATAATCTTCAAATCAATATGTTTCATTGTTGCTATGTAATGTTTATCTGTGGAATTTGAGATTGTTGGTGAATTGGCTTGGCTTGAAACTTTTGTGTTGTATTGTGAATTTGAAGCTCAATCTCTAGATCAAGCTCTTACCTTTTGTGATGCATGTAACAACTTGTTCAAGATTTTAACTTCTATGTCGACTCTGTGCAGCTTTTTGTATTCGAGACGGTTAACAAGAAGTTGACTCCGAAGCTCGGAGAAGAGTCGAAAATCCCTATCCCGGCTTCATTGCTCGCTGGTGCTTGTGCTGGTGTTAGCCAGACCCTCTTGACATATCCCCTCGAGCTAGTCAAGACCCGCATTACAATCCAGGTATGCATTACAATCGAAGCAGTGATATTGCAGTCAACATGAAGGTAGCTTCTGCTAAGGAAGGAATTTGAGGGCTTTAGAACATTTTACTTATGACTTCTTCTTTGTTGGAGTTTAGACATTGGCCATTGATGTGTCTTCGAAACCATTTTGCAGAGAGGTGTATACAAGGGGATATTGGATGCGTTTGTGAAAATTATAAGGGAGGAAGGACCCACGGAACTCTACAGGGGTCTTGCCCCGAGCCTTATAGGAGTGGTTCCGTACGCAGCGACAAACTACTTCGCCTATGATTCCTTGAGGAAAGCATACCGGAAACTGTCGAAGAAAGAGAGCATCGGGAACATCGAGACTCTTCTGATAGGTTCTTTAGCTGGCGCGTTATCGAGCACCGCGACTTTCCCCTTGGAGGTTGCTCGGAAGCATATGCAGGTGGGAGCAGTTGGTGGGAGGGTAGTTTACAAGAACATGTTGCACGCTCTCGTCTGCATACTCGAGCAAGAAGGTCTTGCGGGTTGGTACAGAGGGCTTGGACCGAGTTGCTTGAAGCTGGTTCCCGCGGCTGGAATCTCCTTCATGTGTTACGAGGCGTGCAAGAAGATACTCGTTGAGAACAACAACAACAACGAGGAAACCTGAGCTCTGTTGCTACGACTCACATGGGTGCTTATGGGTTTGATCAGACTAACACGATGGCTCTGGTGAACCAAATCAGGTCATGGTTGAATGATTCTGCAACCATAGGAGAATGGCGTTGTACCAATTGAGAGACTTCACGTTAACAATTGAGGAGATTCGAGTATTACAAATTTTGGGCCGGCACATTATTGATTCTTGTGGAATTAAACATCCAAAAGATTCATTTTTTGTTTTGGTTTTTGTATTGTGTTCTTGATCTGACATAGCTTTATCTTTTTGTTGGCTCAAATAAGTTACAACATCTATACGAGCTCCAACTTTTTGATTAAGACACATCACAAAATACAGCTAAATCATGGAACCGTGGAATCAATATAACAAGAAAGTGAATAAAGACATTACTGCATTAGTAACATTACAAAGGCACAACTCAGTATTATCATACCATTAGGTTTATAGTAACTCCCACTACAAAACATATCTTAAACCAACACATAATCAGGAGAACAATAGCCTCTTAGATTAAGGGGTTTGAACGATTTCCTACATATATATATATATACATGACAATGGGCAGCTCACTGGCCAATGAAGTTGGTGGTAACAAAGAGGTTGATTCGGACCCAAAGTAACGAGAAGATGGATGCAAGAAGCACAGACCAGACAATGACAATGGTCGGAGTCCGGTTCTGTCTTCACACAAGACCTTTCAAGAAAGGGTAAAGATGAGCAACAACCCACATTGCAAATAAGAGCTTCCCGATGAGCGGCCCCCACGATTGGTACCCTGTTCAAGGCGTAGGAGACACCGGCCACGATTCCCACAAGGTTCACAATTAAGATAGTGGTTGGTGGGATGAGAAGAGATGTCCATTTGAAGATGTAGAGCTCTGAAAAGTCTCCATCTTCGTCAGAGGCTTTCGATGTGACCGTGAAGTTTGTGTCTATCCCTGCAAGAACTTTGAGTAGACCTTGGAAGACCGCGAAAAGATGAGCCGAGGTCCCGCCGATTACACAAAACTGCTCGTTCCTCCACCAGTCCTCAAAAGGATGTTAGAAAGAAAAAAAACAAGAACAGATCCTTATTGATCTAAACCAAACTATTTTACAAGAACCGTCTCCAAATGATTGTTTCTTTTTTTTTTTTTTGGGTGATGAAACAATACTTAAAAGCTTGTTTCGAGACATTATCCACATGAACCTTAAGATTACAATGAGTTAGTGAGTAAAGGTTCAGACTTTGAGAATACAATTAAAACCAGTAGATCAAGAACCTGTAACTGAAATTCACCAACACTGTCACCTTCTAGATAAGGGAATAAAATAAAAAAGGAAAAATTGGACATACATTCATAGATCTGAACATGATCAAAAGATATACAAACCTTTACGGACAAAGAACACAACTTTATTCATAGCGACTGAATTAAAACCACAGAAAAAAAAGTTTCAAAATTTGAGCTTCCACTGGCTGATTTTGGTCCAAAAACCAAGAAAAGAAATATAGATATATCTACCCATCAAATCCTAAAGCCAAAAGGAGAAGAAGAATAAGAAGAAATTATCAAATGAACAAAGGAAAAGCAGAAGTAACCAAACGAACCCCTTCATCGGAATCATGTCGGATTCGAACAAGCTCGTTTCTCCAGTAAGATCCGGCAACCATGCCGGCGCTCGGCTCCATCGCTTGAAAACGTCGTCGTAGTGAATAGGAGAATGCACAAACTCCAAAAGAGAGAGAGAGCTCTACCACTAGCCCTGGGCGCGGACCGGATATCCGGAATATTTTTAATATTTGTGTTTTGCTCCGTTTTTACCGGATATCTAATTTTATGATTTGATTTGCATACAGATATCCGAAAATCCGGATATCCGGAAAATTTAAAGATATTTGCGGATATTTACGGATATTTGCGTATGTTTAGTTTAATCTTTTTAATACGAACAAAAAACTAAAAATATATACTTTTTATGAAAAAAAAAATATTTTTTATCTAAACTATCAAATAAAATATTTAAAAAATAAAAAGAAATAAGAAAAAAATAAAAATTTAACTTATAAGTGAAAAACTTTTCTATAAAAAAATAAATTTATTTTTAATTTGTTAAATTTCAGTATTAAAATAACTAATATATAAATAGAAATTCAGAAAAACTTATATATACCTATAAAAATTATATAATATATATATATAATTGTTTATATACATATACATATAACGGAGCGGATCGGATATCCGTCTCTTAAAATTTTAGTATTTGTGATTTGCTCCGTTTTCAACGGATATTAATTTTTAGTATTTGCTTTACTCCATACAATTACGGATATCCGGATTTTTCGAATCGAATCGAAACAAATAACGGATCGAATCAAATATAACCGATATTTTGCCAAGCCCTCTTTACCACAATCAATGTCCACTCTCTCCCTCTCGTCTCTTCACTTTTCCATCTTGTGTTTACGTTTCTGTATTTTTCTTATCTATTATAATAAAGTAAGGATATTTTTTACAATAGCAGCTTTGAAACGCTGCCACGTGGCACTATACTACTTGACATGTGTCATTTTCATTAAAAACCGGTTTTAGGCTTCGCTCACGTAATTGAATCCATTGGATCCATAAAAAGCAGCCCAATCATCTTCCCCTTTGATAGTAAGGTTTTTTTTTATGTTGAGCTTTGATATGGAATCCAAAAAATTATTTTCTATCATCTTAATTTTTTTATTATTCATTAATAAATAGTTTTAGTTTTTTTGTTAAAAAATTATTTTTAGTTAAGAAAAATATTCTAATATAGTAAATGTTTTTTACATAGACAGCTCGAAGCGCTAACACGTGACATGCTACAACCTGACAACTTTGAATTATGTTATAAAATTAAAATGCAATATTTCTTCCCTAATTGTTGAATACAAAAATTCTTATAAATGGTGTCTTCTCTTTCTTTTTTCTTACTTTTATTTTGTTTCTAATAACACGATTAAAACAAAAACTGGAAATTTAAATATTAATCGGGACACAAATAATATAAACAATATGAATAATTTTTTTACTACATCAGAGAATTAAATACACTACACTAAAGTAATAATGATAATTAAATATTATCCATACAAAAAACATAAAAAACAATAGAAATTATACTATCAGAGAATTCGTATGACCCATTAATCGGAAACAAATTTCATCTCCTAATCACACGTCAACTTCGTCAAGAATACAACATCAACTACACAACATTTTTTACCACCAGTCAAGTATTACGAGAAAATAACTTTACTTTTAATGATGTCCCTGTAAAATACAAATATTTACTAACAAGTACTATGAAATAAATTATAAAATTTAAACATATGAATTATCACAAATCCGTGCAACGCGCGGACCTTCTCCTAGTATATTTTATGTGAGGGTTTAAATATTTGACACGTGGAGTCGTAGGCCATAAGCTTTGACACTATTAGTATTACCTTAAAATCAAACAAACTAATATTCAACTTACTAGGCATGACCAAAATCAAACCGTAACCGTATTTCAGACCGTAACCGTATCGTTTTTAAACCGTAATCGGACCGTAACCGTATATAACGGTTAAAAATCGTAACCGTTAACCATAAAAATATATTAGTTATTGTTAAAAAAATTATTAACCGTAACTGTTAATTAACCGTAACCGAATCAAAACCGTCGGTTAACCGTAAGGTTAAAACCTTAACCGTAACCGTTTAAATATAATTAAATATATAAATAATTAGTTTTGTATAATTAATATTTGACAACAACTTAAATAAAATAAATAAGAATTGAAAAATAAAATCGTGCTTTTATGACATCAAATGTGGATGTCATGCAAATTTGCAACGGATTGTGCCATCGTAATTTTGAAATATTTTTCAACAAATTAATAAAAAAAATTTATATATATTTATTTATTGTAATTTAAATTATTTATAAATTTTTAATTATAAATGTCACTATTAAAATAATTACTTTATTTTTTGTTATTCTTTTTTATAAAAATATTTAGTTACTTAATTATAAATAATGATATTAATTATTTTATATTCATCAAATAATTATAACCGTATTTAACCATGACCGTATTAACCGGACCGTATTTAACCGTAACCGTTATAACCGTATATTAAACGTTAAGGTTACGATTAAAAAAAATTGCAACCGTAACCGACGGTTAAATAACCTTAACCGCATTAACCGTAACCGTGGTCATGCCTACAACTTACGGTGTCCATCGATACCATAAGTGAAGCTGAGTTCCTTTTTAAAACCCCCGATTTTTGCTTTGTTCTTCCTCGCTGTTTCTTTTTCCCTCTGCGAAAACATAGAAACAAAATTCCAAATCCACAACTTCTCCATTTGTTAACGGATTTGAGTGATTCCAAGCTCTAAGTTGTGCGGATTTTCACATTTTCTCTCAATCTCTAATCCATTCATCAGATCTGCAAAGGTATGTGCCTCAAAATCTCATCTTTAAGTTTTGACTTCAAGGTTTGAAATCTTGAATTTGACCTCTTTTTGCTTGACTTATGCCTTGAATCATGCTTTTTTAGGTTGTATGAGATGATTCCGATCATTACCCATTAGATTTCACCTATTATTTTGCATGATTTTGAAATTTTTGAATTAGTGATAAAAGTTGCAAATTTTCGAATTTTTATTGGGTTTTAGGGTAGAAAATTGTTTGATTCATATTCCTAAAAGTGTTAGACGCCTATTTCTCCTTGAATTAATGATTTTTGGAATTTTGGATTTTGGATTTTAAGCCTAATTTTTTATATGAATGTTGATTTGATTTTGCTTGTAGATACTTTAAAGGAAAACAAGAAAGCAACGACAGCTGAACCATCCGGTTCCAGGACTGCTGAGGATGCACCTATTGCCTCACTTCCTCTTTGCCCTAAGAGAGAACGAGTGAGGATCCCGCTTGGGAGAAATTGGGATAACACATCCGCCAAGGAAGTGGCGAAGGATGAGGGTGTCTACCGAGATATCAGCGAGAGTTGGGACGAGTATGACACGCTCTTTTATAACGTGCAGTTGAAAGTGGACATCGTGTCCACTAGAGTCACTGATCAGGGAACGATGAAAGAGCTGGGTATCAGAGAAGATGTCCTACGTTTGTTGAGGAAGATGGGGATGGAACTATTGCTACCAAGCAGTATGATTTCTTTCCCGACTTGGTGAGTCAGTTTCTCGTCATGGTTCGTGTCTACTACCAGAACGAGATCGTGAAGAATGCTTTGGAAGGGACTTTAACTTTTCTCATCCGTAGGATTCGCTACAGGATCTCCATTCCCGAGCTTTGCGGGATTTACGGTTTTGATAGGGAGTGCACCAGTGTGTCGCTTCCACAGCAGTTTCCAGCAGTTCATGAGTTCTAGTCCTATTTCGAGAACGGAAGGTACGATTCTAAGACCTCCACGCAGACTGACATCCGCCATCCTGTTCTATGATACCTCGCTCGTCTCTTTGCCACTACACTTTTGTGTAAGCACGAGCCGGGGAAGATGCGAGTTTTTGAGATTATGTTGATGTATCACGCCATTTGGGACGTGATTTTTGAGTCTTTTGAGCTGGACGGAAACGTCAACCTTGGGGGACTTGTTTGCTCATCATTTGGTTTCACTAAAGGCGAAACCTTTCACGGGATCCAGCAACAAGCCAGAGAGTGTTGGCAGCCTTCTCACTCCCATCTTTCAGCACTGCGGAATTGACACCACCGCATATACTCCATTGTGAGCAAGCGTCTTCTGGTTGACATGGAATATTTGCAAAGAGTTACGTGGAGTACCTGGTGGTGCCAATCCCGCACTGCTGAAAGGTGGGAGTGAGAAGGCTGCCAACACTCTCTGCCTTGTTGCTGGATCCCGTGAAAGGTTTCGCCTTTAGTGAAACCAAATGATGAGCAAACAAGGCACCAAGGTTGACGTTTCCGTCCAGCTCAAAAGACTCAAAAACCACGTCCCAAATGGCGTGATACATCAACATAATCTCAAAAACTCGCATCTTCCCCGACTCGTGCTTACATAAGAGTGTAGTGGCAAAGAGACGAGCGATGTATCGTAGAACAGGATGGCGAATGTAAGTCTGCGTGGAGGTCTTAGAATCGTACCTTCCGTTCCCGAAGTAGGACCATAACTACTGGAAACTGATGTGGAAGCGACACACTGGTGCACTCCCCATCGAAACCGTAAATTCTGCAAAACTCGGGAATAGAGATCCTGTAGCGAATCCCGCGGATAAGGAAAGTCAAAGTCCCTTCCAAAGCATTCTTCACGATCTCGTTCTGATAGCAGACACGAACCGTGGCGAGAAACTGACGCACCAAGTCGAGAAAGAAATCATACTGCTTGGTAGCAATAGTCTCCATCCCCATCTTCCTCAACAAACGCAGGACATCTTCTCTAATACCCAGCTCCTTCATCGTCCCCTGATCAGCGACTCTAGTGGGCACAATATCCACCTTCAACCACGCGTTGTAGAAGAGCGTGTCATACGCGTTCCAACTCTCGTTGATATCTCAGTAGACACCCTCATCCTTCGCCACTTTTTTGGCGGATATGTCATCCCAAGCGGGATTCTCACTTCTTCTCTCGTAAGCCAAGTAGGCAGTGGCGAACCTACGTTATCAGTTGGGGGGTCAGCTGATCCAGGTAAAATATTTATAATTTTGTATTAGTTAGTTGGAAAAATTGTTCTCAGGTGCAAATGGTTAGTGTTGCACCGGTTAGTTTAAAAGGTCTAGTAAAATAAATTGGGAATCTTTGAGAAATGCAACTCTAGACATTACTATTTTCAAAACTACCATCGCTAAAAACTTGTGCAAAAATACCATCAAGTTAATCTACGTTTTTACCATTATATCCTTAGTGCTACCATTATATCCTACGATTTGCAATCCAAATCGGATTCTGGCTACAATTTCGTCGAGAATCAAATCGATCCATTTTCTAGTTCCACAACTTCGTCACTGTAGCTGGAAATTAATTCAAACTCGACAAGGATGGTGGTTTTGGGTTTTGAGCAGCGTTTCAATGCAATTACGGGTTTGAGCCGATAATCCCAAGGATCTCGTCTACGAGCAAGGAAAAGTTGGGATTACAAGAGCAATTGTGTCGATTACCTTTGATAACACTGAGAGGAATTGGAGTCCTCTCAGCCATGAAGATCATTCGGAGATAACCGTTACTAGACATACAAGTATGTTTCATTGCTCTTTCGCTTTACTTGGGAATCTATACTGGAAAAAACTTAGGAATTTTGGATTGAATTGAAAAGCTTATTTGCAGTTCTCGTTTGCAAATATTCAAAAAAGTGTAATTGTAGTTATTAGAAGTTATTAATTGGTATTTAAGATAAAAACGATTATTGTTTTTATAGAGAATGATTAATTTATAAAATCCAACAAGAGATCATCATTATGTATATAATGGTATAAGTAATGTTTACTAATCTATTCGTATTTTAATACATATGTGAGAGTATCAAAGATATGACCACAAATTTGAAATATTAATAGAGGTATGTATCAAATCTTCTATATATATATATATGTGCATGGTTCATTGTACCCAACAACTCTTTCGTTTAGAAAAATAACTAAGATGTTCATATTTGTGATTTAAACAACATGTGTTGTTTCATCGGCAAGCTATGATAATACATATAAACCGACATAAAAAAAAACAAAAATAATCAATTATAGTCTGCATAGGAAAAAAATATTTTCTACAGTTGAGAAGCGTATATTTGTTTTCTCTGTACTCATCAAATTTTGAATACTTGTGTAAAAAATTGGATTATATCATCTACACAAACCAAACCATCAATTACGACTTTGTTATATGGTGGCATTGTTTGTGAAAACCTCAAAAGGAAAAAATAATTCCAAATTTTTTTATCGTATATATCAATATTTATTTTAAAATATTCTTTTTAAATAAGTAGAATAGCAATGTTTAAATTTATAATAAATTTTCTTTCATGAATATCATTTCTTTCTCCTTTTTTAACTATTCACATAATACTTGAAATTGTTTTTTCCTTTATTTTGTGTACTATTCACATAGCTAGCTTTGAAATACTGAATCGATCAGAAAACCGCTTGAAATTTAATCGAATTCTCAACTATTACATTGATACATTTTACCTAAAAAATTTATTTTCGTTTTTCTTTCAATTTGGACTAATCCCAACCCAATACATACATACATAACGTATGGGCTCTTTTACACAATAAATAATGTAAAAATGAATAACAAACATTAACACTAAAATAATTTTTTATTTTTATTTTTATTTCTGTAATATATATTTCAAAGAAAATACAACATCTTACCCAGGAATATAACCTCTAGGATAATCACAGTAACACATAAATTTTTTACAACTTTTCGTATACCTATCCTTTCTCATACAATGACGTACACTTTCTTGACAAAAACCAACTGGGTTTTTCGCGGAAGAGTATCCAATATGTTCATCAGGGGGAAGTTGGTCTCTCATTTGCAAATCAATTTGAGGACTCGCCGCTGGATTAGAAGATTTGATTTTATATTTAGGAATAGATTTTGCGATTGCCGCACCTACAAAATTTCCGAAACAATATTTTTGTTAGGAAATTAATATTTCAGAAAAAACTATAAAATATTTTGTGTATCATATTTATTAGCGAAAATTATACATACCAGATAAAATAAACACAAGAAAAGTTAAAAAGAAAACAATTGTTTTCATTTTTGTTTTGTAGAAATTCAGTAGTAGTGAGTTTTGGTTGCTATATACTTTTAGTTTTTGTTGTGAAATTTTTAAAACTTAATCATGTCATATTTATATATGTTTCCAGTTATGTTACACAAAATTTATTTTTTAGTTAATGGTTTTTATGTTATAAATAGACGTTCAGAGAAACCGTTTTCTCTTAAATACTAGTTTTCGTTTGCAAATATTCACAAAAGTGTAATTGTAGTTATTAGAAGTTATTAATTGGTATTTAAGATGAAAACTATTATCTCGTAAACTTATAGTCGATTTGTTTTTATACAGAACGATTAATTTATAAAATCCAACAAGAGATCATTATGTATATAATGGTATAAGTAATGTTTACTAATCTATTCATATTTTAATACATATGTGAGAGTATCAAAGATATGACCACACATTTGAAATATTAATAGATGTATGTATCAAATCTTCTATATATATATATATGTGCATGGTTCATTGTACCCAACAACTCTTTCGTTTAGAAAAATAACTAAGATGTTCATATTTGTGATTTAAACAACATGTGTTGTTTCATCGGCAAGCTATGATAATACATATAAACCGACATAAAAAAAAACAAAAATAATCAATTATAGTCTGCATAGGAAAAAAATATTTTCTACAGTTGAGAAGCGTATATTTGTTTTCTCTGTACTCATCAAATTTTGAATACTTGTGTAAAAAATTGGATTATATCATCTACACAAACCAAACCATCAATTACGACTTTGTTATATGGTGGCATTGTTTGTGAAAACCTCAAAAGGAAAAAATAATTCCAAATTTTTTTATCGTATATATCAATATTTATTTTAAAATATTCTTTTTAAATAAGTAGAATAGCAATGTTTAAATTTATAATAAATTTTCTTTCATGAATATCATTTCTTTCTCCTTTTTTAACTATTCACATAATACTTGAAATTGTTTTTTCCTTTATTTTGTGTACTATTCACATAGCTAGCTTTGAAATACTGAATCGATCAGAAAACCGCTTGAAATTTAATCGAATTCTCAACTATTACATTGATACATTTTACCTAAAAAATTTATTTTCGTTTTTCTTTCAATTTGGACTAATCCCAACCCAATACATACATACATAACGTATGGGCTCTTTTACACAATAAATAATGTAAAAATGAATAACAAACATTAACACTAAAATAATTTTTTATTTTTATTTTTATTTCTGTAATATATATTTCAAAGAAAATACAACATCTTACCCAGGAATATAACCTCTAGGATAATCACAGTAACACATAAATTTTTTACAACTTTTCGTATACCTATCCTTTCTCATACAATGACGTACACTTTCTTGACAAAAACCAACTGGGTTTTTCGCGGAAGAGTATCCAATATGTTCATCAGGGGGAAGTTGGTCTCTCATTTGCAAATCAATTTGAGGACTCGCCGCTGGATTAGAAGATTTGATTTTATATTTAGGAATAGATTTTGCGATTGCCGCACCTACAAAATTTCCGAAACAATATTTTTGTTAGGAAATTAATATTTCAGAAAAAACTATAAAATATTTTGTGTATCATATTTATTAGCGAAAATTATACATACCAGATAAAATAAACACAAGAAAAGTTAAAAAGAAAACAATTGTTTTCATTTTTGTTTTGTAGAAATTCAGTAGTAGTGAGTTTTGGTTGCTATATACTTTTAGTTTTTGTTGTGAAATTTTTAAAACTTAATCATGTCATATTTATATATGTTTCCAGTTATGTTACACAAAATTTATTTTTTAGTTAATGGTTTTTATGTTATAAATAGACGTTCAGAGAAACCGTTTTCTCTTAAATACTAGTTTTCGTTTGCAAATATTCACAAAAGTGTAATTGTAGTTATTAGAAGTTATTAATTGGTATTTAAGATGAAAACTATTATCTCGTAAACTTATAGTCGATTTGTTTTTATACAGAACGATTAATTTATAAAATCCAACAAGAGATCATTATGTATATAATGGTATAAGTAATGTTTACTAATCTATTCATATTTTAATACATATGTGAGAGTATCAAAGATATGACCACAAATTTGAAATATTAATAGATGTATGTATCTAATCTTCTATATATATATATATATATGTGCATGGTTCATTGTACCTAACAACTCTTTCATTTAGAGAAATAACTAAGATGTTCATATTTGTGATTTAAACAACATGTGTTGTTTCATCGGCAAGCTATGATAATACATATAAACCGACATTAAAAAAACATAAATAATCAATTATAGTCTGCATAGGAAAAAAATATTTTCTACAGTTGAGAAGCGTATATTCGTTTTCTCTGTACTCATCAAATTTTGAATACTTGTGTAAAAAATTGGATTATATCATCTACACAAACCAAACCATCAAGTTTTGGCTACTCATTTAGAAACGTTGAGTATAACTCATAACTTTTGGGTTTACTTTCTTTTTTGTTCTGTGTCAGTTGGATTAATGATATCCAACTCACAGGTCAGATACCAGAATTTATAGCAAAGTGGACAAAGCTTTCTGCACTGTAAGAAACTTAATTTTGCAGCTCTCTCGTTGTTCTGTTCTGTTTTCATGTAGTCTAACTGTAAACAGTCAACACACGCCTGATGTTAATGGACATACTCCACATTTGACACTGCAGGAGAATTGTAGGGACTAATTTGAGTGGTCCAATTCCATCGTCATTTGCCAACTTAATTTCGTTGACAGAGTTGTAAGTGTTGGATATATTCTCTTTTCTTTTTCACTTTTCCACTTGTTCTTGTTCTGGATTTTGACGGCAATCTGAAATGCAGGAGACTAGGTGATATATCCAATAGTAACTCCACTCTCGAATTCATCCGGGACATGAAATCTCTTAGTGTCTTGTAAGGCAGTTCTCTTCCATTTCTACTTCATCTTGATGAGCTTCTGGACTCTTTTAGCTTCTCTCATTCCTCTGTATTTTTGTACATTTATGCGATATTATGCAGAGTATTACGGAACAATAATCTTATGGGGACAATACCTTCCAATATTGGAGAATATGTGAATCTGCGACAACTGTAAGTTCTGGATCTTCAAATGCTCCCAAAATTGTCCCATTTCTTCTTTGTTACTAAAACGAGGTGACCTCATATGATTACAAACTATACATTATTTGTTCTCAGTGATTTGAGTTTCAACAACCTTACTGGGGAAATTCCAGATTCTCTTTTCAACTCAAACCAACTTACGCACTTGTAAGTGTATTTTTCGTTTTTTATCATTACATGCTTTTATTCAGAATTAGCGGACTAACTGAATAGAAAAATTTTAACCTTCGTTTAGGTTTCTTGGAAATAACAAGTTGAACGGTTCCTTACCCACTCCAAAGAGTTCCTCTCTTAATGTGAGTGCAGCTTCTCTTTAGGTTACCATTTATTGAAAATCTTTCAAGATAATTCAAAGTGCTTATGTGCAGAGATGTCTCATACAATGATTTAGCAGGGAGTCTTCCTTCTTGGATTAGCCTACCAAACTTGCAACTGTAAGTTAGGGAATTTTGTGCTTAAATTAGTCCGAACATACACTATTGTGCTGAATTTTATTTCCTGTTTGTGTTATTCTCAAGTAACCTGATTGCCAACCAATTTACATTAGGAGGTTCTGACAGAAGGTAGCTTCTTGACTACTTGAAATTCTAATATGTTTCTATTTCGTAAACATACAAATGTATATGTATATGCTATATTCCTCATTATTGTACTTTTGGGTCTTGCTAAAAGGGTTTTCCCGGGACTGAACTGCCTCCAGAAGAATTTCCACTGCAATCGAGGCAAAGGAGTATGTACGTTCTTTGAAACTTATTACATTTTTTGCTCTAATTTAACTGGAAAATGCATAGACAATATCAGGAATGCAGTATCTTGGTCAGTATGTTGTTAAAATGCTTCTGTCTTTATTGGTGTCCAGATTTCAACTTTTCATGTCAATTGTGGAGGCCCAGAAATAAGGTCTACCAGTGGAGCGTTGTATGAGAAGGACGAGGAGGCGCTTGGACCAGCTTCGTTTTTTTTAAGTAAAACGCAGAGATGGGCAGTCAGCAATGTAGGACTGTTACTGGTAGTAACAGTAATCAGTACATAGCTCTTTCATCATTGATAGGGCTCAGGTTTTACCCAAATAAAACTACTGCAAGTGTACAACAAATGCAATTGAAGTATAAGGGGTATCGAATCCCAAGAGAAGTAGATGTTGCACTAAGGTTTCTAAATTCAGATTATGCTAGGTCGAATAATATGAAAGTAAACTAAGCGATCTAAACTAGTAAGTAAACGGGATTAAAAACGGTGTAAGTTCAGGAGACGAAGACGCTAGGCAAGAGTAATTATCAGGTTGAATCCAAGAATGCAGAATCTAAGTTTATTAGGGATTTATTAAGAAACGTCTAGAACTCGAATCACTAAGTTAAAACCAATCAACTCTCGTTGCAGAAGTTATCTATGCCTAGATTCCTAAATTCCAAATCTCTTTGCGAATTTAAACAACTAAGGCAAGCATTAAAGAACAGGTTCGATTTGTTCACAAAATACCTAAACCAAATCTCTTTGCGAATATATATTTTGCTTACCTATGATTAGTTCAAGTTACTAATAATGCTCTCGCATCTATTAAATAACCTAAGGTTTGATTTCTAAGTGATCAATTCAGAATATCAAGTTAAGCACAAATCAAGGTGAAGATCCTATTGATTTCCCTAAAAGTTCTAATGATTCTACAAACTCTTCATCAACCCTAAATCACCCTAACCTAACTAGCAAACTACTCAGACATAATTATGCAAACACAAATCATGGCTGAAATAAATTGCATAAAAAGAATAGAGAATGATACAGGGGTTCGAAATCTGGCTCAGATGAGTTAGAATTGTCTCCCCAAAAGCTCAGGATCAATCTCTCTCTAAGTCTCAAAAACAGAAAATAATGATAAGGTATTTGGCTAAACAATGCCTGAAAACTATTTATAGAAGGGGATTTTTCGTCCAGGGGCAGACTTGTAATTCTTCAAAACTTGAGTGATTTCCTTTTTCTGATGGAATTGGGGAAACTTGGCCGACCTTCTTTGGTGTCGATCGACACTGATGGTGTCGATCGACACTCAGCTCGTAAATCCAGCCTCTTGACTTCATCACTTCGGCTGCTTCTCCAAAATGCTCCAAAATGTTCCATAATCTCCCATTTAGCTCCAAATGCTCTCCATCCTGTAAAGACTCTAAAAAGACTCCAAAACTAGCAAAAGACTCTATAAAAACACTTATATCATGGTCCAAAAACGGGTAAAAACCATGATATATCAACTCCCCCAGACTTAGCCTTTGCTTGCCCTCAAGCAAAACAGAAACTTAGAATGAAGTAGAAGTTTAAAAACAGAAACTTTCGAGTACCTTTTCAGAACGCCACATTGATTAACACTTCTTGATTCCACATGCTATAGAGCCAACCTTAGGTAATATTTCAGCATACTTACTACAAGCTTAGCAATCTCCCAGTTTAAATCCAGACCCTTTCCTTTGTAAAATTTCGAACTCTAACAGTGGTATTGTCACAGAACTTTACAGATTCTTTTCCCTTCCTTAGTGCCTGAACAAGATATTCTTCATACAGCTCTCCTATTTTCTCCTCCCTTAGTCAACTGCTGCCCATTTTCAGGGTGTTCTAAGATCTTTTCATTGACTCTTCTTATTCTTTTAAAGTCTCGGGAAATAGTGCTACTCTCTACTTGTGTTCCTTGTGTGGAGACGGGTTCAAGAGCACTCACTAATATTGTTCCTTGTGAGGAGACAGGCTCATGAGGTTCTTTGCACTATTCCCAGACTTAGACTCTTTTTCTTTCTTTTCTTTTTCTCAAGGAAAGATCAAGGAGAGACTGCAATTGCTTATCTGTTCAGACTGAAAGAGGAATCAAGTTCTGCGCATACCTAGTTCTTATAAGGGGATCTGAACTCGTCCTGTTAGATTGATTCCACTTGCAGTTTTCTACTTAGTAAGACCTGCAATCAACTTTTATAGCAATGGTTCTTCAAGTGTCAACATTCTGTGGTTAGTTCCTAGAAAAACTGAAAGTTCCAACTGATTTTGACTCAACAAAACAAATTTTAAAATTTTTTGACTCAAATGACTCTCAAAACAAAACACAATGTTAGGAACTACCTCCCCCAGACTT
Organism: Alliaria petiolata; assembly: GCA_020283515.1. NCBI lineage: Eukaryota > Viridiplantae > Streptophyta > Magnoliopsida > Brassicales > Brassicaceae > Alliaria > Alliaria petiolata. The sequence goes on along the minus strand of JAHZTW010000003.1, from coordinate 7,721,907 downwards.
GAACAACACTGTCCCCAGTGTTATTAAGAATGAGTTTGGTTAGAAAAAGTAGTGGGAAACTGTTACAGAATCAAGAGAAAACGTATTCCCTGACCTTGCATGTAGCGTCGATCGACACCTGGTTGGGTGTCGATCGACACCAGGAGAGTGTCGATCGACACTCTGTCCGTAATCAGAAACTCACGACTCGAACATGAATGTTGCCAAGTTAGAATGTTGTTAGAGTCATCCAAGCTGTTAGAAAACTCAAACACACGGTTAAAAGCACAAGATAATTCAATAAACTCAAAGGTTGCTACAAGTTTCGAATCAAAATACAGAAGAAAATGGAAACAAAAACTGACTCAAAGGAAAAGAAAAACTAAACCAGGAGTGGAGATGCTACTCGTCATCATCAGAACGTGGTGGTGTGGGTGGGCGGACGCAGTCACAGTTGGACACAACTGTGATAGCGTTCCAAATGGCCTGGAAGCTCTGAACCACGTAGCGCTGGAAAACATCTGGCTCCATAGGAATCTCAGAAGCAACTGGAAGGTGATGATGACCAATAGGCTCCGGTACGCTGCTGTGCCTCGAAGATGAAGCTCGTGTCGGATCCTCAGCTGGTCCATCCTCTGCGTGTGAAGCTGCAGCTCGGGAGGAGGCACCTCTGCGTCTGGCGACGGGAGCAGTCCTCAGCTTGTTCGGACTGAGCTGAAAAGCGAGGCGGCCTGGATCAGTGGTGATGTGAGTGAGGTCTCTTTCAAGTAACTGCACCATACGCGGCACTCTCTGCGCATCGGTGAAAGCCCATAATCGCTCTGGCTTCACCCAATGAGTCCTCTTCAAGTACTCCATATCAACCAAGGCACGCGCAGTCACAATGGAGCATGTGGAAGTGTCAATCCTGAAGTGCTGGAAGATAGGAGTGAGAAGGCTACCAATGGTCTCGGGCTTGATCTTGGATCCATCAAAAGGCTTGGTCTTCAATGAGACCAAATGGTGAGCAAATACCGCGCCAAGGTTGACGTTCTCTGTCAACCATGACTCCTCATAAATCACAGACCAGATGGCGTAATACATCAACACCAACTCAGAGACACGCATCTTCCCTGTCTCATACTTACACAAGAGTGTAGTAGCGAATAGACGAGCAAGGTACCGAAGAGTAGGGTGTCGAATGTCTGTCTCGGAAGAGGTCTTATAGTCATACCTCCCATTCCCAAAATGTGCCCAGAAGTCCTGGCTATCAGGAAACTGCTGAGGAAGGTAGACACCTGTAGCATGCGGGTTCTCAAACCCATAGATCTCGTAGAGTTCTGGAAGCGAAAGCCTGTATCGAACCCCACGAATAAGGAACGTCAATGTGCCTTCCAAAGCGCTCTTCACCACATCATTAATGTAATAAACTCGAACGGTGGAGAGGAAATGGAGGACCAAGTCTGGGTAAAGATCGTACTGTCTGGTCACCATAATCCCCATCCCAACTCTGCTCAGCAAGTGTAGGATATCGTCCTTGATGCCTAGCTCATGCATCGTCTTCTCACATGCAAACCGAGTAGGTGCGATTTCCACCTTGAGCCACACATTCTAAAATAGCGTGTCATAATCATCCCAAGCTTCGCTGATGTCTCTGTAGACACACTCATCTTTCTCAACTTCCACTGCAGGGGGATCTTCCCAATTCCTCTCAATCCGAATCCTTGCGTTTTCACGCTTTGGCGAAGGAGGAAGAGAGGGAATCGCCTCATTAATAGCTGTCCCAGAGGTGGACGCTTCAGTGCGGCGTGGCCTCTTAGTCACTGGAGCCATCTGCAAACAATATCAAAACCAAAATCAAAATTCCAAAGTCTGACCAAAAACACATTCTCACGGATTGCATGGTGTCGATCGACACTATGTTGGGTGTCGATCGACACCCATGCATGCAAATCATAGATCGTTAATGTATCCCAAAAATTCATGAAAATAAACCCTCAAGTGCCTCAATCATCTGCTGTAACATGCTCAATTCCACGAATCAATCACTTTTCAACCAATAAACCCTAGAAATATCCTAAATATGCATTATGCATCATAAATTTCAAAAATTTCAGATTCATGCAAATTAGAGGATGAAATCGGTTGGGCAATGATTTAGAGCATGATAATCAACCTAAATGAGCATCATTCAATCAAGAAATCAAACTAAATAGGTTGAACTCGAGAATTTTCACTTTAGGGTCGAAAATGAAATTGGGAGATTTGAAGAACATACATTGACAGATCGAATGAATAGACAATGGATTATGAAAGAGGATGAAAATCCGCACGGATTAGGCCTTAGAATCACTCAAATTCGTTGAAAAACGGAGAAGTTAAGATTTGGTGATTTATGTTCTAAGGTTCGCGAGTTTTGAGTTTGGGAAAGAAAAGGAATAGTGTCGGGTTTATAAAGACTTACCTGTGTCCCACGTGGGTGTCGATCGATACCAGTGCTGGTGTCGATCGACACTTGGTTTGGTCGTGCCTCCTCATTTTATTTTATTTTATTTTATTCTTTCTAAAAAGCCAATAATTAGTAGTAAAAACCAAAATAAAAATAAAATAAAAACTTACCAGTGGGTCGCCTCCCACTAAGCGCTCGTTTAACGTCAATAGCTTGACTGTTCACGTGTTTAGGCAGATGGTGCATTATCCAGAGACACAATGTGTCCGTCTGGAATATCGGCCTGAGCCCAATAGTGTTTCACCCTCTGTCCATTCACAATGAATTCTTCTCCTTTGGAGTTTGTTAGGACAATTGCTCCATACGGTCTGACCTCTTTGATGGTGAAGGGACCTGACCAACGTGAACGCAATTTACCCGGAAACAATTGCAAACGAGAGTTATACAGAAGTACCTGGTCATTTGGTTCGAAATGTCTAGAGACAATCTTTTTGTCATGATATGCCTTTGTCCTCTCCTTGTAGAGCTTCGAGTTCTCATAGGCGTGATAGCGAAGTTCGTCGAGCTCGTTGAGTTGCACTAGGCGTCTTTCTGCAGCTGGCTTCAAGTCAAAGTTCATCTTCTTGATAGTCCAATGCGCCTTGTATTCCAGTTCCACTGGAAGATGACAAGCCTTGCCATAAAGTAGCTGGAATGGTGTAGTCCCAAGTGGCGTTTTGTAGGCAGTCTTGTAAGCCCAAAGTGCATCGTCTAACTTCGCAGCCCAAACCTTCCTTGTCTTGCCTACTGTCTTCTCCAGAATTTGCTTGATTTGTCTGTTGGAGACTTCAACTTGTCCACTCGTTTGGGGATGATAAGGAGTAGCTACACGATGTTGAACACCATGTTTCTTCAGCAGTTTGTTGAACAACTTGTTGATAAAGTGAGAACCACCAACACTTATAACAATCCGAGGCACTCCGAATCTTGGGAAAATGATGGTTCAAAACAGTTTAAGAACCACTGCAGCGTCATTGGTCTTAGAAGCAATTGCTTTCACCCACTTAGAGACGTAATCCACAGCTACCAAGATGTACTTGTTCCCAAAAGATGAAGAAAAATGGCCCATGAAATCAATACCCCAGCAATCAAAGACTTCAACTTCAACGATGAAGTTCTGTGGCATCTCATGTCTCTTGCTGATCTTCCCTCTCCGTTGACACACATCACATTGAGTGATGAACAGCTGTGCATCCTTGAACATAGTAGGCCACCAATAGCCTGCTTGAAGAACCTTGGAAACTATCTTGAAGGTTGTGAAATGTCCAGCATACTCAGAACCATGACAATGGAACAGCACATCTTGAACTTCACTCTCTGCAATGCATCTTCGGTAAACATTGTCTGAACAATGCTTATACAAGTGAGGTTCATCCCAATAGTACCTCCTATGCTCTCTCATGAACTTCTTCTTCTCATAGTCTTTGAGATGTTTAGGCTCAATGTCAGCAGTCAAGAAGTTCACAATATCAGCATACCACGACCTATTTGCATCAGATAGAGCAAAGATTGGTTGTCGAAACAACTCGTTGAAGATCTTGTGAAGTGATGTTGCTGTCTGCGTATGGTGTCGATCGACACTGATGTTGGTGTCGATCGACACTCTTGATTTTTGTTTTTTGTTCGTATCGATCAGAAGTGAATCGCGAATTTCCTCCAAGTCTGCAAAGGGGGTGTCGATCGACACCCGCCTGGTGTCGATCGATACTAGGCTCGTATCTGGAGATTTTTGCAAGTTCTCCGAACTCCTGTCTTGAAAACGAGTTTCAACCAAGTAAACATTCTCTTCAGGCAGAAAATCATCAATAGGGATGTCATCTTCGATCCTAATCCTTGAGAGATGATCAGCTACTCCATTCTCAACTCCTTTCTTGTCCTTAACTTCTATGTTAAACTCTTGAAGAAGTAGAATCCATCTAAACAACCTTGGCTTGGCATCCTTCTTCTGCATCAAGTACTTCAATGCGGAATGATCTGTATGAACAATCACCTTCGAGCCAACAAGATACTGGCAAAATTTCTCAAAAGCAAAGACCACAACAAGCAATTCCTTCTCCGTTGTTGCATAATTCTTTTGAGCATCATCCAACGTTCTGCTGGCATAGTAGATGGCATGAAATTTCTTGTCCTTCTTCTGTCCTAACACAGCTCCTACTGCGAAATCACTAGCATCGCACATCACCTCGAAAGGTAAGTCCCAGTCCGGAGGTTGAACAATTGGGGCACTCACTAAGGCTTGCTTGATTTGCTCAAAAGCTGAAAGACATTCTGCAGTGAACTAGAATTTCACGTCCTTGCAGAGAAGAGCAGTGAGTGGTCTTGCAATCTTACTGAAGTCTTTGATGAATCTTCTGTAGAACCCTGCATGACCCAGAAAACTCCTCACTGATTTCACAGAATCAGGTGCTTGCAAAGTCGTCATTACTTCAATCTTGGCACGCTCCACTGCGATTCCATCTGCTGAAACCTTGTGCCCAAGTACAATTCCATCTTGAACCATAAAGTGACACTTTTTCCAGTTCAGGACCAAATGCTTCTCTTCACATCGCTGCAATACTGCGCACAAATTGTCCAGGCAGCCTTTAAAAGATGACCCATAAATAGAAAAGTCATCCATAAAGACCTCTATAAACTTCTCAATCATGTCTGTGAAGATTGACATCATGCATCGCTGGAAGGCCGCATGAGCATTACAAAGTCCAAATGGCATTCTGCGATATGCGAAAGTGTCATAAGGACATGTAAACATGGTCTTCTCTTGATCATTTGGATGGATTGGAATTTGGAAGAATCCTGAATAGCCATCAAGGAAGGAGTAGTAAGGATGATTCGCCAATCTTTCCAGCATTTGATCGATGAAAGGCAAAGGAAAGTGATCTTTTCTGGTCGCAGCATTCAGCTTCCTGTAGTCGATGCAGATCATGTGTCCAGTCACAGTCCTTGTGGGAATCAGCTCGTTCTTCTCATTCTTCATCACTGTGACTCCTCCTTTCTTAGGAACCACATGAACTGGACTGACCCAAGCACTGTCTGAAATGGGATAGATGATCCCAGCCTCCAATAGCTTCATGATCTCCTTCTTTACAACTTCTTTCAGGTTCGGATTCAGCCTTCTTTGATGCTCAATTGATGACTTCGTCTCATCCTCAAGGTTAATCCGATGCATGCACAAGTCTGGTGAAATACCTGAAATGTCATCAAGTGAATAGCCAAGAGCCTTGCGATACTTACGCAGCTTGCTTAGCAATAAAGTGAGCTCTGCATTGTTCAAGGAAGCATTCACAATAACAGGATAATTCGAACTATGACCAAGAAATGCGTACCTTAGCCCGGCATGGAGCTGTTTTAGCTCAACTTTAGGTGCCTTGATTTCGCTCCAGTCTTTCAATGTTGCATATTTCGCAGAGTGTCGATCGACACCCTGTGTTGGTGTCGATCGACACCAATCCTCATGGGCGACTAACTACATCACTTGCTCACTTGCGTCCATCATCTTCGCGTATCCAGCAGCAGCGTCGTCTAGGTCTTCAGCTTCTGTCGTAGAAGTCGCCAGGGCTCTTTCCAAGGGATCTGTAGGATGGTCCTCTTGGAAAATCTCTTCATCAAGATTGGTGAGTGAATCGACATAGAAGGTATGTCCATCAATGGTAGGTCTCTTCATCAGCTTCTCCATGTCGAAATTCATCACCAAGTCACCAACATTCAGTGCAATCCTTTCCTTCCTGACGTCAATGATGGCTCCAGCAGTAGCCAAGAATGGTCTACCAAGAATGAGAGGGTCTTTGGGTTCCTCATCATAAGCTAGAACCACAAAATCAGTGGGAATCAAACAATCTCCCACTTTGATAGGAACATCTTCCAAGACACTTTCAGGGATCCTGACAGAACGATTAGCAAGGACTAAGGAGATTCTGGTGGCTTTGAAGTCTGTCATATCTAGCCGAAGAGCAACTGAAAGAGACATCAAGTTGACACTTGATCCTAAGTAACACAGAGATCTCCCAAACTTGTCTGAAAAGATGGAGCAATCAAGAACAAAGCTTCCAGGATTTCGAGAGCTTTTCTGGAAGCCTGTTCTGAATAACAGCACTGACTTGCTCTGATATCATCATCACTCCTTCCTCCATATCCATGTTCTTTGTCATCATCCATTTCAAGTATCTCTTTATCATTGGAGTAGTTCTTATGGCATCTATCAAAGGGATTTCAACCACTAGTCTATCCATGATAGCCTTGCATCTAGCATCTAGTAGTTCCTTCTTAGACTTTTTTGGCATCAAGGGGAAAGGAATCTTCGGTTTGTAGACCCTTTCTGCTGCATCTTTCGCGGTCTTGGGCTGATCTGGTGTCGTCTGAGAGGAGCGTCGATCGACACTTGACTTTGATGTCGAGTCTTTCGCGTCGGGTTTGGTCGATCTTTCTGGCTTCTCCATGGGTGTCGATCGACACTCTTCAGTGGTGTCGATCGACACTGGCTCCGCAACCTCTTCAACATCTTCAAGCTCCTCAAATTCTTCAACACTAAGCTCTCTGGTCTTCATAGGCTGAAGGTTCTTTCCATTCCTCAATGTGATGGAGTTCACATGGCGTTTGGGATTAGTATTAGTCTTTCCTGGAAGAAATCCTTCTTGTCTGTTAACAGCTCCTGCAGTTTGAGCAACTTGAACATCCAGCTTCTCCAGATGAGAGGTTAAGCTCTCAATCTTCCCGTTCAGGTCTTGGTACAGTGAATCAATCTTGCCATTGAAATCCATTGTTATCTTCTGCTGTCCTTCCAAAAGTTGCTCTAGCATAGACTCCACTTTATTGTCTTGTGCAGGAGGCTTTTGGTAGAAAGATGAACCATAGTTCCTTGTGTAGTTGCTGTTCTGGAATGGGGGCTTTTGCGTGTAACCAGAAGAGTTTTGGTTTCCTGTGTAGGAGCTCTTCTGATAATTTCCATTGAAACTCATGTTCCCTTGCTGGTTCTCAAACATTTGTCCTTGAAAACCACCTCCATTAATGTAGTTGACATCCTCTTCTTCGCATTCTTCATTTGGTTCGAACGTCTCCACTTCATTAGCAAAGTGGACTTGCTTCTTGCCCACCAAGAGATCTAGCTTCCTGTTCACCTCAGCTATTTGGCTTTCTCCAGTTACCCCAGCGTTTTGTCTCCTCCCAAAGTCTGCATTTTTGGTGCTGTTACAAGAGGCCAAATTCTCTATAAGCACCATTGCGTCGTCTGGATATCTTGTGTTGAAGTTGCCATTGCTCGCAACGTCTAGAGCCATCTGGTACCTCCAATCGATCCCTCGGTAGAAGATTCCGATGAGCTGCGACTCGCTGAAACCGTGATGTGGGCAATCTCTATGGTAAGCCTTGAATCTCACCCAAGAAGCTTTGAATGCTTCAGTGGGTCCTTGGGAAAATGCAGTGATCTTTGTCCTCAGCTCTTCGGACCTCGCGTCATCAAAGAAGTTGCATAGAAATGCATTCTTTGTGTCTTCCCAAGTGGTCAAGGATCCTAGATCAAGCTGCTTCAACCAATATGATGCATCTCCAGCAAGCGAGTAAGGGAACAACTTGCAGAAGAGATAACCATAAGTCACTCCATTAGCCTTAATGCTTGATGCGAGGTCCTCGAATCTCTCAATATGGTCCATGTGATGCTCATTAGGGAGTCCATGGAAGGGATGCTGAGCCACCAGCGTGAAGTAGGTAGGCTTCAGCTCGAAATCGTTCCTCTGGAATGCAGGAGGATGGATTGCAACTCTATTAGCATAGAATTGGTCTGGGTGATTGTATTTGCCAAGCGTTCTTCCATGTCCAGCTCCTGCAGGGGCGATTTGTATGGCTGATTCGACGATGACGGCGCCAGCCTCATCAAGTCTCTGTCCACGATTGTTTTATCTATTGCCGTCCAAATCCGTGAAGTTGCCAGCCTCGTCACGAATCATAATCACATGTTCTGCCATCTCTGTCTGCGCAAGGTGTCGATCGATGCTATTTGTGGTGTCGATCGACACTAAGGGGTATCGATCGATGCTATGGGTGGTGTCGATCGACACTCGGTTCGTACTTTCGAGACGGCCTAGTTCCTGGTTGAGTGCGATTAGTTCTTTGTCCTTGTTGCTTCTGGTACTGCGATTAAGCATGCACCTGAATAACAAAAATTAGAAACTAAATCAGTAACCAAAAATTAAAAAAAAAAACTAGTCAAAATCCTAATACTAGATTCCGTATGCAGCTATTACTTCCCCCGCAACGGCGCCAAAAACTTGATAGGGCTCAGGTTTTACCCAAATAAAACTACTGCAAGTGCACATGAAATGCAATTGAAGTATAAGGGGTATCGAATCCCAAGGGAAGTAGATGTTGCACTAAGGTTTCTAAATTCAGATTATGCTAGGTCGAATAATATGAAAGTAAACTAAGCGATCTAAACTAGTAAGTAAACGGGATTAAAAACGGTGTAAGTTCAGGAGACGAAGACGCTAGGCAAGGGTAATTATCAGGTTGAATCCAAGAATGCAGAATCTAAGTTTATTAGGGATTTATTAAGAAACGTCTAGAACTCGAATCACTAAGTGAAAACCAATCAACTCTCGTTGCAGAAGTTATCTATGCCTAGATTCCTAAATTCCAAATCTCTTTGTGAATTTAAACAACTAAGGCAAGCATTAAAGAACATGCTCGATTTGTTCACAAAATACATAAACCAAATCTCTTTGCGAATAGATATTTTGCTCACCTATGATTAGTTCAAGTTACTAATAATGCTCTCGCATCTATTAAATAACCTAAGGTTTGATTTCTAAGTGATCAATTCAGAATATCAAGTTAAGCACAAATCAAGGTGAAGATCCTATTGATTTCCCTAAAGTTCTAATGATTCTACAAACTCTTCATCAAACCATAAATCACCCTAACCTAACTAGCAAACTACTCAGACATAATTATGCAAACACAAATCATGGCTGAAATAAATTGCATAAAAGAACAGAGAATGATACAGGGGCTCGAAATCTGGCTCAGATGAGTTAGAATTGTCTCCCCAAAAGTTCAGGATCAATCTCTCTCTAAGTCTCAAAAACAGAAAATAATGATAATGTAATTGGCTAAACAATGCCTGAAAACTATTTATAGAAGGGGATTTTTCGTCCAGGGGCAGACTTGTAATTCTTCAAAACTTGGATGATTTCCTTTTTGTAATGGAAATCTGATCCGCGAGTCGGTCTTCATTGGTGTCGATCGACACATAGGGTGTCGATCGACACCTTGCGTGTAAATCCACTCTCTTGACTTCATCACTTCGGCTGCTTCTCCAAAATGCTCCAAAATGTTCCATATTCTCCCATTTAGCTCCAAATGCTCTCCATCCTGTAAAGACTCTAATAGGACTCTAAAACTAACAAAAGACTCTATAAAAACACTTATATCATGGTCCAAAAACGGGTAAAAACCATGATATATCAATCATCTATACAATTTGCAAACACTTCGGACTCAGAGCTTTTTAAGTCAGCGAGACTGTCCGCGTCTTCTCTAAGGTATTATGGACTCGGGCTAGAAAATGGTGGCTATACTGTAACAGTTCAATTTTCTGAATTGCAACTACATGGAGAAGTCTTGGAAGGAGAGTTTTCGACATCTATGTCCAGGTCTCTACTATTACATTGAGCTACCATTCATACTCTTAGTTCCTACATGCTATCACTTATTGTCTGTGAGTCAATTATCCTTTTTTGTGAGGTTAAAAATTATCATGGTGTCTTCTATTAAGTAAGAACATATGAAAGTATATGCTTAATTGTGATGTCTGGTGTAATGTGTAGTATTAGTTTTGTTCAACTGAAACCTAACATTCTCTTTTTTCATTTATGATGTCTGACCTCTGAGTATCTTATGTTTTTTCAAGGAAAACTTGTTGAAAAGGATTTTGATATACGTACATTATCTAACCGTTATAATGTCCGAGTAGTTCAAAGAGCATATAAAGCAAATGTATATGAAAATTACCTAGAAATACATCTTTTCCGGGCTGGAAAAGGGACATGTTGTATTCCTTTTCAAGGGACTTATGGGCCATTAGTCTCAGCAATCAGTACAACTCCAGGTAGAACCTGTGGCTTCTCTGCAGATTTCAAACCTACTGTAGGTAATAAGCTGCCATCCAAGAACAAGAAAAAAGTTGGTATTATTGTGGGGGCTATTGTAGGAGAAGGGGTGATAAGTATCTTGGTGTTTGCTCTCATTTTGATCATCCGTAGGAAAGGAAAAAGGGAAGCCAACGAAGAAGTTAAAAGCTGTGGCAATATTGGTGAAGTCTAATCTTGAACGATTGCAACTTTCAAACTTTGTACTCTCTTTTGCAGTGCTACTTAGTTTGGACCTGTTTATAAGGTAATACTAAACATGGAGTGGGTTATCTGATTTCTCCTTTGACCGTATTCTGAAAATTTCAAGTGCTACAGGGAAAACTCAACGATGGAAGAGAGATAGCCGTGAAGCAATTTTCAGTTGCATCCAGGCAAGGCAGTGACCAATTTGTTGCGGAGATTGCAACTTTATCAGCTGTTCAGCAACGCAACCTTGTAAAACTGTATGGATGTTGTGTTGAGGACGACCAGCGTTTGCTTGTATATGAATACCTCTCAAAAAAAAGTCTAGATCAAGCACTTTTCGATATGCTCATGAACATCTTAAATGTGTCATCCTCTGATGTTTCTGTAAATGCCACTTTTTTCTCTTACACGTTTCATGATAATTGTCGCAGAGGAAGAGAGTTTGCAACTTAATTGGTAAGACCGTTTTAGGATATGCTTGGGAGTAGCCAAAGGTTTAGCATATATGCATGAAGAATCAAGACTACGTATAATGTGCATAGGGATGTGAAGGCAAGCAATATTCTTCTCGACTCGGATCTTATCCCAAAAATCTTTGATTTCGGGTTGGCCAAGCTATATGATGACAACAAGACGCACATGACTAGCCGAGTTGCAGGGACTATGTAAATCTTCTACGGATTTGCATAACGATTCTGTGTACCTTTTGCTGTTGCTTATCGTTGGTTGATGTTACAATGCAGTGGATATCTTTCACCAGAGTACGCCATGCTTGGACACTTGACTGAGAAGACCGATGTGTTTGCCTTTGGTATTGTGGCTCTGGAGATTGTCAGTGGGAGACCAAACTCTTCACAGAACTTGGATGATGATCAAACATACATCCATTTGGTGAAACTTTAGTCTCATTTGAACTTGGACTCATTTGGTGAAGCTTTAGTCTATTTTCTTTACTAATGTTTGCAGGAATCAATGACTCCAATACCCTTTGACTCAAAAAGAAGATCTCAAATAACCCCCTTCTATTTTTGATTTTATTTCTTATTTAACTTTAATCCAAAAAATGGTTGTTTACTCTATTATCTCTCAAAACTTAAACAATTCACTCACCCAACCAACCTTTTATCCACCCATTTTAAAAAACCGCCCAGCCCAATCAGATCGACCTGATTGTCTTATCCATTCGGATCTACCAATTAAAATTAAAAAAAAAAAATTTAACAAATTCAAATTTCGTTAAGTTTAAAAAAAAAATCTGAAACGAAAAAGTAACACTTGGTAATACTTGGTACACCAAAATTTGGATTGTAAGATTTGAAGAAAAAACGCAATCATTGTTTTTGAAACTTATGTTTGACTAAAACATGTTTAAGGTTCACTCATTACATACAACTTGATTCGCCATCTTCCCCTATTTAGTCAGAATCATATATTGTCCGGATTTCTGTTGTATCAATTATTACTAAATGTAGTTGTACCAAGTGTTACCCAGTATTACAAAAACGCAAAAACCCAGAAAATCAAAAATTAAAACACCCATAAATTCGAAATCAGAAGCGAACAATAAACCAGAAATGCATAGACAAATCCGAAATCAAGTATTAAATCTGAAATAAACATAAAATTCGAGTTACATTAGAGTTTGGAGAATCTCTACAAATTGTTACAATGGAGGTGTAAGTGGAGAGGAGAAATGATGAAGAACCCTAAAATGAAATTTTGGGGAAAAAAAAGAAAAACTAAATAAACAAAAATACATATAAATATAATATTATAACGAAAAAAATATTAAAACACATGTGCGCCGTCATTTTCCACATGTGCGCCGTCATTTTCCACACGTGCGCCATTTTTTCACACATGTCGCTGTCTGAACTGACACGTGGCGATAAAAAAAGCGGTTACTTTTCACATAGTTATACCTAGTAATCAAGTATTACTTGCTTCCAAACAGTGTTACTTTTGGTGTTTTTTTACTTTTAATTAGTATTACCTTGGCATAAAATATTTTTTTTTTAGTTATACCGATCATTTTAGTCAATTAAAGTACATTCCAAAGTTTTTATGCATTAAAATATATTAAGTCACATTTTTTGTATGTTTTGCATCCTAATGTGGTTAATATTAACAAAGTGATCATAAAAGTATAAGGTGTTTGTTGTGTACATATTCTAATAACAACCATAATGCTATAATTTTTTTTTTATCTAATTAGTATATGTTTCTTATATTTAATAGTTACTTATATAATGCATAATTATTTGTTTCGTGTGATTTATTTGTTTCTGTCATCTTTTGCAATAAAATTGAACTTAATTGTACCATTACGAAAATAAGTTTTAAGAAGTTGTACAAAACAGAGAGTGTCAAAGAAATACAAATTCAAACACAAACTAAAGTTCACTATTAGTATTGATCTCAAGTAGCTCAAATCATCAACCCAAGTTTCACACCCTTTTAGTATTCATCCCTAGATGTCGTTCTCAAGCCAATTGAAACCTTCTTTCTTGATTTCTTTCCTTTTTGGTGTAATATAGAGGTAAGAGTTGCAGTTCTTATATTTTATCCGGAACAATCCATTAGTAACCCAATATTTTATCCGGAATAATCAATCAGTAATACCAGGTCTAACCAGTTATACTTTCGTACTTAGTAATGCCAATTTTACCCAGTTGTTCAATCGCCTGCAACTCAAATCGGATGATTTTGGGCTGATCTGAGTTTTTAATATACTTACGATTTGCTACGATTCAACAAGTACAATCCATTCGTTTATAATGCATGATCCTAATCGACACATACAACATGATTAGAAATCAAAATATGCAAATTAATTTCAAATCCAATTCACTCTCAATCGGATTTCATCTCAATCTCAATTTGCAAACACAAAACCTAATTGATATTTACAAACTTCTATACACGATTTTGACCCCAGAAACGCATCTCTAGTCACCGAAAATGTCCAGCTAACTTCAATGGAAGTGGAGTCTGCAGAAGAGAGCTGACGAGATGTCTTCAATGGCGTCGTCGTCGTCTATCGCGTCTTGGGGAAGAAGAAGAGAGAGAAGCGATCCCTCTATTTTCATTGGTCTAAATTCTTTTCTAGAGTTGAGAAGCGTATATTCGTTTTCTCGGTACTCATCAAATTTTGAATACTTGTGTAAGAAATTGGATTATATCATCTACACAAACCAAACCATCAATTACGACTTTGTTATATGGTGGCATTGTTTTTGAAAACCTCAAAAGGAACAAATAATTCCAAATTTTTTTTATCGTTTATATCAATATTTATTTTAAAATATTCTTTTTGAACAAGTAGAATAGCAATGTTTATATTTATAATAATTTTTCTTTCATGAATATCAATTTCTTTCTCCTTTTTTTTAACTATTCACATAATACTTGAAAAAAATTTCCTTTATTTTGTGTACTATTCACATAGCTAGCTTTGAAATAATGAATCGATCAGAAAACCGCTTGAAATTTAATCGAATTCTCAACTATTACATTGATACATTTTACCTAAAAATTTATTTTCGTTTTTCTTTCAATTTGGACTAATCCCAACCCAATACATACATACATAACGTATGGGCTCTTTTACACAATAAATAATGTAAAAATGAATAACTAACATTAACACTAAAATAAAATTTTTATTTATTTTTATTTCTGTAATATATATTTCAAAAAAAATACAACATCTTACCCAGGAATATAACCTCTAGGATAATCACAGTAACACATAAAATTTTTACAACTTTTCGTATACCTATCCTTTCTCATATAATGACGTACACATTTTTGACAAAAACAAGTTGGGTTTTTCGCGGCAGAGTATCCAATATGTTCATCAGGGGGAAGTTGGTCTCTCATTTGCAAATCAATTTGAGGACTCGCCGCTGGATTAGAAGATTTGATTTTATCTTTAGGAATAGATTTTGCGATTGCCGCACCTACAAAAATTTCGAATCAATATTTTAGCTAGGAAATTAATATTTCAGAAAAAAACTATAAAATATTTTGTGTATCATATTTTTTAGCGAAAATTATACATACGAGATAAAATAAACACAAGAAAAGTTAAAAACAAAATAATTCTTTTCTAGAGTTGAGAAGCGTATATTCATTTTCTCTGTACTCATCAAATTTTGAATACTTATGTAACAAATTGAATTATATCATCTACACAAACCAAACCATCAATTACGACTTTGTTATATGGTGGCATTGTTTGTGAAAACCTCAAAAGGAAAAAATAATTCCAAATTTTTTTATTGTATATATCAATATTTATTTTAAAATATTCTTTTTGAACAAGTAGTATAGCAATGTTTATATTTATAATAAATTTTCTTTCATGAATATTAATTTGTTTCTCTTTTTTTAACTATTCACATAATACTTGAAAATTTCTTCCTTTATTAATAAACATGATTTAACCACGTATAAAAGTCTTAAACGTAAATGTAATTGAATTATCAATTTTTTTGAGTTTTTAAGAATAAATAAACTATTATGATGATTCTATCGCATTTCTCTTCACCTTTCTTCCTGAACAATTTCATCATTGGACTCGAAGTTAATATTTCTTCCTTATCATTAGACTCAAAATCAGACTTATGGTCCCCTAAACCTTAAATTAACCCACTAAGCATGCCAAGCTCGCCTAACCTGTCTAATCTCGCCTGATGGTTGCCTTTTTCACTGAATAAGTTTTATTGAATAAGACACAGAGAAGAATAACACAACAATCGACATAGAACATAAATTTTTCTGGAATCAAAAGCCAGCGAATATCAAATATATGTCTAGAACCAAGAGCTCGATAAACGAGAAACTATTGCCCGAATATAATGAAAAAACACATGGAAAACAAATATGGATACAAATGCTAAAAATAAAGCTCTAGAGAACACTGAGTAAGTCAGAGAAGTGCTGCCGGGACCTACAACGTAGACTGAAGAGAATCGAAGATAGAGTAACCCGCAATGATTTAACCCAATAAAATAAGAACAAAGAACGAGAATCTAACTCCTACACACCTAATATTCTTCCAAAAAAGTCTAAATCTAGGACTATGCATCCCCCACAAGAGGTTAGCCTGACAAGGAAAAGACCACAAGAGAAGACTTATTATTCAACTAAACTAAAGGCGGTGGAAATGATACTAACTTCAACAATTCAACGACCTAAAATTAGAGGATAAACAAAAACTATCCTAAACCAGACAATACGATTTTACCGGCACTTTCATGAGATAAACAAGAGCAAAACCAAAACCCTAAACCATCAATAAACCTCAAAACCAAAAAGTTTCAAATACACTTTAAATATCTAATGATATGAAAGCGGAAGATCCCTGCAAAGGCTGGTATCGCGCGCTGACCCACCAAAAACCCACACCAATCTCAACGCAAACACCAAACCATCAAATCTCTCGTCTGCGCAACAAGGATCCACACCGTAAGCCTAACCACCACTCTGACACCATCAACTTCACACCTACAAGCTTCTCATGACTCCGGCAAACACCAGATTTCCGCAGACGGTTACCTAGACTGCTTTCTCAAATATTTGTTTGTTGATAATGTATTTGGGGGGGAAATATCAATATGAAGCATTGTACACGATTTAAGTAAAAAAAAAACTTTGTGTAACTAATTAATTATGGCCGCAATTCACAAGTTTTGTCAGTCAGCTTGTTACTAAATTTTAAATGGAAACTCTAACCGGTTTCTACCTTGGGGGAGGATATTTAATCTGGATAAACCGATTCGATCCAAACCAAATCAAATTCTAATATGTTTTAAAATGTTTATTTTTCTATTTCTGAATATAACCGAATCCTAGTCTAAACCAAAAAACCGGATCTAAAACCAAAGTTTCTTTGAAGATTAAAGATATATTTGAGTAAACCAAACCAAACCATATATAATCAACAGCACAATCAAACGGACACGTGAACGATGATGATGCACTCCCTCATAAGTGGCCTTTGAATGAACTGTAGATGGAGTAATGCTTCTCACTAATCTATACTCCCTTCGTTTCATAAAAAGTATCATTTTGACTCTTGATTTTTGTTTCATAAAGAGTGTCACTTTATATTTTCAATGCAATTTTTTTAACTAAATCTCAGTTTTATCCCTACTATTTTAAACTATTAATTAGAGAGAGAAACTGATTTTGTGTATTAATAAAGGGCATAAAAGAGATTTACAAGTTTTTCTTAATTTGTGTGAAAAATATTAGAATGACACTTTTTGTGAAACGGAGGGGGTATATATAAAGTAGAATAAAGTCTCTTCTTATGATGCCACATCATCAGCTCATATCTTCAAATGTTGACACATCATCTACTATTTTTTTGTTAATTTCAAGTTTTTTATTTAATTTATATTATGCTATATGTCACTTTACCTTTAATTCTCACAATAACTAACATTCATTGATATAATAATTTTAAATAGAAGTTGAAATGTCATTTATTTATAAAAAGATAACTTGCATATTGATTTAAAGAAACTCTCATTTAATCATTTTAGTTTTATCACATTCATTTGTATAGTTCAGCAAAATATTTAATTCTAAATACATACATCAAAAAATATTAATAATAATTTTACTCATTTATAAATTTCTCTTCATATGATTAGTGAAAATAGTATACTAATTTATGAGAGAGCAAGAAAGAGATACTTATTTTATTACAAAACCATATAATCTAAAATAACAACATCCATTATCCAACTAATTTGTAAAATTTATGATGTCTAATCCATAAAAGACCAATATGGATATTTACTTCATCTACTTAATCTTATTGTTGAAAAATTTAGTGCTTAGACCAGGCCAAAATATTGTTAAAATTAAGTTAAAACCGGGCCAAAATATTGTCTGTAATTCAATAAGTTGCGTTTATGAAAGAGAAAGAAGGAGAGGGAGAAAGAGAGAGAAAGAGAGCGAGAGAGAGATATATATAGAGAGAGGGAGAGAGAGAGAGAGAGATTATAAAAGCATCTTGGAAATACATGAAGACGTTTATGAAATGAGATCAATATCGTTGGATATATATTTGGAAAAATATTAGACATTTATGGAAAATGATTAATGTGGATAATCCATAAAAGACCAAAAAAAAAATTCTTTGAATCTGGGCTCTTCCATAGATTTGTGATTCTTTGAGTTATCAAAAAAAAAAAATTTGATATGTATATGAATATTAAAGCTTATGAACCGATTTTTTTTTAAAGATGGTGACTTATATATATATAATTTCTAATTATATATTATATATTTTATTCAATTTTATTTAGTGACAAAATAAATTAATATTATATATATTCTTAAAGTTTTTTTGACTATATAATTAAATGATATGTAATATTCTGCACGAAGCGCGAATCACCAACTAGTTAATAGATATATATGATTTGATTGTGGAGAAAATCAACATAATGTATTCTTGGAAATACATCAAATGTTTATCAAATGAGATCAATATTATCCGTAATATATTCGAAAAATATTAGACGTTTATAGAAAAAGATTAATGTGTATGAATGAAAAACCGACTTAATTTATAAAGAGAGAAATGTAAGTATAATATTTAATATATATTTTTAGATCTAAAGTTAGCAAGTGGGATGAATATTAGATATTGAATATTAGATATGATTATCCACTTGGCCACACGGATATGAGCCTTTGCTTTCGGCCCATTTGAATACTCGAAGAGAGGGTCTATCCATGGGCTGCACCTCCCCTATGGATTAGTTCGGACCTTTCCATAGGTTTGTGATTGCCTGAGTTATCAAAAAAAAAAATTAGATATGAATATGAATATTAAAGCTTATGAACCGATTTTTTTTTAAAGATGGTGACTTATATATATAATTTATAATTATATATTATACATTTTTAATCAATTTTATTTAGTGACAAAATAAATAATATTATATACATTCTTAAAGTTTTTCTGACTATATAATTAAACGATATGTAATATTCCGCGCGAAGCGCGAATCACCAACTAGTTAATATATATATATATATATGATTTGATTGAGGGGAAAATCAACATAATGTAGTCACTTTTTATGCATTGATCGACTCGTTTGTGAAAGAAGGGAAGCTTATGGAGGCCCAACAGGATGGTTTGGGTCCCGTTTAAGCTTTTCTCGCTTAGGAAATTATATAATTGAATGTTGATTTGGTTAAAAACATATGGAATAAGAGCATTCTAAGTTTTTTTTTTCTTAAGAGAAATTTGGTAATAGGGTATTTTTTAAGTTTGTAACTAGAAAAATGGGTACAAAGATGTTTTAATTAGAAAAGTAGGTACTTCTCTCTCTTTCCCTACATGCAAATACTATGCCCTGTAATAGTTTATTTAATAAAGATACTGCCATTAATAATAATTAAATCTTAGTCTTTTTTTTTTTTCTCTATTCTCTTTCATCGCTCATCTTTTGTTTTTTCTTGTACAACCCATATAACTATTAAATAACTTAAAATCAGAAAAGAAAAATTATATAAATCAAGTATTTCTCTTTTTAATTGTTATTGAACCCAAAAACAATTTTTTCCAGATCTAGTTAAATCTTAAAGCTTTATTTTCTTATAACTCTTTATAAAAAACACTAATTAAAGTAAATTTTATGCCTCTTAAGGATTTGACTGGTTTAAATGCAACGGTTGCGGGAATTTGTGGAAGTAGGTGATTGCAGTTAACTGCGTTACTAAGCGTTTTGTACGACTGGTACAGCGGTTGGAAATGGGTGCATTTGCGGGATACTTACGACTGTTTCACTTGCGGATGTAAAAGCGATTAAAGTAATTTAACAATACAAACATATTTTATAACTATAAAAACATCAAAAACATATTATTATAATAAACTAGAACATTCTTAATTAAGCATAATTAATTATAAAAATTATAAAAATACTATACGTATAATACTTATTATTATTTTTTTGGATGAAAGTTATGATTTCAATACAGAAATTATTTTTTTTTGTATGAAGATATTAGATTAAAAAAAAAATTAGTTGTTATATATATATACATTAGTCATGGAGAGAAAATTCATCAAAATAATTAACGTTTATAGATCTTTTACATATAAAATTATGAAAGATTGTTAGTGAATATTAGTTAAAAAATATCAAATTCATTTATTTATTTGTATTTCTAATATTCAAATCTTATTTTTTTAATTATTAGATATATTGATTTTAGATAAATTTTGTGTTTTTTTAATTTTTAATTTTTTTTTATCCACATGCAATCGTTCGCAACCGCAAACGCTACATCGAATGAGTTTTTGATTTTGAGGGACAAAAAGCGGTACGAAGCGGTAGATTGCATTTTGCATGATTGTTGTCAAACGCCAACAACCGCTACCACCCGCAAAAGTAGCGTTTGCGGATGTTAGCGGGAGAACAAATCAAGCCCTAAGAAAATCTAATTAAAAAAAATGGATAAAACCCAAAAAAGTATTATGGGTTGACATCATGAACGGTATATACGAGGGGTACAAGAGTGGTGTACACGATAGTGTACAAGAGAGGTGTATACGATGGGTACAAAATATGTGTACACAATGGTGTACAAGAGAAGCGAGGTGTACAAGAGAGGTGTACACGATGGTGTACAAGAGAGGTGTACAAGAGAAGTGTACACGATGGTGCACAAGAGAGGTATACATGATGGTGTACAAGAAAAAATAGGTGTACAAGAGAGGTGTACACAATAGTGTACAAAAGAGATGTACATGAGAAAATAGGTGTACAAGAGAGGTGTATATGATAGTGTACAAAAGAGGTGTACACAATAGTGTACACGAGAGGCGTAAACTATGATGTATAAGAGAGGTGTACACGATGATGTACAAGAGAGGTGTACACAATGGTGTACCAGAGAGGTGTAAACGATGGTGTACACGATGGTGTAGAAGAGAGGTGTACAGGAGACAAAATACAATATTTTTTAACAAATGCGACAGTTCATATTTATCTCAATTATAAAGATTTACGATTCATACACCAAATTTTTTTATATATATACCATATACTAGCGGCACACACTATATATACTCACTCCGTTTCACAAAGAGTGTCATTTTGACACTTGATTTTTGTTTCACAAAGAGTGTCACTTTATATTTTTAAAGCAAATTTTAAAACTAAATCTCGGTTTTATCTCTACTATTTTAACCTATTAATTAGAGAGAGAAACTGATTTAGTGTATTAATAAAGGACATAAAAGAGATTTACAAGTTTTTCTTAATCTGTCTGAAAAATGTCATAATGACACACTTTGTGAAATAGAGGGAGTAGCATTTTGTTGTATGTACATCGTATTCTTGGGGTGTACAATGTATATTCTAAATGTAAGTTATACACAAATCATGATTGTGTACAAGAGAGGTGTACCCGATGTAATGGTGTACATGAGAGGTGTACACGATGGTGTACATGAGAGGTGTACACGATTATGTATATGAGAGGTGTACACGATGGTGTACAAGAGAGGTGTACACGATGGTGTACAAGAGAGGTGTACACGATGGTGTACAAGAGAGGTGTACACGATGGTGTACAAGAGAGGTGTACGCGATGGTGTACAAGAGAGGTGTACGCGATGGTGTACAAGAGAGGTGTACGCGATGGTGTACAAGAGAGGTATACACGAGACAAAGTACAAATTTTTTTAACAAATGCAACAGTTCATATTTATCTCAATTATAATGATTTACGATTCATACACAACATAGTTTTATATATACACCATATACTAGCAGCACACACTATATATAGCATTTTGGTGTACGTATACCGTATTTTATGGGTGTACAATGTAGATTGTAAATGTAAGTTATATACAAATCATGTTAAAAAAAATCAACACAATCGTGGTCCAGTGGTAGAAAAGACTTGAGAATGTGTTAACAGTACTCCCCGTGAGTTTGAACCTCAGTGGAAACAAAGTCAAAATTGTTGTGGGCACTTCATGAGGATTTACATGGCTTCCCATGCCCCAGAATTAGTTAGATCTCATGGCACGTTGACCGGAGAAACCAGCGAACTGGCTCGGAGCTCATGGTGTCCGGTTAACTGGATCACCCGAGTTATAAAAAAAAAGAAGTTAAAAATGTCCGTTTTTAAAAATTTAAAATTTGATATGTACAGCAAAAAACGAATATTTTTTTATTCATATATCATCGTATAATTTATATTTTATAATACGATATATGAATCATAAATTTAAAAGAAAAACAAAATCTGAAAAAGTAAGAAAGATAAAAATATTATATTTTTTTTGCATATAAGAGTACACTCTCACTAAGACCATCTGCATCGATGAGTTCTAAGAGAGTCTCTCAAAAAACAATAAAATATAAAATTTAATATAATAATATAAGAGTCTTTCAAAAGTTGAGATACTCCCTCTAGAGGGACTCTAGAAGAACTCATATGAGACCACCTCCAATGGTGGATTCTAATCTAAGAATTCTACTATTAAAATAAATTAAAATTAAAATAAAATAGGAGAGAGAAGGAAAAAAGTTCTTTTTTTTTTGTTCCAAAAGAAAAAAGTTCTTAAACAAGAGTTTTTAGAACTGGTTCTAACCTCTCCCCTTCCACATATCACTTAGATAGCATTTTAATGATTTAAAAAAATTGAAATATAATTATATAATTAAAATATTAATATTTTTATTGTTTTAGTTGGTTTCTAAGGGTTGGAGCTACCCTCAGAGACTTTAAAAGGAGTCTCTCAACTTTTGAAAGATCCTTATATTATTATATTCTTAAAAAAATTCTCTATTTAACACTTTCCATGTGCATGTTTCTTAACAATACCCGACCTCACACGAAACTAGCTACTTTTTCTATGTTTGACTCTCTCCTAAGACACAGCTTCACTCTCTCTTTATCTATCTAAGACACAAGGGCAAATTCTCTCTCTCACTTTCTCTCTCACCCATTTAATGGTTGTACCCAATTGACCAATAAAATGTTAAAAAGTACCCTATTTGCTAACTTACCATTTTTTTAATCGGGCCATGCTAAGCAAAATTTCATACTAATCCTTAAAGTTATAGAAATTCGAATATTTTTTGTTATTCAAAGCGTTGCATTGCTTCTACGCATATATCTCGCCATTTAATTATGCTTTAGTCATTTCAAAATATTGTTCGCCATTGTTGTTAGATTCTCGATAACGTGGACACAAATAGAGTGTTTGTGGAATATAGCGTAGGATATGGTTCGTATTAGTTTTGATCGAATCTACCTATTTCAAAGTAGCACCACAAGAGTGATTGACAAGAGTTTGATGGTGGAAATCTCGGTCAAGGAAGGACCGAACAAAATGATCGGAAAATGGTGGAAGTGAAATACAAAGTCTCGAAAGGAACAAATGGCTCGGTATATAAAAAGACAAAAGCAAGAATAAGACTTAGTATAATTTGAGTAAAAATGTGCGAACCCCTTTCCCGCTTTGGAAGAGGAGGTATTTATAAAGTTTTACTTGATCCGGGTTAACATACGCCGACCTGTGGTCGTCGAGTCGTTGGATCGGATGTCGGATCTGTTGAATATGTCATGTACTGAGTACTCAACTGCTTTATGTCTACTTTCATTGGCTGCTTCCACCGGTTACTTAACAAGGCTTTCCCGTATCTTTATTCACATCAGTGTGGGGACCGAAAGCAGCAGATTAGGCACGACATGACAATCCTCCATACTGTTGTTCTTTCCAATGCACCATGAGTTGTCACTTTCATTCACTTATCACATGTAAAGATAAGACATTGAATGCATGATCAAAGTATTGTAAAAAGTATGAGCATGAGTTTCAATATGTTTTTATTGTCGATTGGTGAAAAAATCACAAATATTAAACTACTTTATCCCACCTAAATAGAATATGTACTTGGCTCGATTCACTTGATACCTGGGATCAGGCTATCTTGGTTGACTGGTTGTTGGATGCCTTGCTATCAGTGCCCTATGTGGACCACTCCTTCCCAGTCTCGCCTACTTCAGATGATTGTGTTGAGTACGAGACCAAGGAAGGTAACCTGTCAATTTCTCCTGACCACTCAGTCCCACAACAATATGGCCGCAATAACCAAATATGAGGAACCCAAAGCCAGGTGGCCTCCATGCTGGATCTCTTGGATCTGTAGGGGTAAAAGCCCAAGACCCATTTTGACCCACATGGGTCGTACTGAGGGGGTGAGGGAAGTTTTCCTAAAATAAGAGACAAGTAAAAGCTGCAAGTGCACGATGATCATGTAGTACTTTAGGTTATTGAATCAACAAGGAGACTTTAATACACAATGATCTTGAAAATAGAGCTAAGTCGAAATATGATTTGAGGTTTTGTGTGATGCAAATGAAAGAAAAAAACGATATTAAAATGATTTAAAACTTATGAACTAAAGCGTTGGGATATTATAGAGAATCCATATGGGTCAAGGTTTATATTATTCATTCTTCAAGAACTAGAGGCAAGTACAAGTATTTTGTGTGATGCAAATGAAAGAAAAAAACGATATTAAAATGATTTAAAACTTATGAACTAAAGCGTTGGGATATTATAGAGAATCCATATGGGTCATGGTTTATATTATTCATTCTTCAAGAACTAAAGGCAAGTACAAGTATTTTTATCCTATAGCTCAAAACACAATCATATTCGATAATTCCACTCTCGTGGGTTGAAAATCGACTTATACCTAATAAACTAAATCATACTCTCATATGCAATATATGTATAATCGTAAAGCGATGAATGTTCCTGTTTCAAAATGCTCACTAAATAATATTTTGAATCAACTATCGTGTTCTAAAGATATAGCCTATCAATTCTAATATGGGCCAATCAACCTCGTAAAGTTCAAGCATATGACTTTCCTACATGCACTAAGAACATGAAAATACAGAGGATTACTTTTACATAATGTAAGTGACACCCTAGAAATAAAAAAACCAAACCATGATTCAACCCTCTTTAGAAACTCTTAATCCCAACAAACGACTACTCACTCATAACAAGAGATTCAACAACATATTCAACAACAACAACAACAATTGCAAACATCTTATTAATAAATGAAACAAATAAAGGGTTCAGAAAACAACTCTTGGTATCGAACAAGGATGAAATCTTCTCCTAAAGCAACAAAGTAACAAAACTATGAATCAAAGAACAAAGAACTAGAAACTTTTGGTGTTGATTTGTGGCTTCTTGTGTTTATATTGAGTATGTGAGGTGGATAGGGAGAATTGACATAGTTTGGACGAGTTTTGAGAGAGAAATATAAACTTTCCATTTTTTGTAGTCTTGATCGATCGATCCAAGGTGTGAACCACTTTCTTCCATAGTTTTAACAAGTTTTGAGAGAGAAATATAAACTTTCCAGTTTTCCTAGCAATAGTTTGCACGACCAAATCTATACTATTATATATATGAGATTTTTTCACAACTAACCTAAAACTCTTGGTCAAATGCAAATCTAACCCACCATTTTACCATCTTTAACATTAACCACTTTCTTCCAAAACCACCACTCTCAGTTCGAGTTATTCACAAAATTGCAATCGGTTTTGGTTTTTTTTTCGAAAATCCAAAAGACCAAACAATCCTCATCCTCCTCACTTATTCACGAAAATGTCATCATCATCAATTCACCCAACCACCATTTTCAACCAATTTGAAGCTTTTAAAGCTTCTACAACTGATTTTTAAGCTCTTAAGCTCATTATCTCCTCTCATAACCTTCTATTCTTCCATTTTCTCTCCATTTTCATCCCAAAAACTCTCTAATTTACCTTTTCCAAACATGAAGTTCTAAGATATTCCCATATCCGGTGATTTGGTCGTGCATAGCGGTTGGGCTTCTTTAGTGGTGGCTAGAATCGAAGTTCTCGGCGGTCGAAGAAGCTAAAGACCAATGCTAGGTAATTTTTCAGTCGATTTTCGTGAATTTTCTGATATGTGCCGCGAAAGTATATTTTTTTGGAAGTCTACACCAGGGTAGACTTCTCCAAGAACTATGTTGGTCAACGCACATATTAGTTTTGCAATTGACCGCGTGTTCCGATTTTTGACAATAGACTTCGGGTAAATGGTGTAGACTTCGGGTAAATGGCGTAGACTTCAAAAGAAGACTTCTTTAGAAATAGGTTAGTTTTGCAATTGATCAAGACGAAGACTTTTTTTTAACAAAGTCTGCTTTAGAAGTCTGTAAAAAAGAGAGGTCAGTTTTGCAATTGACCAATCTTTGATTTTTCAGCAGACTTTTTTCGCACACTACATAGACTATTTTTGGGGTGATGAAAATATTATTTAAATAGCAGACTTCGTATAGAAGTCTACTCTCCTCGAAGACTTCTCAACGAAGTCTACTAATTAATTAATTCAATGTTTGGTCAACCCCAAAACTAACTCACTGTAGACTTTGTTTGGAGGTCTACAGACTTCTCAAGAAAGTCAAACTTGATCAATTGCAAAACTAACCTACCTTTTGAGTAGACTTCTCCACATGAGTAGACTTCTCGAAGAAGTCTACTATCTTTTGGCAATTGAAAAAGTAACATAAAATGTAGACTTCATATGTTGGATACTATAGTAGACTTCATATGTTGGCTACTATAGTAGACTTCATTGTTAGACAACTATAGTAGACTTCGTTATGAAGTCTGCTTTCGCTAATTTTTTTTAAAACACATTTTAATCAAATTTATAACGAAAATTAAAGATTTTCTTGGTTTTGAGCTTGTGTTAGTAAGTGTACTTGCTTTTATATCAGTTTTACATGATAATGTTTTCTATGTATGGTGGAATCAATTTTTTTGTTTTTTTAAGACACTCAACTTATTAGGTGCAGACTTCTTTAAGAAGTCTACGCAAGTAGTCTTCTTTGTTAGTCTACGACATGAATTTTTTTATAAAATTCATTTATCTAAAATTTATAACAAATAAAAATGATTATTTGACACTTGAGTTTGTGTTATTTATTGGTCTTGCTTATGTATGAGTTTGACATTTTTGTTTGTTATAGTTAAGTTTTAATTAATTTTCTTGTGTTATTAGGCCTTTAGCTTATTAGTAGCAGACTTCGTATATAGGTCTACTTATTCGACATTGATTTCTAATGTGGTTTGAATTTGGTTTTCTTACAGAGAATGGTTCACATACCCGCTGTTTTTGGAGAATGGGTGAGGAAGGAAATGTTGTGGCATTTTGAGGTGGATAATCGTAAAGGAGGGTGAATGTTCTTCTTGAGAGATGGTTGCACACACGATGAGCTTCTTAAAATGGCACAAGAGGATTATATGCTGGAAAAAGAAGCAGAGTTTGTTGAGTTATCCTATTTATTACCACCTTTGATGCTTCAACAAATGCCTCTTGATTCTTTTCCTATTTATGTCACAAATGATAGACACGTTCAGAGCTTGATTGAGTTGAGTAGGATGCATGGTGTACGCCTTTGCGTTTCGAGTAGGACAATAGACCATGGGAATGATGATATGAGTGGACAGGTGGATGACTGTTATGACAATGCGAGTGAAGATACTGAAGAAGGGATGATAATCTGAACGATGATGATAAGAATGTGAAAGCGAAAGATGAGTACGATGACTCGGATGTGGATTACAGTGAGTACGGGAAAGTGAAAGATGAGGATGAGAATGAAGCGGATATGTCTTTTGTTGGTGAGAGTTTGAAAGCGCGTTGTGGTGGTCAAGTAGAACGTTGGTCCTCTAATATATTTGCCAATAACAGTTTTCCTAGCAAGGAGAAGCTTGTATCACAGTTGCGATTGACGGCGTTGATAAGAAGATTTGCGTTTAAAGTATACGAAGACTTTGTTTGTCGCAATATGTTTCGTCAATGGATGCACATGGAAGCTCAGAGCTGGTGTGAAGAACAAAGCAAACACAGGGTGACAAAATATTTGAAGGTTCATACTTGTTCTGTGTCAGACCGATCAGCTCACCGTAGACATTGTACACCTAAGTACGTTGGAGCTTTGTTTATAGAACGTGTTGGCATAATCAATGGAATTGTGCCAAAGCATATCAAAGATTCTATGAAGGTGATGTTCGGTCTAAACCTCGATTACACCACTTCTTATAGAGCTTTGATGTATGCCTAACAATTGGTGAGGGCAACAGCAAAAGATGGATATGAACGATGATGATGCGAATGTGAAAGCAAAAGATGAGTTTGATGAGTCCGATGACTCGGATGTGGATTACAATGAGTACGGGAAAGTGAAAGATGAGGATGAGGATGAAGCGGATATGTCTTTTGTTGGTGAGGGGTTTGAAAGCGCGTTGTGGTGGTCAAGTAGAACGTTGGTCCTCTAATATCTTTGTCAATAACAGTTTTCCTAGCAATGAGAACCTTGTATCACAGTTGCGATTGACGGCGTTGATGGGAAGATTATATATGAAGGTAAATTTTCCGGAATAGTTAAATTTTTTTGTTAAGTAGACTTCAGTTGAAGTCTATAAAAGAAGTCTATTAAAGAAGTCTCCATATCTAGTTCCCGCCCATTTAGTTAAAAATTCGATTTTCCCGCTAGGTTTAATTTGAATTTTAGACTTCAAACACTTCGTTTGAAGTCTACAAACGAAGTCTTACAATGCAATCTCCTTAACCCTAAACCCTAAATCGAATATTTTAGATTAAAATTTATATGAAACATTAATTTTGTTAGCATATTCACAATTTACAGTTAAAATAACAAAAATATGAACCTTAAATCATGAACCGAACCAGAAACTATGATTCATGTAGAATTTTACTCATTACCCTAACAATCACTCTCTTATACCCTAAACTTTATTTCAAAAGAAAAATAAAAACAAAAATAAAAAATAAACTAGATTAACTAGGATATATTTTTATTAAAAAAAAGAAATTTTTAGATGCTAATGATATGACATTAGACGATGATGCGCTTAATTAGAAGGATGATAGCAAGAATCATGTATAGAAGCTTTTGATGCGAGTTTTGAAAAGCATAACTTCTTTAAAGAGCAGAGAGATCATATACGAGAGAAACAAAAAAAATTAAAAAAAAAAAAATTTGATTAACTAGAATATATTTCAAGTAAAAAAATTAGATGCTAATGATATGACATTAACCGATGGTGAGCTCAATAAGGAGGAAGATATCAAGAATCATGTAGAGATGCTTTTGATACGATCGAGTCTTGAGAAGCATAACTTCTCTAGAGAGCAGAGAGATCATATAAGGGAGATGAATGTGAAGAGAAAGAGATACTTTATTTGCTTGAACAGAGTTAATGGGGAGATCGTTAACATACTCGAAGTACTCGAATTGCATACTCAATATTTTAACGCAACGGAACAGGAAAAGATAGTTGATAAAGTGTGTGAACTATATGAGAGGTAGATTTAATGATGCTTAAGATCCGCAACAAATTATGGCTCTAACTGGTGACCACTAAAAAAAGAATAGGAATGAAAAGGAAAAGAATGAAAGGAACAAAATAAAAAGAATGAATGGGAATGAAATACATATAAGGAAATGAATATAAATTTTTTGTTCCTCCCCAAATTTTATAAGGAATACATTTGTTCTATAATTCCTTATATAATAAAGAATGAGAAGGAATGATAAGTAACAAATATTACTAATAAATGGTAAAAAATTTAAGGAATGAAGAGGAATTCATTATTCTTTCTCATTCATATGGTCACCAGTTGAAGCCTATGTGTTTTGAATATTTTAATTAAAAATAAATGAGAATTAAAATAAATAAATAACTCTTAGGTTTCGAAATTGTGTTTTTTCATATATATTTTTCAGTAGTGATCAGATTTTTTTTCTATTTTCTTAAAAAAATATTTTAATGACTTTAAATATTATTATTATAAATCTGCGTATACGCGGATCCTAATCTTGAAAAATCTAATTAAGATAAAAGAAGAATAACTAATTCATAAAAAAAATTATAATAAATTAATATATATAGATAAAACATTATAAATAAACATAATTCATATAAGAGTATTAAAACATATATATCTGGAAATATTAATAAAAGTAAATTTTTTTTTTTTTTTACAAATTATTCGATTTTGTTTTTATTTTATTTTTACGGATTTAAAATATTTTTATTAAAAACCCGCATATATGTGGGTCCAATTCTAGTACATTATATATATACATGTCGTATTATCAGAGTTTTGGGTGTGTTATAAAAAAAAAAAAAATGAAGGGGGAAAACAATTTCATATCAAACACGGTGTTATCGGACGATGAAGAGGCTTATCGGAAAGAGTATATATACATATATATTTCTGTTCAAAAAAGAAAAAGAATATATATATATATATATATATATATTCCATTTCAACCAAGAAACTAGAAATGTGTCCTTTTGGGAACAACTCTCTTAAATTGTTTAATGTTATAAATTTGTATCTTGTACATGTGCATATATATATGTTTTCCATTTTCAACCAGGAAACTAGTGATATACCCAAAAGGAGTCGGAGAAGGGAAAGGAAATTCGTTGTCTTTGTATCTTAATGCGACCGATTACGTGACCAATGGTCCAAAGGAGAAAACAGTGGCCGTCTATAAAATGCGAGTTCTAGACCAACTCCAGCGCAAGCACTATGAAAGTACTATTTATACTCAATTTCTCCTTTTCTTAAAAAAAAAAAAAACTTTTCGTTATATCTATATATGCATATATAAGTCGTTTGCTAATTTTAATCTATACATATTGATAAAGTCCTCGGAGAAGCTTGGTTTGGCTATGATGATACCAGAGGCAAACCTAAGTATTTGCCGCTCGTGGAACTCCACGATCCACGAAGGGGACTTCTTGCGAACGATCAGATATACATCGGTATTGAGTTTTTACTTGTCTCCACTACTGTGGATCTCTAATGCGCATCAACGGATTCGATCGAGACCACAAGAATAAATACCTATTATTCTATGTTTGCTTATCGTGCTGTATGTTTAAATATCGTGCAAGTTTATACCAAAATAAAACAAAAAGTGTCGGATCAAATCGGTTGATTTAATTGTATGTCACGATAACATTCAAGTTCAACCGAGTCCGTTGCTACGTATTCTCTTATCGAGAAAGCTGTTTCTGTACGTGTACCTTTCTTGTTGGTAATAACAACGATACATATACGTATGTGTATATGTGTGACAGTTATTAAAACCTTCAATGATTTTCTTTTAGAAGAATTGAGATCAATAGTCAAAAAGCGTTTATAATTAATCAAATAACTATATAAAAATGGTTAGAATATTATGTATATTTCTATAAGTCTTACCATAACACCCCTCTAAAAATTATATTCCCATTTCACTCTCTTTTTTTGTTTTATTTTTCCTTCTCTTTTACTCTTTTCCCCCTCCTCTCATAATATTTACTACTATCAATCTCTTTACACAAACTGATTTAAGTTTGCAATCTAAGCAATAAATTTTCTGTATTTTTTTCCAAACATGCTGTGATTTGAATTTTTTTTTAAAACGAACAACAATATTATTCTAAAAAACAAATTAAATATGTAACCAAACGAAGGACGCATCAATCTATATTGAACATTTAAACTCACGCATGTTCTATATACACATATTTTATATAAGAAACATAGAATATTCGTACTAGCTTTTATTAAATTAAGAAAATATCTCATTTTTGGATTTTGAGTTTGTTTATACGGTTTAAAACTTAATTTTTTGGGTTAGAGTTTAACGTTTATGGCTCATGGTAATATTTTGGAGTTAGCGTTTCGTTATGTAAAATTAATGGTAAATTGACACAAATTGTATTCATGTTAGTTTATATTGAACAGATTAACGCATATTTTACATAAAAACCATATAATGGTAGAGAGTTTATCTTTTGGGTTTATGGTTTACTATTTTGGATTTAAAATTAGTTATGTAGGGGGTTTAGTAAATATAACAAAAATAGCATTCTAGTGAGGACCATATAGAAACATAAATTGATGTGGATTTTATGTAGAACGATGTGCTATAGAGTATAATCACTAACCCATATTTTAAAATTTTATGTATTTAGGTCGGTTCCGGGGTTCGGTACCTTCCCTTGTACGGGCTGCCAAGGTCAACATTTTAGTGTTTTGGAAATCTCATTTGGTGAAACTTTATTCTTTAAACTATGTTGCAAGCATGGAGCCCAAACTAATAGATAGAACAAGTATATCCGGTTAAAAACAGTATTTGACGAGGAAGAAGTCAAATGTGTAATTAGATATCGATCGGTGTGGCCTTCTTATAGTTTAGTGCTTAGTTTAGAATATAACAGAAGCATCACTGGCAGTTTGGCATGCTGTGTATTTGAGTATCACCATATATGCTGTTTAGTGCATTAACCCGGCCACATCAAAGTCTATCATTCGAAATTGGTCTTGTCTAGGTTTAAGAATAATGTGTTTAAGTTGTGCTTAGGCTCTGTTTGTCCTAAAAAAATGTCGAATTTCGCTTCCTGATGAATCTTCCAAAACTGTAAGTTTGAATAGAGCTCGATGCCCTTCATTGTATTACCATGGTCGTAATATATACATATGACATATGAGATCATATCAGATCTCTAATAGAATATTCACACTTGATACACAAGGAATACATTAACTATCGTATCCAAAGATATATTTGCATATATCTACTCTAACACGCCCCCTCAGTCGAATAGGGAGGTTTGCGGACGTTGAGACTGGATCTGAAGTCCACAAAGAGGTGAGTAGGTAGTCCTTTTGTGAAGATATCTGCATATTGAAGGGCAGAGAGAACATGAAGAACTCGTACTTGGCCGAGAGCCACACGTTCCCTAAAAAAGTGAATGTCGATCTCCACATGCTTTGTACGTTGGTGCTTAACCGGATTAGAAGACAAGTAAACAGCACTGATATTGTCGCAGAACACTATTGTTGCCTTTGAGAGTGGACATTGCATTTCGTGAAGTAGATTACGTAAACATGCAGCTTCAGCAACAGCATTTGCAACGCCTCGGTATTCAGCTTCTGCACTTGAACGTGAGACAGTGGACTGGCGTTTGGAGGACCATGATATAAGACTGTCACCAAGGAAAACGCCAAAACCAGAGGTTGAGCGACGGGTGGAGGGACAACCCGCCCAATCTGCATCAGAGTATGCGGTAAGCTGATCGATGGGAGAGCGATGTATTTGGAGACCATGGGAGATCGTGCCTTTCACATAACGCAAAATCCGTTTCATAGAATTGAAATGTGGTTCCCTGGGATCGTGCATGAACAAACAAATCTGCTGCACTGCATAGGCAATATCCGGCCGAGTGAAAGTTAGATATTGCAGTGCCCCAGCTAGACTGCGGTACAACGTTGGATCAGAGACATGATCACCGTCAGGAGTGAGCTTTGTCTTTGTGTCAACAGGCGTGGAGCACGGGTTGCATTTTGTCATATTGGAGCGATGGAGGATATATGCGGCATAGTTTTGCTGCTGCAGAAGAAGACCGGTGTTGGTCCGTGTAACTGAGATGCCGAGGAAGTAGTGAAGCTTTCCCAAGTCAGACATTTCAAATTCTTTTGCAAGAGATTCGATTATGTTGTTGAGGAGAGATGTTGTGCATGCAGTGAGAACAATGTCATCGACATATAGAAGGAGGTACGCAAACTGCTTGTTGTGGCAATAGACGAAGAGTGATGGATCGCCGACAGTTTGTACAAATCCAAGCTTCTTGGCAAAAGTTGCAAAACGATGGTTCCACGCACGCGGAGCTTGCTTTAGACCGTAGAGTGAATGTTTGAGCCGACAAACATAATCTGGTTTCGTCTTGTCCACAAAGCCAGGTGGCTGATGCATGTAAACCGTTTCCTCAAGATCACCGTGAAGGAAAGCATTTTTGACATCAAACTGGTGTAGAGGCCAGTCTTTGGCGACAGCAACATGAAGGACGGTTCGAACAGTTGCCGGCTTAACGACAGGACTGAATGTCTCCTCGCAATCCACGCCAATTTGCTGTGATTTGCCATTAGCCACGAGTCTCGCTTTATAGCGTACGAGCTTCCCATATGGTCCAAACTTATGCCTGAAAAGGCACATAGATCGAACAATATTAGTAGCAACCGGCCGCGGAACCAAGTCCCACGTTCCAGCTTTAATAAGAGCGCTATGTTCAACTCCCATAACGCCATTCCAGTAAGGATCCTTTGCTGCTTGAACATGTGTCAGAGGTAAAGGAGACACAACGCTCATATGGAGACAAAGTCGGTCGACTGGTTTAACAATGCCGTGTTGGCTCCGAGTTACCATTTTAGGCTGAGGCAATGGTGGAGGAGGCGAAGGAGGGGCCTCAACAGTTGGAATGGGTGGGGGATGAGGGATTTGTGGTGTAATGAGAGGAAGACGAGGAAATGGTGGTGGAAGAAGATGAGTAGGATCTTGTGGGAAAGGAGGAGGAGGCAAAACTGTTTGAAACGGAAATGTGTTTTCGTCAAAGTGGACATGTCGAGAGAAAATTATTCGCCGAGTAACAAGATCAAAGCATCTGTATCCACGATGGTCATTGGGATACCCAAGAAAGACAGAAGCAGTGGATCGGGGAGCAAGCTTATGATGCGATTGAGGAAGAAGATTGGGGTAACAAAGACATCCAAACACACGTAAATGAGCAAAAGATGCAGGTTTGTGAAACAATTTTGTGTAAGGAGTGTCATTGAGAATAGATTTGGAAGGAAGAATATTCAGGATGTGAACGGCTGTATTTAGAGCCTCAACCCAGAATTCTGGTTTCATGTGAGCTTGAAATAGAATAGCTCGAACCAGATTATTAATTGTGCGAAGCATTCGTTCTGCACGTCCATTTTGTTGTGATGTGTACGGACATGAGAAACGAATTTGCGTACCTTCAGAGGCGAGGTGGTTAAGGAATTGGCGATTGTTAAATTCTCCACCATTATCACATTGAAAAGATTGAATGCGAGAGCCAAATTGAGTACGCACATAGGCTGAAAAATGTAGGTATTTCCCAAATGTTTCACTTTTACGCCTGAGAGGATAAGCCTAAACGAAGTTAGAAAATTGATCAAGAAAAATGACATAAAATTTTATTCCTCCAAAACTCGATATTGGTGATGTCCATATATCCGAGTGAACAATTTCGAAGGGTTTAGAAATAACTGAAGTAGATGAAAAGAAAGGTAGGCGAGAGTGTTTCCCAAATTGGCACGCATGACACAATGATGTCAAGTCGGCCTTATTAAAAATGAAATTACCAGAAGAGGCAAGGGTTTGAAGGACAGAGCTCCCCGGATGACCAAACCGACAATGCCATAGAACACTAGATGAGGATGACGTAAGAAGAGCTTGCGGTGATGGAATTTTGATGTGAGGATTCACCGCATAGAGAGGCCCAGAGCTGTTACATCGGAGCAGAAGTATCTTGGTTCGAAGGTCCTTAACAAGAAAGCCAAATGGGTCAAACTCGATTGAACATTTGTTGTCAATAGCAAAACGACGAACAAATACCAGATTTTTTATAATAGATGGGCAGACGAGGACATTTTTAAGGAGTAGAGGACGAGAGGAGGATGGAATTATACCATTGCCAAGCTTGGTAACAGGGGCAGAGGATCCATTACCGACTGTCACTGGAGGATAAGCGCTAATATTAAAGACAGAACATAGGGTACCTGAGTTTGCGGTGATGTGGTTTGTTGCCCCGGTGTCCATGTACCAGGAGCTGTCACTTGGATCCTGCAGCGTCATGGTGTTGAACGCGTGAGTCAGCTCTGCAGGGAGATACGGGGACACAGTAGGAGCAGGAGTAGCGTGGGGTGCTGCCATTGGTGTTTGTACGACATGAGCCTCACTGTGCGATCGCATAGGCGGAGCAGGTCCAAGAATACTTGTTGGAGGTTGCGAAGGGTGTTGCTGTGAATAAACCTGAGGAAATGGCGAGGGAGGATAGGACGGAGGATAGCCGTACGACAATTGCCATTGCGGTGGTGCGTATGCCCATGGAGGTGGAGCATAAGAGTTGTTGTTCCATGAGTTGTTGTAGCGCCCCCTCCCTCTGTTGTTCCTGCCGCCGCGTCCTCTGTTGTTGTTGTATCCACGGTGTTGTTGTGGTTGACCTCGTTGTTGGTGTTGCTGCTGCACTTGTGGCTCTGTCGCCGTGTAGAGTACATTAGGAGCAGAGGAGCTGTTGTTGTTGTTGCTGACATGGGGCTTGCTCTGTTTGGCAAAACGATCTTCCTCAAGGAGAAGCATAGAACGTGCCATAGAGAATGTCGGGAATGGATCTTTGTGTTTGATAACGTTGAGAATGTTATCAAATTTATCAGAGAGACCATTCAGGAGATGCATCACGAGGACACGATCAGTAACAGGGGAATCCATGTTGGCGAGAAGATCTGATAGTGTTTTCAGTTTCTTGCAGTAGTCGTGAACACTCATGTCACCAATTGTTGATGTGCGCAGTTCATGGTCAAATTGCAACGCCCGAGCCTCCTTGTTACCGCGGAAGAGATTCTCGATGGAGATACACAATTCACGAGCCGTACACTTGGCTTTGATGACGATGTCGAGCAACGATTCAGATAAGGTGACGTAGATCCACATCTTGACCAGACCGTCGCGCTCCTTCCAAGCCTTCTCAATTGCAGGTGATGGATTTTCTGTTCCTTCGATGTGTTCGAGAACACCGAAAGTGGAGCAGTGTGTTTCAAACAGCTCACGCCACAAGTCATAATTGAACTTGTTCATGTCAAGAACAATATGAATATATGCCTTGATTTGAGAAATTCCGAATGGTTTCTCGGATGGTGTTGTGGTGGTGGTGGGATTCGCCATTGATAGGGAGCGAGAGAAATAAGATAGATAGGAGGAGAGAGAAAGAGTTGCAGAAAGAAGAGAGAAGGGAAGAGGACGAATAGAGATTGGTGAGGGGAAAGAAAAATAGAACGGAAGCAAGAGATGAATTAGATGGATCGATGAGGGAATCCTAGAGCTTCTGATACCATGTAAGTTTGAATAGAGCTCGATGCCCTTCATTGTATTACCATGGTCGTAATATATACATATGACATATGAGATCATATCAGATCTCTAATAGAATATTCACACTTGATACACAAGGAATACATTAACTATCGTATCCAAAGATATATTTGCATATATCTACTCTAACAAAAACAACGTCTGCGATCTAGCAATTAAACATATACATAATGCACTACTAAACTATTTTATATAGTGCCTGATTATGCAAAAATTTCACTCTCATGTATATTTTCTATTTTCACTATATATAATGCTGCATTTCGTGCTTTGGTATATAATACCACTAAGACGATAATGTAATCCAATTTTGTTGTTCCTGAGTCAGTATTGAAGAAGAGAATGAGGGAGGAAGAATGGGCACTTGCCAATAAACAGGAGCTTGAGGCCGCCAGAAAGCAGAATGCTGCCAAGGAGTACGAAGGGAAGGTAATATTTTCTACAAGTTTAATTTGTAAATTTTCTAAAGTGAGAAATGCAAATTCATGGAGAGTTTCTGCCGTTAATTTTTGATGCATTGTGATTTTGAAGTATGTTTTCAAAACTCAATATACATTATAAGATAAATTAACTGGATGTATAATCTATTTGTTTAAATTACAAACGAACTGAAAGCAAAGGAAGATTTTATTTTTTTATTTGTCATATACAGCAGACTTTTTTTTATCAACAATAAGAAGATATTTACTTTTAAGTTTTTAATGCATACACAAGGAGAAATATGTTAACTGATTTTACACCAAGCAGTCTAAACATATGATTGCGAGGTAATGCAGTTGAAAGAACAGAAAGAGACGACATCTCTCTTATCCTTGAAAACCAGTTTGTCTTGGCAAATACAGTGACATGCATGGCAAATCGGCCGAGAAAGACCGTTGGATGCAATCTTAATCTCAAAACCATTCACTTTGATTGTATAGCCAGGTTTCAGATATGGGTATTTCCCTATTACGCAATCAACATGTAGAGTGGTGTTGCAGTGGGTGCAGCCGTAGAGATCCTGATAATCCGGGGAACCATATTTTATTTTTACTTCGCAGATTTCACAACACAGCGGCGACCATGTGGCATATTCAGCAAAACATAGGGTAAGTGGATGGATGTCATACTTGCATTTCACCAATACTGGTAAAGTTGCGCGTTTTAAATCCAAATAGAAGCGACATTCCTTACATTTTGCGATCGTGTCTAAAAGAGTGAGAGGATGTTGGTGCGCTCCATTGTATAATGGAGCAGTAAGGGAAGCACATTTTGCATCCATCTTAAACTCACATTCCTCTTGGCAGCATCGATACATGAAACCACATGATTCTCGTCCACATTTTGAACAACTGAAGAACCCTTCTTTGTTGTTTATCATTGTCACCTCTAGGGTTAGCAGATGGCGGTGCAACGCGTGTTCCATCAAAAGAGGAAGATTTGCACAAGTGTCATGGAGTGCAAAATCACATTCTTTACAACCAAAGAAACTTTCAAAGTCAATGGGAAGGATGCATGCTTTACATATTCGCTCACCTTCCTCTTCTTCACCGTTGATGCAAAGTCTCATTAGTTCATGTTGATGACTAAAATGGCGGATAGTTTTGCCATCTACCTCCTCCAACGATGACGTTGCAATGTCTTCAGGATTACTAATTTCTTCAGGTTCTCGTTCGACATCTTTGCCATCCCACACCTCTTTTTCCGTTGCACAATATGAATGGAGTTTATAATCACACGTCTTGTTAATACAAATATATCCTCCACATCCGGAAACAAACTGTCTATTACAAATTCGACAATTCGTTTTCCAATCAAGAACTTGAAACGTATGAAACAAGCGGTGTAAGTGACGAGTTAGCTTTATGACCTTTGGTAAATAGATGCACTTTCTGTGAACAAAGAAATTGCATGGCAAACATGCGTACATATTCATCTCGTCCTTATAGACTAGCCCACAAGCATCACAGTTAAAAGAGTTCTTTTTGCGAACGAAGGTGAGCGTATGCTCATGTGTCTCTGGACGATTTATTGTCAGATTCGTCGACTCCATCAATATAGTCGGACATTCTTTGTGAAAACGAAAATCACATACTCGACAATAAAAATGAATGGTCCCAAAAGAGATCATTTTTTCACAAATAATACATTTCTGATAAAAAGAATACTCAGCTCCACTAGACTCTTCAATAAAGTGTTTAGGATGAAAAGTAGTGATGAGGTCTTCCATAGGGGTTTGTTTGTTGAGGAAACTTGAATGTTTATTTATAGACAACACTCGATACATATAGAATTCATCGTTGTGGAATGAAGGTATCGCTGGCTTTAAGATTGCTTGGAAGAAAAGTAAAGTTAATGCCTTGCTTTAGTTTATACAATTGGGCATTTACACTACTGCGTGTCTAACGTGTTATATTGGTATCGAATATGATACTCATCAACACAAGAAGTTTTGGTATCTTAATTTATATATTTTGTAACTTGAGATAATACTAGGTGGTTGGTCCGTACATACGTGCGAGCATCAGATTTTAAATAAAAATAAGCTAATTATAATGTTTAATAATAAAGTTTTATCATTTATGATAAATAGATGATTGACCCGCATAGTCGAATAATATATAAACCTAAATTAATTTTACATGATTGGTAGAATTTAGATTGTTGGTTTTTAAACTTATATGTATATATGAATTAATATGTGTAAGATAATATTTTTATTTTTATTGTTATATTAAAAACTAAGAGCTTGTGTGCTTCTAACTTTGGTATTTGTGTTAATAAAAATAAATAAATAATAGATAACAATATATAACTTGATTTCTAAAAGAATTTTTTAATATGTTGGAAAAATTATATGAATGAATGAATTAATATGTGTAAGATAATATTTTCAAATACTTCAGAAAAAACATAAAACCAAACAAAATGATTCTTTTGTTTTCTTCGTCTTCTTTGTACTTCTTATTCATATTTTTTCATCTTATTATAGTTTATTTTTCCATTTGGTTTTTTTTTTTTGTGATCTCGAATTCTTGCTCTGGGAATACATTCACAAATGATATAAACTTTTGTTCCTCTTTGAAAATGAGACAAGATGGGATAGTAATGGAAGCTCCAAAAATTTCAATTGAGACAAATTATATACTTAGTAGTATTGTATAGATTATTGAATATATATTCTATAATATATTATAAAACTTGAATATATATTTTATAATAATAAAAAATAAACATATGTAGTACTACATAAAAAATAATCTTATTTTTAATTTTTTAATATATAACTAAATTTATACATATATTTTTTAATTTTGCTTGTGAGTTATAATTATTTTAAAATGACTCAAATATTTTTTTATAAGAAAAAATAACATGTCAGATTTACATTTCATCAATGAAATACACTAACTTTGATTGTGAATGTGACACCTACACATTTTCACTAATTTTACTACACAATTAAAAAAAAAAAAATATTTTTTATAATTTTTTAACCATTTGAATTCTGGACATTGTTTTATCATTGTTGAATTTTATTCAAATTATAATATCTCATAATGATTTTATAAAATAATGCTTTTATTCAGAACTTGTTTTGATGCTATTTTGAGATATTTTCATAAATTAATAACTGTATAAATTAATAAAATATCATATATAGTCCCAATATTATTAATTTATAGAGTTTTTACTATTTACTATCTCATTGGATAATCTACTATTAATTTTCTTTTCTTTTTCAATATAAAAATTATAATATATTTTTTTGTAAAATTTGGAAAATCATATTTTAATGAAATCATAGTATTTCTCATTTTTCCTTGATTCAACCTTGTTAATTTTAATGTTATGAATGAATAAAAGTTTATATTTGTTGGAAGATTCTAATCCAACCAATCAAAACATTTTCTATTTTTTGAAAAAAATATCATGTCACATTTTCATGTCATCAATGAAATACACTTGAAGTGATTTAGAATTATTTGAGTTTTAATGAGTTTTTATATGATTTGGTTGAATTATGGAAGTTGGTGTGATTTGTTATTAAAGTTATATATCCCATCTAAAACCATGATATTTGAATTTTTATATTTTTAACTAGGAAATTCCATCAAAACATCATAAAATCACTCCAAATCTCTTAAAATTCACTACTTAAAATATTTCTAATAACAGTAGATTTGATTTAATTTTTACAAATTCTTGATTGAATAACATGAGATTAGGGAAAACATTTAGAAATTATTAGTTGAATAACAAGGGATTTTAAAAGAATCACACAATATTCTAAAATTCCTAATCAAATACACAACTTTAAATGTGAATGTGACATCTAATCATTTTTGACTGATTCTACTTCTCAAATAATAGTAAGGGTGATACTCATCAACACAAGAGCTTATATATAACTTTATAAGCTCTCTTCAACTCTATCATTCGAGTCCCTCACTATCATGTTGTGTGTGAAAGTATTACACCACATCAAAGGAACTATTGGACAAGGTGATATGGGTCAAATTTACCCTAAAGCAACTCTCTCAAATTAAGATATCAGTTGTAGTACTTAGGGATCGAATCCACAGAGAAGGGATAGTCACACAGCAGTTTTCTAATTTCGAATTAAACTAAGAAATAATATGGAATTAAAAGACAAAAAGCAATTAAACGATTTAGATTCAGGAGACGAAACGCTAGGTTCAGGGAAATTCTCAGGTGATCTAAATTGCAGGTCTAGACAGAATGTTATGAATTATTAAGATATGTTCTCGAACTCGAATCACTAATGTAAAATCAACCAACTCTCGCTGCGAAAATTATCTATGTCTAAACCCTGGAATTCCAAATCTCTTTGCAAATTCTAACAATTCAAACAAGCATTAAAGTTCAGGTTCAATTGTTCACAAAACCCTAAACCAAATCTCTTTGCGAATAGGTATTTTGCTCATCTAACATTAGTTCAGGCAATTAATAATACTCTCGCATCTATTAATTAACTTAAGATCAGATTCTAGGTCGCGAAGCTAGAATAAGCATTAAACACAAATCCAGATGAAGAACTCTAATGATTTTATCCTAACAATATAATTCGACCTAACAATTCATTGATCACCTTTGAAAAACCCTAAACTTAACTAGCAAACTACTCAGACATGGTGAATAAAGAAAACATCATGAATAAAATAGTTTGCATAAAAGAAATCAATAGAAACAAAGGAGTTCCAAATTTGCTCTGAAGGAGACAAATTCTTCTCTCTAAAATCTCTCTCTAAAATAATGTGTGTGTTGTAAAGTGTTGCCTAATCAATGGCTGAAAAACTATATTTATAGGCAAACTCGCGTCAGGGGCAAACTTGTAAATAATGGAAACTTCAGCTGATTTCCTTTTTCTGATGGAAGTCCGAAAAACTTGGTCGGCTGGCTTGGTGTCGATCGACACTGATGGTGTCGATCAACACTCATCGTGCAAATTTACTCTTCCAACTTCATCACTTCGGCTGCTTCTCCAAAATGCTCCAAAAAGCTCCAGAATCTCTAACTTTGCTCCAAACGTAGTCTAACCTGTAAAAGACTCAGAAAGGACTCTAAAATAGTATAAAGACTCTATAAAAATACTTATATCATGGTCTAAAAACGGGTAAAAACCATGATATATCACAAGGTCTATTATACTCTTCTCATTCCTCTCTCGAGTTGAAAGGATTTGCATATGCTGATTAGAGAACTTATACACAAGAATATCAGAAAATAGATATATGTATATATATAGAGTATGTTTTCTGATTCTTCTCTCCTGAAAATCCAAGAAAAAAAAAAAACTCTTTCTCAATCTTCTCATTAAGAAGAACACTTGGGTTTTTGGTTTATGATATTTATGAGATAGTATATGGTTGCACAATCTTCTCTCTGAGTTGCATCACGTTGTTTTTCCCAGCAATCTTATTCTTTGAATATATGAATTTCACATCGCTAACAATCCCATATACCACGAACGAAACAAACACATCGAGAACTACTGGCACACTATCTTAAAAAAGTTGTAAATGGCCACTTGAAGCTCCTTCATGTACGAACATGTAGTGATAAGAATCAACCTCTAATCTCATTGATATCATGATCATATCAAAAATTTAACATATCCTTAATTTGCCTCCACAATAAACTCATCCATTGCCGAAACTGAAGTTGGTAAACGGGAATGAATTTTCGTCATAACAAACTCTATTACGATTAAATCATTATGAAAATCATATAGATTCACGGAAGAAATGTTGACATCGGTTGTTTCAGTTTCTATGGACTCTAAGCACGATGTTCTAACTCCAAATTTAAAATTTAAAGTATATTTTGTGTTGGGAGATATTGGAGATAACGAGATCGAAGATATTATTTTAATAGAAAATTTAATATTTATGTATATTTCTTTATTATTAAATAGATAGATTTCCAATTATCATAATTTGCTAGTCAACTTATTATTTTGTAAAAATAAAGCTATTGGTCAATCAATAACACCTTTAGAAACTT
This sequence comes from Alliaria petiolata, assembly GCA_020283515.1. Lineage (NCBI taxonomy): Eukaryota > Viridiplantae > Streptophyta > Magnoliopsida > Brassicales > Brassicaceae > Alliaria > Alliaria petiolata. Next base: position 7,678,525 of record JAHZTW010000003.1, on the reverse strand, counting down.
TATTAAATTCTAAAACTTCTTTTCAACTAATCCTAGATGACGATGGTTGAATTGTTTCACTTCTTTATCGGCTGCTGCTTGACGTCGTGTTCTTTATTATCTGAAAATACACAAACACTTGGTTCAAAAAAATAAAATAAAATAATACACAAACACTATACATCAACATTTGATCTTACATCTGGTTAAAAATAATTTGGTTCAAGTAAAATATTTAACCTTTTCATAGTTTTGAATCACATCTGGCCGTAAAAGATGGTTTTAACTTTAAGTTCCGGTTTCATGTACGCCTGGACAGTCGGGTATCGGATTGGTTAGGTTCAAATAATTACGTTATGGAAAAATGGGAACCAAAATTAAAAAAAAAAAAATTGATTTAGCTGTGGCAGATCAAAGTTCTGTTCGGTTTGGTTATTGTAATAGATGACGGATTTAAAACCGTAATATATTTCGGTTAGGTTTTGTATTATGGTTATTTCGGGTTTCGGTTATTTCGGCTATTTCGCATAACTATATGTTAGTGCAATGAAATTTAGGTTCAATTTTGCTAAAGAAAAGAAGACATACATGTCTAAGCATGTGATTCTCTTTCTGCAAAGTGGAGATCCTCTCTTCAAACTCAGTGTTCTTCGCCTCCAAATCTTTCACTCTCTTCTCCAATTCGTTCACGTAAACTTTCTTCCTCTCCCTCGCTTGTTGTGCAGACACTCTATTCCTCAGCAACCTTTTCAATTCCCCATAATACCCTTAACGTCACCTGCTACTAGTCTAAAACCTATAGGGACTTTTTCGTCAAAAAAACAGTATTTTTTATTACCTCTTTAGTCTTCTACTCTCTCTCTCCGCTGGATCTTTCCCTCTGCGTCTCTGACCTTCTCCTAAGATTTTAACAGCCTCTGATCCCGTCAATGACTTGTCTCCGGCGTCGAGATCCGGCAAAGAAAGTGTTACTGTGAGAAAATTTTGTAGTTAAGAAGAAAATTACAAAATGCACAAAAACCAAAGAGGAATAATATCTACCGATTATACGTCTTACCACAAAGGAGACGAATTTTACGAACACAATGGATAAAGAGATTAAAATAAAAGAGTATTAACGAGAAAAGAATGACAAAACCTTCTTTGAGATGGACACGAAATACAGAGTCAGAAAGTTTCTCAAAAGTCATCACTATTGCTTTTGCTTGATCCTGTATATGAGAATATGAATATATATACAGTCTCTGTATACGAACATTGAGTATACAAGTGCGTATTAATATACGTATCAGCGATTTACTTAATGGCTAAGAAGAATAAGAAGACGTGAGAGTTTACTTTAGGTGCATGAAGATGGTTTGTTTTTTTTGGATCGGTGCGTGAAGTTGCAGACGGATATCAGAATCGATGAGCATCGTAGGATATGTTCTGATCGGGCGGCCATAAAGAGGCAAACGTGGAGAAATCCGAGCCACATTTATACGGTTGAGAATGGAGCTAAAGACTTAAGATCTGAATGAGAGACAGCCGTTAGATGAGGACTGAATCAGGGATCCTACAGTTGAGAATGGAGCTAAAGACTTAAGATATGAAAAAAGAATATTCATATAGACCGCCGCATTTTATTTTGATGGGATGTATCTAGGCCTAGATGTATCATCTAATTTATTGTGTGTTGCTGCGGATTTGAGGTTTATTTTTTTGGTTTACAATAGATAATAAAAAAAATTATGAGGATGATAACGTGGCCAACTCTGATGAAATTGGTTAGATATGAAATTTTACTTGCAAACTTTAATACAATCATATCATATGTAATTTCTAATATACTTCGCATACCTATATATTTTTAAAATTCTTATTGCATGGTTTAAATATTATTGGGTATTTATGTAAATTCTTGAAATTTAAAATTTATAAGAGTTAAAGTAGATTTTATTTATATTTTATTAAAATTTTATGTTTAATTGTACTATATACTTTTGTTTTTTCGCACAAATTTAGTAACGAGAAGCAGGGACGTCTCAAACTATTTGTAAATCATGTTTCTTTTTTTTTTTTTGAAAAAGATATTAATATGGTAAACTAGTTTTTTGAAAAAATTATGCACTAGTTTTTAGGAAAACTTTAGTTTTAAAATCAGAATCCTATTCGACTGCTCCATTTGCACCTGCTAAAAACAATCCTGATGAGAAATATTTACGATAATTGATGTTTGGTTATTGTTTGCTTTTTTGGCTGCGTGCTCTCAGCTAATCTGCCTTTTCTATTACTAAACAAAAAGAATATGCTGTTACAACAAGTCCTACAAGCATCCAAGAGATATTCTAACGAAGAAGAGAAAGGAGTATGAAAAAGAGATAGTTCAAAAAAGAAGAAAGAGGTTATTTTTAGTTTTAATAGGAAACAGAAGGCAGAAATAGGTTCTACAGCTGAAAAAATAGTGAAAAAAGATGATATTCAATTCATAAATAGTAAATACGATGTAGTTTGTATGCCTCATGCATCGTTGGATTTATTTCCTTCGCTATCAGAGTTTCATGCTTTTTGTATTAGCTACCAAAAGCATGTTTACTTGAATTATTGAAAAATGAGACGTCCTTATAAATGTTTAAAATTACTAATGAGATGATTTTTTTAAGTCGACAAACTAATTCATTTATTAAGACATTAGGTTACAAAGTACATAACAAAAGAAGGTACGTCCAAGAGATAACATATTCTTTAGATTCTATTCTCGCATGGCTAAGCTACATTGTCTTCTCTTACAATGTTTTTGAAGAGAAAAAGATAACAAGGCTCAACTAGACTCTTGATTTATTTTGGTCTGATGTAACTGGGATGATTGCTGCTTCATTAGGTGACTAAAAAAGGTCTTGCAATCACCATAAAATGCCACTCCATTTTCGTGTATATATTTGTACTTTTGAAATTTACAAACTATAAGATACAATTAGATTTTATCTTATATTTTATAATTTTAAATGTTATGTTAGACAATTCTTTTTAATTGCCTCTGATGACATTTGAGTATATATATATATAATCCATCCATGTGGGGTTGGACTTTCTTGTTTTCTGGGGAAAGCAAATGAAGCTCACATATTCTAATTCATTTCTGATCTTGTAACCATCTTATGTATATTCTTGTTTGTGATTATCAGTAGTTGTTGTTTCTACATACAATAGGAATTAATTTGAAAGGGATCAAGATAATTGAAAATAAATTTGAGCTTGAGTTTGCTTAAATTGGGTAAATTAAATCTAAATTATCAAGCCAGCCGATAAATGATCTCTCTTTGTTGATTTATATTTTACCAAAATTTTGAAATTTAAATTATTTCAATATTTTTCAATGGACCCTAGAGGAAAGTGCAAGTTGATTTATTCGTCTTATTACTTACACCACCAAAATAACAGGTTGTTCTCTCAATCTTCAGATGAATTCCGCACTTAGCCATCATTCACCTCTAATAATCATTCTTTTGAGTTGTTGCCTGACTTGGCTGTCGGAGAGTATTCGAGAGAAAGATCCCTTCTCACTCTCTCAAACACTATCTTGACAATGTCACTTGTGCAGTATTGCCTCTGTATAACAGTGCTAAGGAATATCTCCTCAGAAAGACATGCTCCTCGTGGACCTTCTCATCTCTCGCAAGGGAAAGAACTCATATCACGTGCTCTCCATCTATTCCCGAAGAGCAATATACCACGATACAATATGTACAGAACACTCAAAATCCGATCCAAACAATTGGTGCTAGAAGGAGTAGGAGAATATATATATAGGCTCCATGAAACAAAAGAGCAAAAACTCCCAGTTTTGTTTTTAAGAGTAAACGATACTTATCCCGCCTGGTCAGATGGTCATAGACTCATAGTCAATGCATAAAAAATGTTTCACAAGAATTGTGACATTGGAAGACCATTGACAGTCCTATGCTGCAGGGGCAAATCTAGAAACTTTTTGTTTGTATGAGACAAAAATAAAAAAATTAATACAATAAAAAGTATTAGAAAATAAAAGTATGTAATATATTTATTTTTTGATTTTTGAGAACCTAAAGTTATTAAATAAAACTATTTTTTTTTATTTTTAAATCTTTCTACATATATGAGAAAATGTATAAATCATATTTAAAATAATTCATATACATTATAATAAAATAGTTTTATATGAAGCTTCATTTGAAGCCAAATCATATCATTTTATATATTTACTAAAAAAGTTTTTTATTAATTTATTAGAACGTAGAATAATTGTGTGATTTACTTTAATGGTTTTACTTAATTTGTTAAAAAGTATAATTGGAAAATAAAATAAGAAAGAAAGAAAGAAATTTTAATAAAAATATGAAAGAAAGGAAAGAAGTCAACCAATCAAAAAGAATGGTAAAAAACATTGAGAAGTAGAAAGAGACAACTCAAAAAGGAGATATGGAAGAATATACGTACTGAAGAAAGAAAAAAAATATACAAACATGTAAAAGAAAAAGAGAAACCAAAGACCAGAGAGACACAAATAGTTTTTGGTAATTAATAAAAAACAATTTTTATTCATAACACGGTATGAAATACAATATTTTTTTCCTACTATTTCATTTTGACCGGTGAATATTACGATAATATAAAGAAACTTTACTATCCATGAAGATTTTATTCCATTAAAAATTTAAAATGCATCTAGATTTGAACCCTTAGATTTTTCAACCACGAAAAATTAACCCTATTTTTCATCAACCAATCAAATCATAATCCTACTATTTCATTTGTTTTTACTTCACAGAAAATATAAAGAAAAATACCATCCATGAAGATTTTATTCCATAAAAATTCATTCAAGATTGAACCCTTATATTTTTGAACCACAAAAAATAACCCTATCCTAATCAACCAATCAAATCATAAACAGGTGTTTTATCTTCTTTTCCAATTACGATTATAAATAAACCATTCTCTTACTAATGAATCAACTAAGCGGTCGGAGAAAAAACAAAAGAAAATCAAGGTTTTGATGACTTGTTTATAATTGCAAGTAGTGACATTGTATCACTTTTGAGAGTCTTTGTGCTTGATATTAGTAGGATCATATTCATTTTGTGATGAGATATATACATATATTGATTTTGCATTGTATTTTTTTTTTCAGTGATATGTGTGTTGAATTGTTGAGAATTTACAAGCAATGTCCCTGAGGATACATTTAGGGTTTAGGATGTTTTTGAAGGATATATAATTGCTGACTTCATGTCCAAATTTTCATGATATCCAGAACAATTTTGGCTCAATTTAATGATGACGGGTTACGTTTCCTTTTTACTAGATCAGCCAGAGATCAACGTTCAACAATCTGATGGAGAACTACGCGTGGTGGAAAGTTAAACCGAAGAACGAGGAAGAAGCGAAGCTGTTGTTGGGGTTCTATGAGAAGTTTTATGAGAAACTACTCTGTGAGGATGCTGCTAGAAGAAGCCGTGGAGGAAATGCTGTGTCAACGTCATCGTCGTTTTCGCAAGCAAACTTCACTAGGATTAAGAATAACAACCGCATGGGTGATAAAAAATAGAGACTTGGGCGATTAACATTTTTAANGTGGAGGAAATGCTGTGTCAACGTCATCGTCGTTTTCGCAAGCAAACTTCACTAGGATTAAGAATAACAACCGCATGGGTGATAAAAAATAGAGACTTGGGCGATTAACATTTTTAATAAAGGGAATAATCAGGAGCATTTGTTTTTCAATCGTAATCTGTCGAGAGTAATAATAAACAATTAAACATATGTTTTTGGTAGTGATATTTTCATATGTCCAAAAATGTTTAATGATGTTCACATTTTATAATTTCGATGTGTGTGTTACCAGATTTATGTACTTGCGTTTGCATAATTCTGATAACCAAAAGCTACACAAGATCCTTTTTTTTTTGACGAATACAAATAAATTATACCTTGTGATCGGATAAGAAGTTTACAATTTTTTTAATCAATGGGATATCCACGCAGAAATTAGGAAACCTTGAAGCCCTAAGGTCTTGAGAACAAGAACATCAAGAAAAATTGATGTCTTGGAGGCCTTGTAGGTGGTCTTGAGCTTCCTGAAGACCAAGGAGACCTTGATCTTGCTGTTGTGAAACTGCTTAGTGCTCTCTCTCTTGCAGAGAGCGGATGAGGACAGTGGCTGTCTTGATGATCTGGATGCATGAAAACCTGACTTTGTGTTTTGATGCCAGTTTCGTGTACATCTACTCCGTTCAAAGTTGTGTCACAGAACTCCTTGTACATGTTCTGGTAACCTCAGCTACATTCCAAAGTTCTTGATCTTTATTGGGTTCTTCTCAAAGATCTGTCACAACATTTTGGAGACAGACTTGTTACAAAACCAATGGAGATATAATAATTGAAGAAAATAACAAAAAATTTACACCCAGAAGCGAAACACATACATTAGCATAGAGAAGAGACTTTAATTACTGATTAATCACAAATACATTTTACACCATCAACATAATCGATGTGTGGAAAGGACTTACAAATCATGTTTCAAGAAAATGAGTCATCATTATGTAATCTTTCAGGCCCGTAACCACAACAAGTAATATTAGTCTTGTCCGAAGCGTCATTCAATCATGTGATCTCTAACTTTTGTTTAAGGTATTTTTTCAGTCGAGTTAACAACACTTAATATTTTTATTTCTTTCGAGTGCGAGCGAATCAGGTCTTGGTCGGTGAAAAACAGAGAAAGGATTCTCTCACACATACTTATCGGGCAATTCCAATGCTCAGGGGCATGCATGGTCAGATGGGTCAGAGAGTCAATGCATAAAAATGCTTCACAAGGAATAAACAGTCCTATGTGGCCGTCAATGAGCCGAGATGGTTAAAAGACCTTAAAAGACCTCGTGAATTATTTTATTGTAATTGGTAATTAATAAAAACAATTTATATTCATAGCACCGGCCGGGATAAAATAAAATCATCACCTTTCCTACTATTTCATTTTGACCGGTGAATATTACGAGGAAATATATATAAGTTTTCCATCCATGAAGATTTTATTCCATAAAAATGCATTCTAGATTCAACCCTTATATTTTTTAACCACAAAAATTGACCCTATCTAGCTATCCTTAATCAACCAATCATAATCCTACTATTTCATTTGTTATTACTTCACTCGTGAATATTACGGAAAATATAGATAAATTTACTGTCCATGAAGATTTTATTCCATAAAAATGCATTCTAGATTCAACCCCTTATATTTTTCAACCACAAAAAAATTAACCCTATCCCTTAATCAACCAATCAAATCATAAACCGGTATTTTATCATCTTTTCTAATTACGATTATAAATAAACATCTGTACTAATGAATCAACCAAGCGGTCGGAAAACAAAAGAAAATCAAGTACGCGACTTGAAATCAGAAAAAAACGAAAAAAAAATTCAGAGCAGTGTGACAGACATCGTGTTCGAAGCGCCGCCGATTTTTCAGTAGAAGCGCCGCTTCATCTCAATTCTCTGTTGGGATCGCTTTTGCTGCTTCCGATTCCATTTTCGCCGGAAAATTCGGAATCTTTATCGCCGATAACGAAACAAAGCGCTTCCTTTACCGTTCACTCTTTTCCCGATATAGTTTATGTAAGATTCCGTCTCCTTGCTTCTGTTTATTGTTTTCATCTTAAAGCTCCAATCTTTGGTTACTTATTGTGTGTTTAATACCCACTCGGATTATAGTTCTTGGAAATCTGGAAAATTTGAAAGTTTTTGAGTGATTATATGTTGAATTGTTGAGAATTTTCAAGTAATGTCACTGTGGATACATTTAGGGTTTAGGATGTGTTTGAAGGACATAATTGCTGACTTAATGTCTTAATTTTCATGAGATCAATAACATTTTGGGGCGATTTAATGATGAGGGGTTACGTTTACTTTTCACTAGATTCTTCAATGCAGCATGTTTGTGAGTTAATATGATAAGGGTTTTGAGGACTTATTCATAATTGTAAGTAGTGCAATCTATCACTTTTGGGAAACTTTGTGATGAGTTATATTGATTTTGCATAGAGTAGGTTTTTTTCAGTGATATATGTGTTGAATTGTTCAGAATTTACAAGAAATGTCCCTGAGGATACACTTAGGGTTTAGGATGTTTTTGAAGGACATAATTTGTGACTTCATGTCTTAATTTTCATGATATCCAGAACAATTTTGGCTCAATTTATTGATGAGGGGTTACGTTTCCTTGTTACTGGATTCTTCAATGCAGCATGTTTGTGAGTTAATGATAGAGGTTTTGATGACTTATATATAATTGTAGGTAGTGCCGTTGTTTCACTTTTGGGACTCTTTGTGCTTGAGTAGGATCGTTTTGCATATTGGGATGATATTATATAGATTGATTGGTTACTTGTGTTATCACCTTATCCTTCCGGAAATCTGGAAAATTGAAGGTTTTTTTATAGTGATATATATATGTTGAATTGTTGAGAATTTACAAGCAATGTCCCTGCAGATACATTTAGGTTTAGAATTGCTGACTTCATATCAATTTCATGATATCCAGAACACTTTGGGCAATTTAATGATGAAGGGTTACGTTTCCTTTTTACTAGGTTCTTCAATGCAGCATGTTTGTGAGTTAACGATAAAGGTTTTAATGATTTATTTATAATTTGTAAGTATTGCCATTATATCACTCTTGGGAGTCTTTGTGCTTGAGTAGGATCATTTTGCATTTTGGGATCAGATATATAGATTGGTTACTTGTGACTTTACTTTGGGTTGCTTCTTCATTCATTTCTTGTGTTGGTTGTATTTTTCTTCAGCTTTTATATCAATCACGTTATTGAGCAGTTGATTTGGTTTTCATGAGCAGGTACAGGTGTCTTGTCACTCCATACTGCTGTTCTTAGTCCAAACACCTCTTCTCCGTTCGCGATATCTTGAAGAGGAAAGTGTAAATCAGGAGAGGCTCCAAATGGAATATGCTAAAGAAGAGGCTATTAGGGCTAGAGAGACTGCACAGAGGAGGTTTTTAGCCAACGATTTTTCATCGGCCAGGAAATTCGCGTTGAAGGCTCAGTTCTTGTCACCTGAACTCGATGGAATCTCCCAAATGGTGGCTACATTTGATGTGCATCTATCTGCTCAGCATATAATATACGGGGAGATAGACTACTACGGTGTGCTTGGCCTGAACCCCGAGGCTGATGACGAAACAGTGAGGAAACGTTATAGAAAGCTGGCTGTAATGCTTCATCCTGACAGGAACAAGTCGGTGGGAGCAGAGGAAGCCTTTAAGTTTCTTTCGCAGGCGTGGGGCGTGTTCTCCGACAAGGCGAAGAGAGCTGACTATGATTTGAAACGGAATCTGGGATTATACGAGGGAGGAGGAGCTTCATCATCAAAGCCTGCAAACAATGGATCTCAGAAAGTTGCCAAACCAAGTGTCAACACCGCGAAAGTTAAGAGCTCGAAGAGAGGTATAAAGCGTGCGAGTGACGCCTCTACCTCTGCTGCTGCTGCTGCTGCTACTACTTCTACTGCAGCACATAAACCAACTTCTGATGGAACCTTTTGGACTGTATGCCACACTTGCAGGACACAGTATGAGTATCATCGTGTTTACCTAAACCAGAACCTCCTTTGTCCCAACTGTCGTAAGCCGTTTATAGCTGTGGAAACTGATCCTCCAGGCTCAGGTTCGATCCGCAAGACGTTTCATGAGCACCAGTTTGACTCTATCCGTCAGACGACGGATGGAAGAAAGAAGAGTAGAGTAGACAGTAATGCTGTGTATGGTGAATATGAGTCCTTTGAGTGGGGTGGTGTGTACACTGGAACCAAAACTCCTACGCATGCTCCACAGACCGGGGCACGAAAAGACGAGGCTGTGCGTAGAGAGTATACCAAAAGAGCTGCTGGTGGTCCTCCAGCGACAAACGCTCCGAAAAGAAGAAAGTGTATGGAAAATTCAGTTGCTGGTTCCAACATTGGAAGCTGTTTTGCTCCAAAGTCCAACGTTTTGAAAGAGTTTTCTGAGGATGAGGTGAAGAATTTGTTAAAGAAGAAAGCTAAGCCATTGATCAGCAAGAAGCTGCAAGAACTGTGCACCATCGTTCTTGAAACCGAAAGGCCAATGGAAACTGATGATCTCGATGAGGCCAATGCAGGTTCTTTGGAAGACGAAAACGCTATTGAGGATGCTTCAGCCTTGCCGGTATGTGTTCCTGAACCAGATTTTGGCGACTTTGACAAGGACCGAAGTGAGAAGTCGTTTGCTGATAACGAGATATGGGCTTCTTACGACACTTTAGATGGGATGCCTAGATCCTATGTCATGATAGACAAGGTCATCTCCGTAGATCCATTCAAAGTGCGCATCGTCCGGCTTACTTCAGAGAGAAACAGTGATCTTAGATCAACAAAGTGGCTTGGTTCCGGTGTTCCAAGGGCTTGTGGAGATTTTCGAGCTGTGAAAACCCAAATCTGCAGGTCGCCTTACATTTTCTCACACAAAGTGGAGCTGATCAAAGGCAATCAAGGAGAGTTTCTTGTTTATCCAAGAGAAGGCGAGGTTTGGGCTCTGTATCGAAACTGGTCCCCTGAATGGAACTATCTTTCAGGAGCTGAGGCGATCGAGTACGATGTGGTCGAAGTTTTTGAAGGATATACAGAGGAATGTGGTGTAGCAGTGGTTCCTTTGGTTAAAGTTACTGGCTTTAAGTCTGTGTTCCTTCATCATGTGGATCGTAAAGAGATCAGAAGGATCTCAAGGGATGAGATCTCGAGGTTCTCTCATCGGATACCGTCTTACTTGCTCACAGGTCAAGAAGCACCCGGTGCACCCAAAGGTTGCAGACAGCTCGACCCAGCAGCGACACCGTCACAGCTTCTTCAGGTTATCGATCATCATCTGTGACTGTAATCGAACTTTTTTTTTTGTTATCTTTGGTAATTTAGTTTGCCTGTAACAAGAACCTCATGTTTTGTTTCTAATTTATGTGTAACTCAGAATCTTTTTATGCTAAGGTTTTCATTACTAAATAAAAAGGAAGATTTAACAAATCTGAATACTTTCATTACATGTCTTTACAATTGGAGAACACCAAATCTGAATGTGCCAATTTACTCTTTTTTTTTTTTTTTTTGGGGTCAAACAATGAGTTTTATAGATTTATTACTAGCCATAAATGGAAGAATTGTTCACACGTCACACCAGATGACAACAGAGCCAAAACGGCTAAAAAAATCCGGCTTTTGGTTATCTAAAATTGTTTATCTCCCTTTGTGGCAAATTCGAACTTATCTAAAATTGTTTATCTCCCTTTGTGGCAAATTCGAACTTGGAAGTAAAGTACTAATTATTTCTAGGGGTGGGCGCTTCGGTTTTAGGTTTGGTTTCGGTTCAGTTTTTCCGATTTTACGGTTTATCGATTTTATAGAAATTCAAGCCATGTAAAAACCATATATGTTTCGGTTTGTTATGGTTCGATTTTCTTCGGTTTACGGTTTTTCGGTTTTATAAAAATTAAAACCATATACAATTCATATGTAACTTGGTTCGGTTTGGTATGGTTCAGTTTCGGTTTTTTCGGAATTATACTATTACGAAAAACTTTGAATCTTTGATTGAATAGTAATAATAGATATAAGTGAAACAAAACAAAAAGTTAAAAGAATAAAATCCAAATCATAGGAAATAAATCTAAATCATCAATTATAAAAGTCAAAAACTAAAAAACAAATATTTATATTCATAGTTTGTATTTGTAAATATTATATTTTAAATATTTATATGTAGATATTTTTTGTAAATATTATATTTAAATTTATGAATTAAGATTTAGTAAATTATAAAGATAATTAAACCTAATAATAAAATATGGACATAAACTAAACTAAAAAAATAAGAAAATATAAATTATTTAAAATTTAGTTCTGAAACAAAAAAACCATTCGGTTTGACGGTTTTTAATCAAACCAAACCTAAACCAAAACTTTTAAAAAATAATAACCAAATAGTTTTTTAGGTTTAACCATAACCAAACCATATCACTTTTTCGGTTTGGTATGGTTTGGTTTTTTCGGTTACGGTTTTTTTGTCCACCCCTAATTATTTCTATTTTTTCAGTGAATTTGGTTGGTTTCTTTTTTATGGAGCATGTTTTTCTTTAATGTTCTGTTTGTTTTGAGTGGTTCAATTGTAGGGAGTTTGTTGTTTGTTCAGTTTAAAGGCTCAACAAACCGATGCTTTGACGACTTTGCTTTTAAAATCGAAATCGTAAGGGTTAAATCTGCATTACTTGTGGTATGCAGTATCCATTTTAATTTCGATCCGACTGTTAGTTATTGTTGGCGTGAAAATCCCGGCCTAGAGTTTTAGGTCCACTAAGGTAAAAGTACAGCGACGAGATCAACTTTCTCTCTGAAGTGGTCGTTTCAGTCTGAAGCTCGGAGTAGTGAAAGTTAAAACCTACGAAAAACACTAAAAACTGATTCTGAGGACGAATTATTCAAACAAAAATAATTCAACGCTTTGACTAGAAACGGCTCAATCCACTAGAGTAAATGCAATCATAGAAGGAGTAATGATCAAATGACATCTTTTTTTAAAAAAGGGTTTAGAAAGATTCCCAAACTAATCAAACAATAAAACTTTGAGTTAAAAGACTCCAAACAAAAAGATTTTCGACAATTTCAAACCAATAAATGAATCCGTTTACAAAGAATGATCGAAACTATGGATCCCTAAAGCATCAAAGTCAAGAGGAGGAACAACAAAACACCTCGCTTCGGCCTCGCACTCCAAAACATCATTTTTAACTACCAAGGTCTCCTCATTCAAATTACTAATTTTTCCAAAAATAATCCGCGTCAAAATTTGTAAGTTCGCCTCGGTTTGCCTAACAGTTGAATTTTTCAGACAACACTCGGAGACCGGAGACATGAGCTCTAACACGGGACAAAATGGTACCAAGAATCGGAGCAACCGATTCTTTCCCACTCCGGAAAACTTTAGCCGTCGCATATTCAACTTCGGAGGAGAGCTTTGACTCAATCTCCTCAAGCCTACTCTCGAATTTGGCCGCTCGTGCTCGAGCCTAGAAAACCTCTTCCTTAAGGAAGTCTTTGAAGATAAAAGAGAATTCTGTTATACCCGAAGAGAAGCAAGTTCGCCAGCGTGCTAACTCCAAAGCCCTTCAAGCTCAGTCCGAGGAGCGAACTCAAATTCATAATGCCCGAAGGAATTGGCAGCAGCAGAGCAGAGCTATGAGAACAAGAATGGAGGATCAGAGAAAGTAAAAAAAAAACTTACAAAACAAGATAACAACATACCGCGTGGAAGGAGCCACTAGTCTCATCGTATAGGCTAAGGCCATCGTCACTAAGACTTACCAAATACAGAGGCTCGGATGATGAGGGATGAAACTGGCTCATCATGAGCATCGTGGCATCCCAGTCTCGGCTAAATAAGGAACAGAAGAAGTCTCTTTGCTGTTGCCTCTCGGAACGCTTAAAGCCATCAAGCCACACGACCTGAAGGTTGTACCGCTCCAAAGAACCCCTAAGGATCGGACGGTCAACATCCTTAGGATAAATATGAGATCAGGCGATATCCAACATTCCCCGCCTTTGCTCCTCATCCAAATTTTCAAAAGACCTGGAAATCATCGGAAGACAACTCGGAGAAGGGACAACATGAGCCCTCTCACGAGAGCCCGCATGATTTCTAGCTTCGGAAACTGCAATTGACAAGGAAGTCGCATTTCCCTGACTCCGATCAGTATCTCCAAGGAAAGAAGTAGCAACTGGTGTTTTATAGAGGGGACCCACTCTCCCCCCCATCGACATTCCGAGAAGAATCAACAAGAATAACATCATTTCGTTCTTCAACAACCCAGAGACTATAAAAAATGTCACGACGAAACGATAGAAGAATTTTCACTAAACGACCCACCACAAACTAACCGACGCCATTTTCTTACCGAAGGAACCATGTCATCCTCTTCCTTGTCCACAAGCCCCGTCAAAAGAGAAAGAAGAGGAGCAACGACCTCGTGGTCCCGAATTGACTCCACTTGGGAAAAAGAACTGCAGATGAAGTGTTGGGGTTAGGGAATTCTCAGGGCTTTCTTGGATCGGTTTAACAAGAAAATATATTGATCTAGGCAATCGATTCTACTAGTTCTCGAACTCAAACATGAAAACGCGTTAGATCTCCTTTCGAAGGATCTAACGCCTAAATCTAAACTACTTAACCACTCCTCTTTCGATGGTAATCATGCAGCAATCCCAGCAATAAGATCAAGTTCGATTGACGCTTACAACGCTCTGTAAGTATGCTTTCGGATCTTACGACACAATTGCTCGCGTAGACTATGTCCGGTTAACAAAATCAACACGTTAGCAGTTTTGTTAATCCTAGAATCAATTCTAAGTGGCCAACAAAGAATTACGCGTTAACTATAAATCTAAACGAAGAAATATGAAAAGTATATAACCATTGATCTAGCAATCTATCAACGGGCAAAATGGCTTCTGGCCGGTCGACGGGCGTCTCGACCGCGGTTGAATTTTTTTCCGTGACAGATTGTCAGCTTTCTTGTGCTTCATCTAACCATTGGAACGTCCTCAAATCACTTCAGCGTGAAAGGTGGTAGATTAGCCTATCTTGTGTCCAAAAATAAGCTTTATCAAGAATTGAGAAGGCCTTCGTCTAGTGCTGAACTTATGCCACCTCACACATGCTCTAAAAATGTCTATTTTGCTTCATTTTGTATTTTTTTCGTCCAAAGTACCTAAATAGACTTTTAAAACGACAAAATGTAGAGATCAATTGAAAACCATTGAAAACCATGTTAAAAAACCTGCAAAAGACATCGAAATCATATGTAAAAGTGGTACAAAATGGGTGTTATCAAGTCATGGGGAATTGACGATAGAATAGGAGAGTTCGCCCTAGTTACGTTTTCTCTCTGACACGAGGCCGAGTGCATCAAAAATTCTTCTCACCAGAATGAGTTTTATGATCTCGTCTCCCATCTGGTCTCCTTAGCACCTTGCTCCACGAAGCCGCCGCTCGACTAATCGTCGCCTCGACTCGTCAGAAGGTGCTTCTCCCTCTGTCGCCTCCGCTATTCAACGCTGCCTCCTCTTTTCCGAACTTTCTCTATGGCTTTCGTTCTTCCCGAGCTCGATGTCTTTAGCCTCCCCATGGCTTTGTTGTTTCAGTCTCGCCGTCGCATAAAGCTCTCCCATTCGAAACCGCTAGATCTGGCGAAGTCGAACCCCCTCGGTCCCTTTTTGTTTTCTCTGGCGTCGTCGTCTTCGAACCCTCCATATTCACCAGATCCCTCTGACCCTCCAGACATCTATGGATCTACTCTACCACCGGATCTATCCACGTCACCTCAACCTCCAGTTTCTTTTCCTGCTCCGTCGGTTGATCGCCCATCCCCTTCGTCGGAAGTCTCAAACAAAGTTTTCTTCCTCTTTGCCTCTGCCGTGCTCGGTACAGCCTGCTATGAGCTCAGATTCGGCTTTTGAATCCAACTTTCTGTTGAGTCTTACACGTCCTCCGCCTCCTCTCAAATCTTTGACCAACCTGAGCTCTTAGTCCTATTCCTCGCCCGTGCAGGGACAAGAGAATTTTGCTTTCCCGTTAGCGACTTACTTCACATCTTAATCTGGCGTTGTACTTTTTTGGGCCTAGCCTATGACTCCTCTGCCTCGGTCTTTTCCGGCGAGTTTTCAAAAAAGTAATTGGCCTTTTATGCCTTGCAAGATCTTCAAGCCCTCGCCTTTACTCATTGCTTGCCCATCCTCATGGCCCGAAAAATCCAAATCTCCTGCCGCTATCTTCAGCTCTTTTAACGGGAACGGCTATGTGCTTTTTGGGCTGATATTGTCACTATATTTTTCCATTTTGAGAGATTGTCACTATTTTCCTTCCTTTAGGAGAGATCGTTTCGACATTACTCTTCCTTAACGGAGAGAATCATTTCACCACTTTTCCTCTCTATGAGAAGGGATCATTTTTCGGCTTTAAAACCGAAAACATTTTCCAATCCCCTAACGGAGTTGTTATCTTGTGCGGTACCACAAGATGCAATAGAGCTCGTTTCGATGAGATACAAAGGTTTAGGCGGTCTATCAACGTTGTATTGTAAAGTGACCAATTTCCAACATTCCGACCATGTCGGTAACGCATTATCAACACATCCATGAATGGTTTCAGTGTTGCTCTATCTGACGCATCCACTTCTAGATTCATGGATGTCTATCTGACGCATACAATTTCAGATCCGCTGTCTCCCTATCTTGAAGATTTCTACGCTTTCCTTTGCTTCTAATTTGTATAGTTGTATTATCGTAAGTGCTTTAGCTCGTTGTATCCCGAAAGTTAATGAAAACAAATGGTTGTACAAAAAAATGGGTGTTATCAAATGATGATATCAACCGTCTGAGGAAGGCTACAATCCACTCGAAGAGAACCAATCAATTCCTCAGTACACCTCGATCGCGACAAAGCAAGGCGAGATAAAACCCCAACAGAACGATCACCAACACCAGCCATCAAGAAATTCTGCGAGTTCGCTCTCAAAAGGAAGATGAACAGTTTGAACGGTGATAAGGGGAAAGTGGAAAGTCAATCGTTTTCGCCTGGATTCTAATTTACTGAAGGAAACCGCAGAGTAAATTCCTTAAATGGAGTAAGATTCGATTCAAGGAAATGGCCGGCTAATTGTTGGCGTACAAATTCCGGCCCAAAATTTTAGACCAACTAAGCAAGTAAAATTCAAAGGCCCAGACGAGGTCAACTTTCTTACCGATGTGGAAGGGCTCGAATCGAAGTCAAGCTACTAAACTCGTTAAGTGCAAAGATCAGAGAAGTAAAGGTCAAAATCTACGGGAAACACTACATACTGACTCCAATGACGAAATGATGAGTTTTTCAAACAAGAATAATTCAACGTTTTGACTAGAAACGGCTGAATCCACTTGAGTAAATGCAATCATTACAAAAACAAGAGAAGGAGGAAGGATCAAAAGACATCTTTTTCACAACTTCTCACAAAACACTTTCTACTTAAGAACACAATTTAATATGTTCAACGCAATATTCTCGTTATTTTCATCATTTCAGCTCATTTTCTTGTTCTTTCTCTTGTAAACACTCGAAATCATTAATACTAAAGTTTTTTGCTTTTATTTTCTGATTATTCGCTCATCAAACTAGGTCTAATCCGGTTCTACATATTTGTTGAGCCTAGCTTCCTAAGATTTCTCGATATAGTCCTTAACATCTTTGTTATTAGAGGACGACTCAAACCTTTCAAGTTATATATTCCTATTTATAAATTTTAACCGCTGTAGTTTCTACTAGAACAGTTATATAAAATTATTTTTGAAAAAGGTTATATAAAATTGTACTGTATTCTTTTGTGTCAAATTAGAAGTAAAACACTTGTTATTTCTACTCCTCCAATAAATCTGGTCAGTTTTCCTTCCTAATGTTCTGCTTGATTGAGTATTTCTTTTGTAAGGAATATTTTGTTGAAGGTTACAAATGCTTCAATCTTTGACCAAATTCACAAAATTTAATATATTACATGAATTCCACCAAATGGTATATTAATAAATTCAAACGACACGCTAAATATTAAGTAGTAGTTTGACCAAAAAAATTAATAAGTTAATAAATAAAATTGGATAAAGCTGACCAAAAGTTATGTATAAACTGGGTTCGAATATCCGACGATTGATGGGCATCAACTTGAGGAGGTGTAATTATATGTGCTGCTAACCGAGTACAAAATTAATGTCAATTTGTTTTTGACAATTAACATGATGTAAAATATTTGGAGATTACAATTAGTAGTGAAATTATATAAATAAAGAGATGCGACTTTTTGAAATATATTATCGTATTAATAATAATATTATTATTTTTAAAAGCATAGCATTTAACCAGCATATATATTAATATAGTCATGCATATCTATATGAATATTTTAAAATTAAAAGGAAATATGTATACGTTCCTACACAACAATTAGATTGTATGACTACCCAATTTTAGGCATTAATTTTGTATTGGTCGTCTATTGCATATCTAAATATTAATATAGTCATGCATATCTATATGCAGGAAACATTATTAAATTAAAAGGAAATATGTATACCTTTCCTACACAACAAAATTCTATGACTATCCAATTTTAGACATTTCTTTTGTACATGTCATTCATTACATATCTAAATAGTAATACAGTCATGCATATATATGAATATTATTAAATTAAAAGGAAATATGTCTACCTTCATACATAATAAAACTGCATGACTATCAAATTTTAGACATTACTTTTATACAGGTCATTCATTGCATAATTAGTAATCCTACATACACATGATCGACAAATAGCTGATCTATGATTGGGTATGTCTATTATCTTTTGTTTTTTTGTTGCTATTTGGGAAATAATTGAAATTTCATAGAAATAATATTTTTTAGACAGTTTTAGACATTTCTTTTGTAGAGGTCATTCATTGCATATCTAAATAGTAATACAGTCATGCATATATATGAATATTATTAAATTAAAAGGAAATATGTATACCTTCACACATAATAAAACTGCATGACTATCCAATTTTAGATATTACTTTTATACAGGTCATTCATTGCATAATTAGTAATCCTACATACACATGATTGACAAATGGCTGATCTATGATTGGGTATGTCTATTATCTTTTGGTTTTTGTTGCTATTTGGGAAATAATTGAAATTTCATAGAAATATTATTTTTTAGGTTTACAACTGTTTTTTCTTTTTTTTAATTTTCATTTTTACATTAAACTGGCTAAAGCTGACCAAAAATTATATAAATAGGGGTCTTTATCGATTGGAAAATTAAGAATATTTTTCTCGCTTTATACATTTTCTACAAATAAAAATAAATACTATGGCAATGACCAAAACTTTGGTGACTCTTTGTCTCGTAGTAATATTAGCAGTTTCGTTTTTTAACCACAAAGTTTTGGCCTCAGGTATGTTAAATAATTCTACTATAGTTATTTTGTCAATTAGCTATGATCGTTTTACTAAAGATGTAGAATTGACAAAGATCATGTTAATATAAAATCTTATGCGAGTTTGTGTTGGTGCAGAGATCGGAAAAGTCAAATATGCTTATTGTGCTCCAACCATGTGTAAGGAGACATACGAGGCGTATTATCAGTGCATCGCTTATTGTGTTGCTAAACATTATAAAACTGGAAGTTGTGTTCAACCTTACCCTCAGGCTCTTTTGCGATGTTGTTGTACCTAGAGAGAGAGCTATCTTCTTAATAATTGATGATTTGAGCGTTGCCTTTTTTTTTATTATTTAATGATTGCAATGAAATAAAAACTATTCCAGTTCCAAAAAAAAAAATGAAATAAAAACTATTTCATTATATAATTCATGTTTTATAATCAATACTATTAGAGAGCACAAACCAAAACTATTTTCTAATTTCTGAGTGTTGGAACAAAAAATTATTGGTCTTACACTGAGTGCAGTGGAGGCATACTCTGTTTTTGAAATCTAGCGTCGAGAAGTATTGTAGGCTCTCTGTCAATGCAAATCTAACCCAAATCTGAGGTTGGATGTGACCTTTTACGCAAGTCATCGACTTGGCATCTTATAATTATGGTTCGAAGATCCGAAGATTCATCCCAAAAATTCACAATTAACATGATGTAAGATATTTGGAGATTACAATTAGTAGTGAAATTATATAAATAAAGAGATGCGACTTTTTGAAAAATATTATAATATAAATAATAATATTATTGTAAAAAGCTTAACATTTAACCAGCATATATTAATACAATCATGTATATCTCTATATGAATATTATTAAATTAAAAGAAATATGTATACTTTCCTATACAACAATTAGACTGCATGACTACCTAATTTTAGCATTAATTATGATATTCCAAAATAAAATTTAGACATTAATTTTGTACAGGTAGTCCATTGCATATCTAAATATTAATACAGTCATGCATATCTATGTGATAGAAATATTATTAATATAAAATAGAATATGTATACCTTTCCTATATGACTACCCAATTTTAGTCAATTTTTGTGTACAGGTCATTCATTGTATATATAAATATTAATACAGTAATACATATATATATATATATATATATATATATATGAATAATATTAGATCAAAAGGAAATATGTATACTTTCCTACACAACAAGACTACATGACTATCTCAATTTTAGACATTACTTTTGTACACGTCATTCATTGCAAAATCATTAATTTTACATATACATGATTGACAAAGGGCTGACCCATATAAAAATTGGGCATGTCCTATGAGGCTGATGACGAAACACTGAGGAAACGTTATAGAAATCTGGCTGTAATGCTTCATCCTGACAGGAACAAGTCGGTGGGAGGAGAGGAAGCCTTTAAGTTACTTCCGCAGGCGTGGGGCGTGTTCTTCGACAAGGCGAAGAGAGCTGACTATGACCTGAAACGGAATCTTGCAGCTTCTTGCTGATTAATGGCTTAGCTTTATTCTTTAACAAATTCTTCACCTCACCCTCAGAAAATTCTTTCAAAATGTTGGTGTTCCTGACGGTATGTGTTCCTGAATACATGGCTTCAGCCTTGACGGTATGTGTTCCTGAACCAGATTTTTGCGACTTTGACAAGGATCGAAGCGAGAAGTCGTTTGCTGATAATGAGATATGGGCTTCTTACGACTCTTTAGATGGGATGCCTAGATCCTATGTCACGATAGACAAGGTCATCTCCGTAGGTCCATTCAAAGTGCGTATCGTCCGCCTTACTTCAGAAAGAAACAGTGAGCTTAGATTAACAAAGTGGCTTGGTTCCGGTGTTCCTAGAACTTGTGGAGATTTTCGAGCTGTGAAAACCCAAATCTGCAGGTCGCCTTACATTTTCTCACACAAAGTAGAGCTGATCAAAGGTAATCAAGGAGAGTTTCTTGTTTATCCAAGAAGCGGCGAGGTTTGGGCTCTGTATCGAAACTGGTCACCTGAATGGAACTATCTTTCTGGAGCTTAGGCGATCGAGTACAATGTGGTCGATGTTTTTAAAGGATATACAGAGTAATATGGTGTATTAGTGGTTCCTTTGCTTAAAGTTGCTGGTTTTAAGTCTGTGTTCCATCATCATGTGGATCGTAAAGAGATCAGAAGGATCTCAAGGGATGAGATCTCGAGGTTCTCTCATCGGATACCGTCTTACATGCTCACAGGTCAAGAAGCACCCGGTGCACCCAAAGGTTGCAGAAAGCTTGACCCAGCAGCGACACCGTCACAGCTTCTCGAGGTTATTGATCATCATCTGTGATTGTAAATTGTAAAAGATTTGAACTTTTTTTTGTTATCTTTGGTAATTTAGTTTGCCTGTAACAAGAACCTCATGTTTTGTTTCTAATTTATGTGTAACATCAGAATCTTTTTATGCTAAGGTTTTCATTGTGTTTCATTACTAAATAAAAAGGAAGATTTAACAAATCTGAATACTTTCATTACAAGTCTTAAAAACAACAGTAGTTTCAGTTACACAATATTTTATGGAATCAAAGTTTATATCCGATTTGCAATTTTCAGTCAGAATTTGTAGTTACTGGACAAAATTACCTATATGAGTTGGTAAAAGCTTCTCATTCTCATTAGAGACATAGACTATTTAACGAGATGAACAATATAAGTCGAAAACAAAACTAAGAGCTTGATTTAGTTAGTGTCACCATTAAAATAAGCAATCAATTTTGTTAACTTTACAATTGGAGAACACCAAATCTGAATGTGCCAATTTACTATTTTTTGGGTCAAACAAGGATTTTTATAGATTTATTACTAGCCATAAATGGCTTCACATCATCCGCCAGAGAAGACGACGTCGCCAGAGAAAACAAAGAGGGATCTTGGGATCGATCTAGGTGTTGAATCCACCAGTTTGGTCGATCTTGGGGTCGAGATAAATCTTGAATCGGCCAGAAACCTCGATCTTGTGGTCGATCTTTGGCGAAGATCGACCCTTATGGACGAACTTCAGCTCGATCTCAGCTTTTCTTCAATTGTCCGAGTTCTTCCTTGACTCCCATCAACTCCTTATCTCTTCTTTTGACTCCTTGCCCATGCTCAACATCCAAACAGCTCCATCTACACCAAACAATTTGAAAATGATGCAAATATGCAAGAAACTATGCAAATGCTAGTGCAACATGTCCTAAGGCCTAAAATGAGACAAATGTTAAAATTACTCTAAATATGAATGCAATATGAATGAAAATCTATCCTAAATGCATGATAAATGCATGAAATATCTCAGTATATCAACTCCGCCAAACTTGTCTTTTTCTTGTCCTCAAGCAATCAAAGACAAATTAGGAGATGAAGTTTGAAAGAGGGGGCTCAAATCCAAAAGTGTTTTTACAATGAATCAACTCAATGATCCTTGTTCTCAATCCTAGGATGCAGCATACAAACTCTACTCCAAAGAATTTAGCCATATTCATCATATATTGAATTTCAAATCAAAACTTGTCTACATTCACAATGCAAGAATCTTAACCTTTAACATTGATTAATTTTCAAACCGTGAATCATACTTGTGCAATCAACACCGAATACATTTAGCTAAGGAAAGTAATTGAAATTTCATAAAAATACTATTTATGAGGTTTAAAACTGTTTTTCCTTTTTTATTTTCATTTTTACATCAAATTGGATAGAGCTGACCAAAAATTATATGGGATATAAATAGGGGTCTTTACCTAAACATTAGAAAATTAAGAACATTTTTCTCGCTTTATACATTTTCTACAAATAAAAATAAATACTATGGCAATGACCAAAACTTTGGTGACTTTTTGTCTTGTAGTAATATTAGCAGTTTCGTTTTTTAACCACAACGTTTTGGCCTCAGGTATGTTCAATAATTCCACTATAGTTATTTTGTCAATTAGCTATGATCGTTTTACTAAAGATGTAGAATTGACAAAGATCATATTAATATAAAATCTTATGCGAGTTTGTGTTGGTGCAGAGATCGGAAAAGTCAAATATGCTTATTGTGCTCCAACCTTGTGTAAGGAGCAGAGTCGGCCCTGAGTTATAAGGGGCCGCAAGTTTGGAAAAAAATTTGAACCTAAGTTAATTGAATTAGTGGAAAAGTAAAAAAAATGAACACTTAAGGGTTTGAACTCGTGACAAAAAATGAACACTTAAGGGTTTCAACTCGTGACATTGTAGTAGAAACTACCTAAATATACCACTAGACTAAACAAATCTTTATGTTTTTTGGGGCCGAAAAGAGGGCCGCAAGCTCATACTTGCTCTGTTTGGACTCATGGCCGGGCCTGGTAAGGAGACATACGATGCGTATTATCAATGCATCGCTTATTGTGTTGCTAAACATTATAAAACTGGAAGTTGTGTTCAACCTTACCCTAAGGCTCTTTTGCGATGTTGTTGTACNAAAATACTATTTATGAGGTTTACAACTGTTTTTCCTTTTTTATTTTCATTTTTACATCAAATTGGATAGAGCTGACCAAAAATTATATGGGATATAAATAGGGGTCTTTACCTAAACATTAGAAAATTAAGAACATTTTTCTCGCTTTATACATTTTCTACAAATAAAAATAAATACTATGGCAATGACCAAAACTTTGGTGACTTTTTGTCTTGTAGTAATATTAGCAGTTTCGTTTTTTAACCACAACGTTTTGGCCTCAGGTATGTTCAATAATTCCACTATAGTTATTTTGTCAATTAGCTATGATCGTTTTACTAAAGATGTAGAATTGACAAAGATCATATTAATATAAAATCTTATGCGAGTTTGTGTTGGTGCAGAGATCGGAAAAGTCAAATATGCTTATTGTGCTCCAACCTTGTGTAAGGAGCAGAGTCGGCCCTGAGTTATAAGGGGCCGCAAGTTTGGAAAAAAATTTGAACCTAAGTTAATTGAATTAGTGGAAAAGTAAAAAAAATGAACACTTAAGGGTTTGAACTCGTGACAAAAAATGAACACTTAAGGGTTTCAACTCGTGACATTGTAGTAGAAACTACCTAAATATACCACTAGACTAAACAAATCTTTATGTTTTTTGGGGCCGAAAAGAGGGCCGCAAGCTCATACTTGCTCTGTTTGGACTCATGGCCGGGCCTGGTAAGGAGACATACGATGCGTATTATCAATGCATCGCTTATTGTGTTGCTAAACATTATAAAACTGGAAGTTGTGTTCAACCTTACCCTAAGGCTATTTTGCGATGTTGTTGTACCTAGAGGGAGAACTATCTTCTTAATAATTGATGATTTGAGCGTTGCCTTTTTCTTTAGTATTTAATGATTGCAATGAAATAAAAACTATTCCTGTTCAAAAAAATGAAATAAAAATTATTTCATTATATAATTCATGTTTATAATCAATACTATTAGAGAACACAACCAAAACTATTTTCTAAGTTCTGAGTGCAGTGGAGTCATACTCTGTTTTTGAAATCTAGCGTCGAGAAGTATTGTACGCTCTATGTCAATGCAAATCTAACCCAAATCAGAGGTTGGATGTGACTTTTTACACAAGTCATCGACTTGGCATCTTATAATTTTGGTTCGAAGATACGAAGATTCATGCCAAAAATTCACAATTAACATGATGTAAGATATATGGAGATTAAAATTAGTAGTGAAATTATATAAATAAAGAGATGCGAATTTTTGAAAAATATTATAACATTAATAATAATATTATTGTAAAAAGCTTAGCATTTAACGAGCATTTATTAATTGCATATTTATATGAATATTATTAAATTAAAAAGAAATATGTATACTTTCCTATACAACAATTAGACTGCATGACTACCTAATTTTATCATTAATTATGATTCCAAAATAAAATTTAGACATTAATTTTGTACAGATAGTCCATTGCATATCTAAATATTAATACAGTCATGCATATCTATCTATATGATAGAAATATTATTAATATAAAAGAAAATATGTATACCTTTCCTATATGACTACCCAATTTTAGTCAACTTTTTGTACAGGTCATTCATTGCATATATAAATATTAATACAGTCATGCATATATATATATGAATATCATTAAATCAAAAGGAAATATGTATACCTTGCTGCACAACAAGACTACATGACTACCTGAATTTTAGACATTACTTTTGTACACGTCATTCATTGCAAAATCATTAATTTTACATACACATGATTAACAAATGGCTGACCCATATAAAATTTGGGCATGTCCTATGAGGCTGATGACGAAACACTGAGGAAACGTTATAGAAATCTGGCTGTAATGCTTCATCCTGACAGGAACAAGTCGGTGGGAGGAGAGGAAGCCTTTAAGTTACTTCCGCAGGCGTGGGGCGTGTTCTCCGAGAAGGCGAAGAGAGCTGACTATGACCTGAAACGGAATCTGGGATTATACGAGGGAGGAGGAGATTCATCATCAAAGCCAAAACGGCTAAAAAAATCCGGCTTTTGGTTAGTAATAAATCTATAAAGATCCTTGTTTGACAAAAAAAGAGAGTAAATTGGCACATTCAGATTTGGTGTTCTCCAATTTTAAAGTTAACAAAATTGATTGCTTATTTTAATGGTGACACTAACTAAATCAAGCTCTCAGTTTTGTGTTCGACTTATATTGTTGCATCTCGGTAAATAGTCTATGTCTCTAATGAGAATGAGAAGCTTTTACCAACTCATATAGGTAATTTTGTCAAGTAACTACAAATTCCGACATAAAATTGCCAATCGGATATAAACTTTGATTCCATAAAATATTGTGTAACTGAAACTAATGTTGTTGTTAAGACATGTAATAAAAGTATTCAGATTTGTTAAAACTTCCTTTTTATTTAGTAATGAAACACAATGAAAACCTTAGCATAAAAAGATTCTGATGTTACACAGAAATTAGAAACAAAACATGAGGTTCTTGTTACAGGCAAACTAAATTACCAAAGATAATAAAAAAAAGGTTCGAATCTTTTACAACTTACAGTCACAGATGATGATCAATAACCTCGAGAAGCTGTGACGGTGTCGCTTCTGGGTCGAGCTGTCTACAACTTTTGGGTGCACCAGGTGCTTCTTGAACTGTGAGCATGTAAGACGGTATCCGATGAGAGAACCTCGAGATCTCATCCCTTGAGATCCTTCTGATCTCTTTACGTACGATCCACATGATGATGGAACACAGACTTAAAACCAGCAACTTTAACCAAAGGAACCACTGATACACCATATTACTCTGTATATCCTTTAAAAACATCGACCACATTGTACTCGATCGCCTAAGCTCCTGAAAGATAGTTCCATGCAGGTGACCAGTTTCGATACAGAGCCCAAACCTCGCCGCTTCTTGGATAAACAAGAAACTCTCCTTGATTACCTTTGATCAGCTCTACTTTGTGTGAGAAAATGTAAGGCGACCTGCAGATTTGGGTTTTCACAGCTCGAAAATCTCCACAAGTTCTAGGAACACCGGAACCAAGCCACTTTGTTAATCTAAGCTCACTGTTTCTTTCTGAAGTAAGGCGGACGATACGCACTTTGAATGGACCTACGGAGATGACCTTGTCTATCGTGACATAGGATCTAGGCATCCCATCTAAAGAGTCGTAAGAAGCCCATATCTCATTATCAGCAAACGACTTCTCGCTTCGATCCTTGTCAAAGTCGCCAAAATCTGGTTCAGGAACACATACCGTCAAGGCTGAAGCATCCTCAATAGCGTTTTCGTCTTCCAAAGAACCTGCATTGGCCTCATCGAGATCATCAGTTTCCATTCGCCATTCGGTTTCAGGAACGATGGTGCATAGTTCTTGCAGCTTCTTGCTGATTAATGGCTTAGCTTTATTCTTTAACAAATTCTTCAGCTCACCCTCATAAAATTCTTTCAAAATGTTGGTGTTCCTGACGGTATGTGTTCCTGAATACATGGCTTTAGCCTTGACGGTATGTGTTCCTGAACCAGATTTTTGCGACTTTGACAAGGATCGAAGCGAGAAGTCGTTTGCTGATAATGATATATGGGCTTCTTACGACTCTTTAGATGGGATGCCTAGATCCTATGTCACGATAGACAAGGTCATCTCCGTACGTCCATTCAAAGTGCGTATCGTCCGTCTTACTTCAGAAAGAAACAGTGAGCTTAGATTAACAAAGTGGCTTGGTTCCGGTGTTCCTAGGACTTGTGGAGATTTTCGAGCTGTGAAACCCCAAATCTGCAGGCCGCCTTACATTTTCTCACACAAAGTAGAGCTGATCAAAGGTAATCAAGGAGACTTTCTTGTTTATCCAAGAAGCGGCGAGGTTTGGGCTCTGTATCGAAACTGGTCCCCTGCATGGAACTATCTTTCAGGAGCTTAGGCGATCGAGTACAATGTGGTCGATGTTTTTAAAGGATATACAGAGTAATATGGTGTATCAGTGGTTCCTTTGGTTAAAGTTGCTGGTTTTAAGTCTGTGTTCCATCATCATGTGGATCGTAAAGAGATCAGAAGGATCTCAAGGGATGAGATCTCGAGGTTCTCTCATCGGATACCGTCTTACATGCTCACAGGTCAAGAAGCACCCGGTGCACCCAAAGGTTGCAGAAAGCTTGACCCAGCAGCGACACCGTCACAGCTTCTCGAGGTTATTGATCATCATCTGTGATTGTAAATTGTAAAAGATTTGAAATTTTTTTTGTTATCTTTGGTAATTTAGTTTGCCTGTAACAAGAACCTCATGTTTTGTTTCTAATTTATGTGTAACATCAGAATCTTTTTATGCTAAGGTTTTCATTGTGTTTCATTACTAAATAAAAAGGAAGATTTAACAAATCTGAATACTTTCATTACATGTCTTGACAACAACAGTAGTTTCAGTTACACAATATTTTATGGAATCAAAGTTTATATCCGATTGGCAATTTTATGTCGGAATTTGTAGTTACTGGACAAAATTACCTATATGAGTTGGTAAAAGCTTCTCATTCTCATTAGAGACATAGACTATTTACCGAGATGCAACAATATAAGTCGAACACAAAACTGAGAGCTTGATTTAGTTAGTGTCACCATTAAAATAAGCAATCAATTTTGTTAACTTTAAAATTGGAGAACACCAAATCTGAATGTGCCAATTTACTCTCTTTTTTTGTCAAACAAGGATCTTTATAGATTTATTACTAACCAAAAGCCGGATTTTTTTAGCCGTTTTGGCTTTGATGATGAATCTCCTCCTCCCTCGTATAATCCCAGATTCCGTTTCAGGTCATAGTCAGCTCTCTTCGCCTTCTCGGAGAACACGCCCCACGCCTGCGGAAGTAACTTAAAGGCTTCCTCTCCTCCCACCGACTTGTTCCTGTCAGGATGAAGCATTACAGCCAGATTTCTATAACGTTTCCTCAGTGTTTCGTCATCAGCCTCATAGGACATGCCCAAATTTTATATGGGTCAGCCATTTGTTAATCATGTGTATGTAAAATTAATGATTTTGCAATGAATGGCGTGTACAAAAGTAATGTCTAAAATTCAGGTAGTCATGTAGTCTTGTTGTGCAGCAAGGTATACATATTTCCTTTTGATTTAATGATATTCATATATATATATGCATGACTGTATTAATATTTATATATGCAATGAATGACCTGTACAAAAAGTTGACTAAAATTGGGTAGTCATATAGGAAAGGTATACATATTTTCTTTTATATTAATAATATTTCTATCATATAGATATGCATGACTGTATTAATATTTAGATATGCAATGGACTACCTGTACAAAATTAATGTCTAAATTTAATTTTGGAATCATAATTAATGATAAAATTAGGTAGTTATGCAGTCTAATTGTTGTATAGGAAAGTATACATATTTCTTTTTAATTTAATAATATTCATATAAATATGCATGACTGTATTAATAAATGCTCGTTAAATGCTAAGCTTTTTACAATAATATTATTATTAATGTTATAATATTTTTCAAAAATTCGCATCTCTTTATTTATATAATTTCACTACTAATTGTAATCTCCATATATCTTACATCATGTTAATTGTGAATTTTTGGCATGAATCTTCGTATCTTCGAACCAAAATTATAAGATGCCAAGTCGATGACTTGTGTAAAAAGTCACATCCAACCTCTGATTTGGGTTAGATTTGCATTGACATAGAGCGTACAATACTTCTCGACGCTAGATTTCAAAAACAGAGTATGACTCCACTGCACTCAGAACTTAGAAAATAGTTTTGGTTGTGTTCTCTAATAGTATTGATTATAAACATGAATTATATAATGAAATAATTTTTATTTCTTTTTTTTGAACAGGAATAGTTTTTATTTCATTGCAATCATTAAATACTAAAGAAAAAGACAACGCTCAAATCATCAATTATTAAGAAGATAGTTCTCCCTCTAGGTACAACAACATCGCAAAAGAGCCTTAGGGTAAGGTTGAACACAACTTCCAGTTTTATAATGTTTAGCAACACAATAAGCGATGCATTGATAATACGCATCGTATGTCTCCTTACCAGGCCCGGCCATGAGTCCAAACAGAGCAAGTATGAGCTTGCGGCCCTCTTTTCGGCCCCAAAAAACATAAAGATTTGTTTAGTCTAGTGGTATATTTAGGTAGTTTCTACTACAATGTCACGAGTTGAAACCCTTAAGTGTTCATTTTTTGTCACGAGTTCAAACCCTTAAGTGTTCATTTTTTTTACTTTTCCACTAATTCAATTAACTTAGGTTCAAATTTTTTTCCAAACTTGCGGCCCCTTATAACTCAGGGCCGACTCTGCTCCTTACACAAGGTTGGAGCACAATAAGCATATTTGACTTTTCCGATCTCTGCACCAACACAAACTCGCATAAGATTTTATATTAATATGATCTTTGTCAATTCTACATCTTTAGTAAAACGATCATAGCTAATTGACAAAATAACTATAGTGGAATTATTGAACATACCTGAGGCCAAAACGTTGTGGTTAAAAAACGAAACTGCTAATATTACTACAAGACAAAAAGTCACCAAAGTTTTGGTCATTGCCATAGTATTTATTTTTATTTGTAGAAAATGTATAAAGCGAGAAAAATGTTCTTAATTTTCTAATGTTTAGGTAAAGACCCCTATTTATATCCCATATAATTTTTGGTCAGCTCTATCCAATTTGATGTAAAAATGAAAATAAAAAAGGAAAAACAGTTCTAAACCTCATAAATAGTATTTTTATGAAATTTCAATTACTTTCCTTAGCGAAATGTATTCGGTGTTGATTGCACAAGTATGATTCACGGTTTGAAAATTAATCAATGTTAAAGGTTAAGATTCTTGCATTGTGAATGTAGACAAGTCTTGATTTGAAATTCAATATATGATGAATATGGCTAAATTCTTTGGAGTAGAGTTTGTATGCTGCATCCTAGGATTGAGAACAAGGATCATTGAGTTGATTCATTGGAAAAACACTTTTGGATTTGAGCCCCCGCTTTCAAACTTCATCTCCTAATTTGTCTTTGATTGCTTGAGGACAAGAAAAAGACAAGTTTGGCGGAGTTGATATACTGAGATATTTCATGCATTTATCATGCATTTAGGATAGATTTTCATTCATATTTCATTCATATTTAGAGTAATTTTAACATTTGTCTCATTTTAGGCCTTAGGACATGTTGCACTAGCATTTGCATAGTTTCTTGCATATTTGCATTATTTTCAAGTTGTTTAGTGTACATGGAGCTGTGTTGGATGCTGAGCATGGACAAGGAATCAAAAGGAGAGATAAGGAGTTGATGGGAGTCAAGGAAGAACTCGAAAAATTGAAGAAAAGCTGAGATCGAGCTGAAGTTCGACCATAAGGGTCGATCTTCGCCAAAGATCGACCACAATATCGAGGTTTCTGGCCGTTTCAAGATTTATCTCGACCCCAAAATCGACCAAACTGGTGGATTCGACACCTAGATCGATCCCAAGATCCCTCTTTGTTTTCTCTGGCGACGTCGTCTTCTCTGGCGGATGAGGTGAAGCCATATATGGCTAATAAATCTATAAGAATCCTTGTTTGACCCAAAAAATAGTAAATTGGCACATTCAGATTTGGTGTTCTCCAATTGTAAAGTTAACAAAATTGATTGCTTATTTTAATGGTGACACTAACTAAATCAAGCTCTTAGTTTTGTTTTCGACTTATATTGTTCATCTCGTTAAATAGTCTATGTCTCTAATGAGAATGAGAAGCTTTTACCAACTCATATAGGTAATTTTGTCCAGTAACTACAAATTCTGACAGAAAATTGCAAATCGGATATAAACTTTGATTCCATAAAATATTGTGTAACTGAAACTACTGTTGTTGTTAAGACATGTAATGAAAGTATTCAGATTTGTTAAATCTTCCTTTTTATTTAGTAATGAAACACAATGAAAACCTTAGCATAAAAAGATTCTGATGTTACACATAAATTAGAAACAAAACATGAGGTTCTTGTTACAGGCAAACTAAATTACCAAAGATAACAAAAAAAAGTTCAAATCTTTTACAATTTACAATCACAGATGATGATCAATAACCTCGAGAAGCTGTGACGGTGTCGCTGCTGGGTCAAGCTTTCTGCAACCTTTGGGTGCACCGGGTGCTTCTTGACCTGTGAGCATGTAAGACGGTATCCGATGAGAGAACCTCGAGATCTCATCCCTTGAGATCCTTCTGATCTCTTTACGATCCACATGATGATGGAACACAGACTTAAAACCAGCAACTTTAACCAAAGGAACCACTGATACACCATATTACTCTGTATATCCTTTAAAAACATCGACCACATTGTACTCG
Source organism: Alliaria petiolata (assembly GCA_020283515.1). NCBI lineage: Eukaryota > Viridiplantae > Streptophyta > Magnoliopsida > Brassicales > Brassicaceae > Alliaria > Alliaria petiolata. Next base: position 7,646,614 of record JAHZTW010000003.1, on the reverse strand, counting down.
ATCGCCTAAGCTCCTGAAAGATAGTTCCATGCAGGTGACCAGTTTCGATACAGAGCCCAAACCTCGCCGCTTCTTGGATAAACAAGAAACTCTCCTTGATTACCTTTGATCAGCTCTACTTTGTGTGAGAAAATGTAAGGCGACCTGCAGATTTGGGTTTTCACAGCTCGAAAATCTCCACAAGTTCTAGGAACACCGGAACCAAGCCACTTTGTTAATCTAAGCTCACTGTTTCTTTCTGAAGTAAGGCGGACGATACGCACTTTGAATGGACCTACGGAGATGACCTTGTCTATCGTGACATAGGATCTAGGCATCCCATCTAAAGAGTCGTAAGAAGCCCATATCTCATTATCAGCAAACGACTTCTCGCTTCGATCCTTGTCAAAGTCGCCAAAATCTGGTTCAGGAACACATACCGTCAAGGCTGAAGCATCCTCAATAGCGTTTTCGTCTTCCAAAGAACCTGCATTGGCCTCATCGAGATCATCAGTTTCCATTCGCCATTCGGTTTCAGGAACGATGGTGCATAGTTCTTGCAGCTTCTTGCTGATTAATGGCTTAGCTTTATTCTTTAACAAATTCTTCAGCTCACCCTCATAAAATTCTTTCAAAATGTTGGTGTTCCTGACGGTATGTGTTCCTGAATACATGGCTTTAGCCTTGACGGTATGTGTTCCTGAACCAGATTTTTGCGACTTTGACAAGGATCGAAGCGAGAAGTCGTTTGCTGATAATGATATATGGGCTTCTTACGACTCTTTAGATGGGATGCCTAGATCCTATGTCACGATAGACAAGGTCATCTCCGTACGTCCATTCAAAGTGCGTATCGTCCGTCTTACTTCAGAAAGAAACAGTGAGCTTAGATTAACAAAGTGGCTTGGTTCCGGTGTTCCTAGGACTTGTGGAGATTTTCGAGCTGTGAAACCCCAAATCTGCAGGCCGCCTTACATTTTCTCACACAAAGTAGAGCTGATCAAAGGTAATCAAGGAGACTTTCTTGTTTATCCAAGAAGCGGCGAGGTTTGGGCTCTGTATCGAAACTGGTCCCCTGCATGGAACTATCTTTCAGGAGCTTAGGCGATCGAGTACAATGTGGTCGATGTTTTTAAAGGATATACAGAGTAATATGGTGTATCAGTGGTTCCTTTGGTTAAAGTTGCTGGTTTTAAGTCTGTGTTCCATCATCATGTGGATCGTAAAGAGATCAGAAGGATCTCAAGGGATGAGATCTCGAGGTTCTCTCATCGGATACCGTCTTACATGCTCACAGGTCAAGAAGCACCCGGTGCACCCAAAGGTTGCAGAAAGCTTGACCCAGCAGCGACACCGTCACAGCTTCTCGAGGTTATTGATCATCATCTGTGATTGTAAATTGTAAAAGATTTGAAATTTTTTTTGTTATCTTTGGTAATTTAGTTTGCCTGTAACAAGAACCTCATGTTTTGTTTCTAATTTATGTGTAACATCAGAATCTTTTTATGCTAAGGTTTTCATTGTGTTTCATTACTAAATAAAAAGGAAGATTTAACAAATCTGAATACTTTCATTACATGTCTTGACAACAACAGTAGTTTCAGTTACACAATATTTTATGGAATCAAAGTTTATATCCGATTGGCAATTTTATGTCGGAATTTGTAGTTACTGGACAAAATTACCTATATGAGTTGGTAAAAGCTTCTCATTCTCATTAGAGACATAGACTATTTACCGAGATGCAACAATATAAGTCGAACACAAAACTGAGAGCTTGATTTAGTTAGTGTCACCATTAAAATAAGCAATCAATTTTGTTAACTTTAAAATTGGAGAACACCAAATCTGAATGTGCCAATTTACTCTCTTTTTTTGTCAAACAAGGATCTTTATAGATTTATTACTAACCAAAAGCCGGATTTTTTTAGCCGTTTTGGCTTTGATGATGAATCTCCTCCTCCCTCGTATAATCCCAGATTCCGTTTCAGGTCATAGTCAGCTCTCTTCGCCTTCTCGGAGAACACGCCCCACGCCTGCGGAAGTAACTTAAAGGCTTCCTCTCCTCCCACCGACTTGTTCCTGTCAGGATGAAGCATTACAGCCAGATTTCTATAACGTTTCCTCAGTGTTTCGTCATCAGCCTCATAGGACATGCCCAAATTTTATATGGGTCAGCCATTTGTTAATCATGTGTATGTAAAATTAATGATTTTGCAATGAATGGCGTGTACAAAAGTAATGTCTAAAATTCAGGTAGTCATGTAGTCTTGTTGTGCAGCAAGGTATACATATTTCCTTTTGATTTAATGATATTCATATATATATATGCATGACTGTATTAATATTTATATATGCAATGAATGACCTGTACAAAAAGTTGACTAAAATTGGGTAGTCATATAGGAAAGGTATACATATTTTCTTTTATATTAATAATATTTCTATCATATAGATATGCATGACTGTATTAATATTTAGATATGCAATGGACTACCTGTACAAAATTAATGTCTAAATTTAATTTTGGAATCATAATTAATGATAAAATTAGGTAGTTATGCAGTCTAATTGTTGTATAGGAAAGTATACATATTTCTTTTTAATTTAATAATATTCATATAAATATGCATGACTGTATTAATAAATGCTCGTTAAATGCTAAGCTTTTTACAATAATATTATTATTAATGTTATAATATTTTTCAAAAATTCGCATCTCTTTATTTATATAATTTCACTACTAATTGTAATCTCCATATATCTTACATCATGTTAATTGTGAATTTTTGGCATGAATCTTCGTATCTTCGAACCAAAATTATAAGATGCCAAGTCGATGACTTGTGTAAAAAGTCACATCCAACCTCTGATTTGGGTTAGATTTGCATTGACATAGAGCGTACAATACTTCTCGACGCTAGATTTCAAAAACAGAGTATGACTCCACTGCACTCAGAACTTAGAAAATAGTTTTGGTTGTGTTCTCTAATAGTATTGATTATAAACATGAATTATATAATGAAATAATTTTTATTTCTTTTTTTTGAACAGGAATAGTTTTTATTTCATTGCAATCATTAAATACTAAAGAAAAAGACAACGCTCAAATCATCAATTATTAAGAAGATAGTTCTCCCTCTAGGTACAACAACATCGCAAAAGAGCCTTAGGGTAAGGTTGAACACAACTTCCAGTTTTATAATGTTTAGCAACACAATAAGCGATGCATTGATAATACGCATCGTATGTCTCCTTACCAGGCCCGGCCATGAGTCCAAACAGAGCAAGTATGAGCTTGCGGCCCTCTTTTCGGCCCCAAAAAACATAAAGATTTGTTTAGTCTAGTGGTATATTTAGGTAGTTTCTACTACAATGTCACGAGTTGAAACCCTTAAGTGTTCATTTTTTGTCACGAGTTCAAACCCTTAAGTGTTCATTTTTTTTACTTTTCCACTAATTCAATTAACTTAGGTTCAAATTTTTTTCCAAACTTGCGGCCCCTTATAACTCAGGGCCGACTCTGCTCCTTACACAAGGTTGGAGCACAATAAGCATATTTGACTTTTCCGATCTCTGCACCAACACAAACTCGCATAAGATTTTATATTAATATGATCTTTGTCAATTCTACATCTTTAGTAAAACGATCATAGCTAATTGACAAAATAACTATAGTGGAATTATTGAACATACCTGAGGCCAAAACGTTGTGGTTAAAAAACGAAACTGCTAATATTACTACAAGACAAAAAGTCACCAAAGTTTTGGTCATTGCCATAGTATTTATTTTTATTTGTAGAAAATGTATAAAGCGAGAAAAATGTTCTTAATTTTCTAATGTTTAGGTAAAGACCCCTATTTATATCCCATATAATTTTTGGTCAGCTCTATCCAATTTGATGTAAAAATGAAAATAAAAAAGGAAAAACAGTTCTAAACCTCATAAATAGTATTTTTATGAAATTTCAATTACTTTCCTTAGCGAAATGTATTCGGTGTTGATTGCACAAGTATGATTCACGGTTTGAAAATTAATCAATGTTAAAGGTTAAGATTCTTGCATTGTGAATGTAGACAAGTCTTGATTTGAAATTCAATATATGATGAATATGGCTAAATTCTTTGGAGTAGAGTTTGTATGCTGCATCCTAGGATTGAGAACAAGGATCATTGAGTTGATTCATTGGAAAAACACTTTTGGATTTGAGCCCCCGCTTTCAAACTTCATCTCCTAATTTGTCTTTGATTGCTTGAGGACAAGAAAAAGACAAGTTTGGCGGAGTTGATATACTGAGATATTTCATGCATTTATCATGCATTTAGGATAGATTTTCATTCATATTTCATTCATATTTAGAGTAATTTTAACATTTGTCTCATTTTAGGCCTTAGGACATGTTGCACTAGCATTTGCATAGTTTCTTGCATATTTGCATTATTTTCAAGTTGTTTAGTGTACATGGAGCTGTGTTGGATGCTGAGCATGGACAAGGAATCAAAAGGAGAGATAAGGAGTTGATGGGAGTCAAGGAAGAACTCGAAAAATTGAAGAAAAGCTGAGATCGAGCTGAAGTTCGACCATAAGGGTCGATCTTCGCCAAAGATCGACCACAATATCGAGGTTTCTGGCCGTTTCAAGATTTATCTCGACCCCAAAATCGACCAAACTGGTGGATTCGACACCTAGATCGATCCCAAGATCCCTCTTTGTTTTCTCTGGCGACGTCGTCTTCTCTGGCGGATGAGGTGAAGCCATATATGGCTAATAAATCTATAAGAATCCTTGTTTGACCCAAAAAATAGTAAATTGGCACATTCAGATTTGGTGTTCTCCAATTGTAAAGTTAACAAAATTGATTGCTTATTTTAATGGTGACACTAACTAAATCAAGCTCTTAGTTTTGTTTTCGACTTATATTGTTCATCTCGTTAAATAGTCTATGTCTCTAATGAGAATGAGAAGCTTTTACCAACTCATATAGGTAATTTTGTCCAGTAACTACAAATTCCGACAGAAAATTGCAAATCGGATATAAACTTTGATTCCATAAAATATTGTGTAACTGAAACTACTGTTGTTGTCAAGACATGTAATGAAAGTATTCAGATTTGTTAAATCTTCCTTTTTATTTAGTAATGAAACACAATGAAAACCTTAGCATAAAAAGATTCTGATGTTACACAGAAATTAGAAACAAAACTTGAGGTTCTTGTTACAGGCAAACTAAATTACCAAAGATAATAAAAAAAAAGTTCGAATCTTTTACAACTTACAGTCACAGATGATGATCAATAACCTCGAGAAGCTGTGACGGTGTCGCTTCTGGGTCGAGCTGTCTACAACTTTTGGGTGCACCGGGTGCTTCTTGACCTGTGAGCATGTAAGACGGTATCCGATGAGAGAACCTCGAGATCTCATCCCTTGAGATCCTTCTCATCTCTTTACGATCCACATGATGATGGAACACAGACTTAAAACCAGTAACTTTAACCAAAGGAACCACTGATACACCATATTACTCTGTATATCCTTTAAAAACTTCAACCACATCGTACTCGATCGCCTCAGCTCCTGAAAGATAGTTCCATTTAGGGGACCAGTTTCAATACAGAGCCCAAACCTCGCCCCTTCTTGGATAAACAAGAAACTCTCCTTGATTGCCTTAGATTAGCTCCACTTTGTGTGAGAAAATGTAAGGCGACCTGCAGATTTGGGTTTTCACAGCTCGAAAATCTCCACAAGTCCTAGGAACACCAGAACCAAGCCACTTTGTTGATCTAAGCTCATTGTTTCTTTCTGAAGTAAGCCGGACGATACGCACTTTGAATGGATCTACGGAGATGACCTTGTCTATCATGCCATAGGATCTAGGCATCCCATCTAAAGAGTCGTAAGAAGCCCATTTCTCATTATCAGCAAACGACTTCTCTTCGATCCTTGTCAAAGTCGCAAAAATCTGGTTCAGGAACACATACCGTCAAGGCTGAAGCATCCTCAATAGCGTTTTCGTCTTCCAAAGAACCTGCATTGGCCTCATCGAGATCATCAGTTTCCATTCGCCATTCGGTTTCAGGAACGATGGTGCATAGTTCTTGCAGCTTCTTGCAGATTAATGGCTTAGCTTTATTCTTTAACAAATTCTTCAGCTCACCCTCATAAAATTCTTTCAAAATGTTGGTGTTCCTGACGGTATGTGTTCCTGAATACATGGCTTTAGCCTTGACGGTATGTGTTCCTGAACCAGATTTTTGCGACTTTGACAAGGATCGAAGCGAGAAGTCGTTTGCTGATAATGATATATGGGCTTCTTACGACTCTTTAGATGGGATGCCTAGATCCTATGTCACGATAGACAAGGTCATCTCCGTACGTCCATTCAAAGTGCGTATCGTCCGTCTTACTTCAGAAAGAAACAGTGAGCTTAGATTAACAAAGTGGCTTGGTTCCGGTGTTCCTAGGACTTGTGGAGATTTTCGAGCTGTGAAACCCCAAATCTGCAGGCCGCCTTACATTTTCTCACACAAAGTAGAGCTGATCAAAGGTAATCAAGGAGACTTTCTTGTTTATCCAAGAAGCGGCGAGGTTTGGGCTCTGTATCGAAACTGGTCCCCTGCATGGAACTATCTTTCAGGAGCTTAGGCGATCGAGTACAATGTGGTCGATGTTTTTAAAGGATATACAGAGTAATATGGTGTATCAGTGGTTCCTTTGGTTAAAGTTGCTGGTTTTAAGTCTGTGTTCCATCATCATGTGGATCGTAAAGAGATCAGAAGGATCTCAAGGGATGAGATCTCGAGGTTCTCTCATCGGATACCGTCTTACATGCTCACAGGTCAAGAAGCACCCAGTGCACCCAAAGGTTGCAGAAAGCTCGACCCAGCAGCGACACCGTCACAGCTTCTCGAGGTTATTGATCATCATCTGTGATTGTAAATTGTAAAAGATTTGAACTTTTTTTGTTATCTTTGGTAATTTAGTTTGCCTGTAACAAGAACCTCATGTTTTGTTTCTAATTTATGTGTAACATCAGAATCTTTTTATGCTAAGGTTTTCATTGTGTTTCATTACTAAATAAAAAGGAAGATTTAACAAATCTGAATACTTTCATTACATGTCTTAACAACAACAGTAGTTTCAGTTACACAATATTTTATGGAATCAAAGTTTATATCCGATTTGCAATTTTCTGTCGGAATTTGTAGTTACTGGACAAAATTACCTATATGAGTTGGTAAAAGCTTCTCATTCTCATTAGAGACATAGACTATTTAACGAGATGAACAATATAAGTCGAAAACAAAACTAAGAGCTTGATTTAGTTAGTGTCACCATTAAAATAAGCAATCAATTTTGTTAACTTTACAATTGGAGAACACCAAATCTGAATGTGCCAATTTACTATTTTTTGGGTCAAACAAGGATTCTTATAGATTTATTAGCCATATATGGCTTCACCTCATCCGCCAGAGAAGACGACGTCGCCAGAGAAAACAAAGAGGGATCTTGGGATCGATCTAGGTGTCGAATCCACCAGTTTGGTCGATTTTGGGGTCGAGATAAATCTTGAAACGGCCAGAAACCTCGATATTGTGGTCGATCTTTGGCGAAGATCGACCCTTATGGTCGAACTTCAGCTCGATCTCAGCTTTTCTTCAATTTTTCGAGTTCTTCCTTGACTCCCATCAACTCCTTATCTCTCCTTTTGATTCCTTGTCCATGCTCAGCATCCAACACAGCTCCATGTACACTAAACAACTTGAAAATAATGCAAATATGCAAGAAACTATGCAAATGCTAGTGCAACATGTCCTAAGGCCTAAAATGAGACAAATGTTAAAATTACTCTAAATATGAATGAAATATGAATGAAAATCTATCCTAAATGCATGATAAATGCATGAAATATCTCAGTATATCAACTCCGCCAAACTTGTCTTTTTCTTGTCCTCAAGCAATCAAAGACAAATTAGGAGATGAAGTTTGAAAGCGGGGGCTCAAATCCAAAAGTGTTTTTCCAATGAATCAACTCAATGATCCTTGTTCTCAATCCTAGGATGCAGCATACAAACTCTACTCCAAAGAATTTAGCCATATTCATCATATATTGAATTTCAAATCAAGACTTGTCTACATTCACAATGCAAGAATCTTAACCTTTAACATTGATTAATTTTCAAACCGTGAATCATACTTGTGCAATCAACACCGAATACATTTCGCTAAGGAAAGTAATTGAAATTTCATAAAAATACTATTTATGAGGTTTAGAACTGTTTTTCCTTTTTTATTTTCATTTTTACATCAAATTGGATAGAGCTGACCAAAAATTATATGGGATATAAATAGGGGTCTTTACCTAAACATTAGAAAATTAAGAACATTTTTCTCGCTTTATACATTTTCTACAAATAAAAATAAATACTATGGCAATGACCAAAACTTTGGTGACTTTTTGTCTTGTAGTAATATTAGCAGTTTCGTTTTTTAACCACAACGTTTTGGCCTCAGGTATGTTCAATAATTCCACTATAGTTATTTTGTCAATTAGCTATGATCGTTTTACTAAAGATGTAGAATTGACAAAGATCATATTAATATAAAATCTTATGCGAGTTTGTGTTGGTGCAGAGATCGGAAAAGTCAAATATGCTTATTGTGCTCCAACCTTGTGTAAGGAGCAGAGTCGGCCCTGAGTTATAAGGGGCCGCAAGTTTGGAAAAAAATTTGAACCTAAGTTAATTGAATTAGTGGAAAAGTAAAAAAAATGAACACTTAAGGGTTTGAACTCGTGACAAAAAATGAACACTTAAGGGTTTCAACTCGTGACATTGTAGTAGAAACTACCTAAATATACCACTAGACTAAACAAATCTTTATGTTTTTTGGGGCCGAAAAGAGGGCCGCAAGCTCATACTTGCTCTGTTTGGACTCATGGCCGGGCCTGGTAAGGAGACATACGATGCGTATTATCAATGCATCGCTTATTGTGTTGCTAAACATTATAAAACTGGAAGTTGTGTTCAACCTTACCCTAAGGCTCTTTTGCGATGTTGTTGTACCTAGAGGGAGAACTATCTTCTTAATAATTGATGATTTGAGCGTTGTCTTTTTCTTTAGTATTTAATGATTGCAATGAAATAAAAACTATTCCTGTTCAAAAAAAAGAAATAAAAATTATTTCATTATATAATTCATGTTTATAATCAATACTATTAGAGAACACAACCAAAACTATTTTCTAAGTTCTGAGTGCAGTGGAGTCATACTCTGTTTTTGAAATCTAGCGTCGAGAAGTATTGTACGCTCTATGTCAATGCAAATCTAACCCAAATCAGAGGTTGGATGTGACTTTTTACACAAGTCATCGACTTGGCATCTTATAATTTTGGTTCGAAGATACGAAGATTCATGCCAAAAATTCACAATTAACATGATGTAAGATATATGGAGATTACAATTAGTAGTGAAATTATATAAATAAAGAGATGCGAATTTTTGAAAAATATTATAACATTAATAATAATATTATTGTAAAAAGCTTAGCATTTAACGAGCATTTATTAATACAGTCATGCATATTTATATGAATATTATTAAATTAAAAAGAAATATGTATACTTTCCTATACAACAATTAGACTGCATAACTACCTAATTTTATCATTAATTATGATTCCAAAATTAAATTTAGACATTAATTTTGTACAGGTAGTCCATTGCATATCTAAATATTAATACAGTCATGCATATCTATATGATAGAAATATTATTAATATAAAAGAAAATATGTATACCTTTCCTATATGACTACCCAATTTTAGTCAACTTTTTGTACAGGTCATTCATTGCATATATAAATATTAATACAGTCATGCATATATATATATGAATATCATTAAATCAAAAGGAAATATGTATACCTTGCTGCACAACAAGACTACATGACTACCTGAATTTTAGACATTACTTTTGTACACGCCATTCATTGCAAAATCATTAATTTTACATACACATGATTAACAAATGGCTGACCCATATAAAATTTGGGCATGTCCTATGAGGCTGATGACGAAACACTGAGGAAACGTTATAGAAATCTGGCTGTAATGCTTCATCCTGACAGGAACAAGTCGGTGGGAGGAGAGGAAGCCTTTAAGTTACTTCCGCAGGCGTGGGGCGTGTTCTCCGAGAAGGCGAAGAGAGCTGACTATGACCTGAAACGGAATCTGGGATTATACGAGGGAGGAGGAGATTCATCATCAAAGCCAAAACGGCTAAAAAAATCCGGCTTTTGGTTAGTAATAAATCTATAAAGATCCTTGTTTGACAAAAAAAGAGAGTAAATTGGCACATTCAGATTTGGTGTTCTCCAATTTTAAAGTTAACAAAATTGATTGCTTATTTTAATGGTGACACTAACTAAATCAAGCTCTCAGTTTTGTGTTCGACTTATATTGTTGCATCTCGGTAAATAGTCTATGTCTCTAATGAGAATGAGAAGCTTTTACCAACTCATATAGGTAATTTTGTCCAGTAACTACAAATTCCGACATAAAATTGCCAATCGGATATAAACTTTGATTCCATAAAATATTGTGTAACTGAAACTACTGTTGTTGTCAAGACATGTAATGAAAGTATTCAGATTTGTTAAATCTTCCTTTTTATTTAGTAATGAAACACAATGAAAACCTTAGCATAAAAAGATTCTGATGTTACACAGAAATTAGAAACAAAACTTGAGGTTCTTGTTACAGGCAAACTAAATTACCAAAGATAATAAAAAAAAAGTTCGAATCTTTTACAACTTACAGTCACAGATGATGATCAATAACCTCGAGAAGCTGTGACGGTGTCGCTTCTGGGTCGAGCTGTCTACAACTTTTGGGTGCACCAGGTGCTTCTTGACCTGTGAGCATGTAAGACGGTATCCGATGAGAGAACCTCGAGATCTCATCCCTTGAGATCCTTCTGATCTCTTTACGTACGATCCACATGATGATGGAACACAGACTTAAAACCAGCAACTTTAACCAAAGGAACCACTGATACACCATATTCCTCTGTATATCCTTTAAAAACTTCGACCACATCGTACTCGATCGCCTCAGCTCCTGAAAGATAGTTCCATTTAGGGGACCAGTTTCAATACAGAGCCCAAACCTCGCCCCTTCTTGGATAAACAAGAAACTCTCCTTGATTGCCTTAGATAAGCTCCACTTTGTGTGAGAAAATGTAAGGCGACCTGCAGATTTGGGTTTTCACAGCTCGAAAATCTCCACAAGTCCTAGGAACACCAGAACCAAGCCACTTTGTTGATCTAAGCTCATTGTTTCTTTCTGAAGTAAGCCGGACGATACGCACTTTGAATGGATCTACGGAGATGACCTTGTCTATCATGCCATAGGATCTAGGCATCCCATCTAAAGAGTCGTAAGAAGCCCATTTCTCATTATCAGCAAACGACTTCTCTTCGATCCTTGTCAAAGTCGCAAAAATCTGGTTCAGGAACACATACCGTCAAGGCTGAAGCATCCTCAATAGCGTTTTCGTCTTCCAAAGAACCTGCATTGGCCTCATCGAGATCATCAGTTTCCATTCGCCATTCGGTTTCAGGAACGATGGTGCATAGTTCTTGCAGCTTCTTGCAGATTAATGGCTTAGCTTTATTCTTTAACAAATTCTTCAGCTCACCCTCATAAAATTCTTTCAAAATGTTGGTGTTCCTGACGGTATGTGTTCCTGAATACATGGCTTTAGCCTTGACGGTATGTGTTCCTGAACCAGATTTTTGCGACTTTGACAAGGATCGAAGCGAGAAGTCGTTTGCTGATAATGATATATGGGCTTCTTACGACTCTTTAGATGGGATGCCTAGATCCTATGTCACGATAGACAAGGTCATCTCCGTACGTCCATTCAAAGTGCGTATCGTCCGTCTTACTTCAGAAAGAAACAGTGAGCTTAGATTAACAAAGTGGCTTGGTTCCGGTGTTCCTAGGACTTGTGGAGATTTTCGAGCTGTGAAACCCCAAATCTGCAGGCCGCCTTACATTTTCTCACACAAAGTAGAGCTGATCAAAGGTAATCAAGGAGACTTTCTTGTTTATCCAAGAAGCGGCGAGGTTTGGGCTCTGTATCGAAACTGGTCACCTGCATGGAACTATCTTTCAGGAGCTTAGGCGATCGAGTACAATGTGGTCGATGTTTTTAAAGGATATACAGAGTAATATGGTGTATCAGTGGTTCCTTTGGTTAAAGTTGCTGGTTTTAAGTCTGTGTTCCATCATCATGTGGATCGTAAAGAGATCAGAAGGATCTCAAGGGATGAGATCTCGAGGTTCTCTCATCGGATACCGTCTTACATGCTCACAGGTCAAGAAGCACCCGGTGCACCCAAAGGTTGCAGAAAGCTTGACCCAGCAGCGACACCGTCACAGCTTCTCGAGGTTATTGATCATCATCTGTGATTGTAAATTGTAAAAGATTTGAAATTTTTTTTGTTATCTTTGGTAATTTAGTTTGCCTGTAACAAGAACCTCATGTTTTGTTTCTAATTTATGTGTAACATCAGAATCTTTTTATGCTAAGGTTTTCATTGTGTTTCATTACTAAATAAAAAGGAAGATTTAACAAATCTGAATACTTTCATTACATGTCTTAAGAACAACAGTAGTTTCAGTTACACAATATTTTATGGAATCAAAGTTTATATCCGATTTGCAATTTTCTGTCAGAATTTGTAGTTACTGGACAAAATTACCTATATGAGTTGGTAAAAGCTTCTCATTCTCATTAGAGACATAGACTATTTAACGAGATGAACAATATAAGTCGAAAACAAAACTAAGAGCTTGATTTAGTTAGTGTCACCATTAAAATAAGCAATCAATTTTGTTAACTTTACAATTGGAGAACACCAAATCTGAATGTGCCAATTTACTATTTTTTGGGTCAAACAAGGATTTTTATAGATTTATTACTAGCCATAAATGGCTTCACATCATCCGCCAGAGAAGACGACGTCGCCAGAGAAAACAAAGAGGGATCTTGGGATCGATCTAGGTGTTGAATCCACCAGTTTGGTCGATCTTGGGGTCGAGATAAATCTTGAATCGGCCAGAAACCTCGATCTTGTGGTCGATCTTTGGCGAAGATCGACCCTTATGGACGAACTTCAGCTCGATCTCAGCTTTTCTTCAATTGTCCGAGTTCTTCCTTGACTCCCATCAACTCCTTATCTCTTCTTTTGACTCCTTGCCCATGCTCAACATCCAAACAGCTCCATCTACACCAAACAATTTGAAAATGATGCAAATATGCAAGAAACTATGCAAATGCTAGTGCAACATGTCCTAAGGCCTAAAATGAGACAAATGTTAAAATTACTCTAAATATGAATGCAATATGAATGAAAATCTATCCTAAATGCATGATAAATGCATGAAATATCTCAGTATATCAACTCGCCCAAACTTGTCTTTTGCTTGTCCTCAAGCAATCAAAGACAAATTAGGAGAAGAAGTTTGAAAGCGGGGGCTCAAATCCAAAAGTGTTTTTCAAATGAATCAACTCAATGGTCCTTGTTCTCAATCCTAGGATGCAGCATACAAACTCTACTCCAAAGAATTTAGCCATATTCATCACATATTGAATTTCAAATCAAGACTTGTCTACACTCACAATCCAAGAATCTTAACCTTTAACATTGATTAATTCAAACCGTGAATCATACTTGTGCAATCAAGACCGAATACATTTGGCTAAGGACAAGGTTATGAGATAAGAATGATCTCATTCAAGTGGGTACTCCAAGTAATGGTTTCTCTCAAGAAGGATTGAACTCATGCATAATGCTAAAGATACTCCAAGTAATGGTTTCTCTCAAGAAGGATTGAACTCATGCATAATGCTAAAGATACTCCAAGTAATGGTTTCTCTCAAGAAGGATTGAACTCATGACTAGACTCTCATCTACCCAACATGCTAACAATGAATCCTAGTACCCCACTCTTTCCTTTTTTTAGAATCTCACTCACCCTCTAGAAATACCCAAGTATGATTCACGGTTTGAAAATTAATCAATGTTCAAACTATGTATCCCGTCTTTTCAAACTCCTAACACCACAATCTTTTGAAACCCAAATCAAAGTGAGCGTTCAATCATAACCACCCAAAAGCCCCACCTAGTCAAGCCTACAAGTAGCTTCAATATGCAAAGCTAGAATAATATGAGAGCCTAAACATGTCGCCCTAAACCTAACACTTTATGCCAAGTTCAATCAAAAAATAAGGCCTCACATACACACACGAATTTTGGCTTGAAAGGAGGTTAGGATTGAGGTGTGGAAATCTTTTTAGGCTTACAAGAGAATGGTGAAAGGAATAAGAAAGCCTAAATATGTATATGTATCCATGTATTCTTTCTCAAATGCACAAGTATGATAATTATAAGTTCATGTTAAGGTTCCACTTGATAGGAAAGGATTCAATTCATGCTTTCTTCAACTTAAGCCAAGAAAATCAAGACAAATGTTCCAAAGATGGTTATAACTTACTTTCATAGTTTGCACAAAACATCAAAGGACTACTAACTAGGGTCTTAAAACACTTTACAAGGAAAATCGCCCCCTATGCATATGAATGCAAGCAACCTATATGACAAAATCTAGACTCAATCCTAAAATATTTTACAAATGCCAATGCAAGCTACATGAATTTTTTTGAATTTTTTGAAAATTTTCTGATTTTTTAATGTAAATATATGAATGCATGAAGACTCAAATATGCTAAAGAAAAATAAGAACACAAAACACAAAAAAATAAATCTCTCAACCTCTCCCCAAACTTAGATTACACAGTCCCTTGTGTAATAAGAGTTGAAGAGAGACCAAAGCAACAAAAATTAAAAGAAAAGCTAAAAATGCATGGTATTTACAAGGTTGTTGCATGGTACCTTGGAACTAGTTGTAGGTTTGCCCGAGATTGAGTAGCTGGGTCGATCCTTGGGTCGTTTTAGCTGAAGATCGAGGGTAATGGATCGATCCTGCCATCGTTTGTACAGAGAATCGAGTGGGCCTGCCTGATCTAAATGGTCAATCTAACTTGAATCGGCCAAAGTGGGTCGATCTTGCCATCGATCTACTGGGTGTGCTTCATTTTTTTGGTCCTTTTCTCTCCCAAGATCATGGTTTTGGATCTCCATTTCCTTGTTCCTGCTCACACAAACTTGAAAACATAAAATAGAACTAAAGTATATACAAGAATAGACATGGGATTGCTTCTCAAGCGCGCTTGTTTAAAGTCTCTAAGCTTGACTTTCCTTACTCTTCCCTAATCTGGTTTTAGGGTGAAGTGGGAGGCAGGAGACGTGGATGCACTTGAACTCTGTGGCATCTCAGCAGTGAAGATGGTGAACATTATCTCCTTCACACGTGCCTTATCCTTCTCATCCATACTCAGAGGGAGAATCACTTTGGCGCTCACAAACGGTTTGCAGCGGCATGTGGTCGCAACCTTATACTCTATAAAATCATCTTTGAGTCTCAATGGGTGAAGACTCAAAGTGTTAGTGGGCTGAGCAAGGTTAGTAACCACTTGCTTCTTCTTCTTTGGCCTCTTTCTTGCCTTCCTTGGCATTTTCACCCAAAGCTTATCCAACTTAGGTTCATCAAACAAAGCTTGAGATGTGGAGATAGAAGCAACTCCTTTACCATTCTCTAATTCCTTGATCTTGGAGGCTAATGTCTCAAGTTTGGAGTTAAAATCCTCGTTTAGACTACCCATATTGGTATGGATCTCATCCAACTCCTTATCCATTATCATTGCGCCATTCTCTTAACCTTGTAGGAGTTGTTGGAGCATACTTTGAATGGCATCGTGAGAAATAGAACTAGATGCTTGCCTTATTGCACAGAACGTGGGATATTGACCATGAAATTGGCTCTCTCTTGGTGTTGCTCATGAGCCAAATCAACTCCTCGATGTTGCGCATGTATGAGTTTCTCTATGCGCTCTAATTTATCTTGCAAGTCCTTCCATGTGGAGTTTTCACATGATCGCTATAGAGGTGTTGTATCATGCCTTTCATAGTAGCTTTCACCACTCTTGGACAAGTTCTCAACAGGTATCTCTCCTTGTTCCATGGTGAGGTTTGCAAAACTCCCTTTGCTAGCTACATCAAATGTCCATTTGTGATCTTTATCAACTCCCCAATAGAAAAAGCTAAGGAGTGTCTCTTTCTTGAACCCATGATGTGGACAATCCCGAGTGTATCCTCTAAGTCTCTCCCATGCTTCATGAAAGGTCTCATGTATGCCTTGTTTAAAACTCAATATGTCCCTCCTCATTTGGACCGTTTTTTTAGTGGGGTGGAACCTTTGAAGGAAGACTCTTGTGCAATCATCCCAAGATTTGACCAAATGAGATGGTATAGCTCTCTCCCATTGGTGCGCCTTTTCTCCAAGTGAGAATGGAAATAGAATGAGCTTGATGCTATCTTTGGGCACATCTTCAATGCTAAACGTGTTGCACAACCTCTCAAAGGAGTCCAAATGATCATAAGGATTCTCCATTCCAATCCCTAAGAACTTAGAGCATTGAATTAACCTTAGAAAGCTTGGCTTGATCTCATAGGCATTGGAATGAGGACTATCAAAGCTCCCAATTGTTGGCTTGTTCTCTTGAGCTTGGGTAGAGGTAGATACACGTTCTTGAGGTTGTGGAATTGGGAGAATGCTTCTTTGGGTGTTCTTCTCCAACACCTCAAGTGATCTTGCCTTTCCATATCTCTTCTCTTTAGTTTGGTACCTTTGAAAGCATAAGAGAATCATGGAACACAAGTTAGTACCAAAAAATAAGAAAAAAATCATCATCTTCAAAAGAGATGAGAAAACAAGGTAAAATAATAGCTTAGTCTCAAATAGATTCAAAATCCTAATGGTTAATGCTAAACCCCAATGGCAATGGCGCCAAATTGATAGTAGGATTTTTACTAGTCAATTACTCAAACCTACTCATATCATTGTAGAATTTGAGGATCAATCCATAGGGGTTAAGATTAACAACACTAGGAATACATGCAATTATCTAATCTAAGCACAATCAAAGAAAAAAGCTTCTAACAACCTAATTGAAATGGAAACAATGCATAAAAATTAAACCATGAACAAGTAATAAGCTAGAAGACTTTAAATAAGCAATAAGCAAGACTAAACTCAAAGAAAGGAAGCTAAGTTTGAAATGTGCAAGAAATAAAAGCAAGAATTCAAAGATGGGGTAATTGAATAAGAAGATTAAAATGGCTAACTTGATGTTCACACTCCAACAATTCCCATTTTTAGATATAGGAATCTCACTTAGGCTTTCCCAACTTAGGTGGTACTAATCTCAATTGCTAACCTAGACCTTCCCAACTTAGGTGGTACTAATCTAGTGTTAATCTTCAACCCAATACCTAATTCTCATTAGTAAAGGGGCATATTTGCAAAGGTAGAGAACCTAATCCTAAATGAATCAATAAACCCCTTAAACAACCAATATCTTGGTATAAAAAGGTAAATCTCTTTCTTTAGTTGGTTGGGGCATTTCATCAAACACCTTGTGGGTGAGAAATGCCCTTGTGTTTAGATTGCATGGTTTATACTAATCTACACTAGGAACACTAAATGAGAAATTATTTTATGAAATTAAGTCTCAAACACCAAGCTTTCCACTTAAATCTCCCTAATCTAACCCATCTTCAAATCCAAGAAAGACTACTCACTAATCATGTTCGGAACCCCCCCCCCCCCCATAATCATAAGAGAAGAGGCGTTGAACATCATTAGCTAAACAAAGAAGAAAGATCGAAACTTTAAAAGAGAAGTACTTAGCATACAAATAAATCCAAACTTTACAAAACTAAGGTTTTTGCCCTACAATGGTGAATAGATCTCAAATGGGAGAGACAACCCAAAATAAAACGTGCCTCCCTAGGAAAATAGGTCAAGTTGTTTACATATGTACAAAAATATTGGTCCCCTCACAAAAAGACAAAGTGTGAGCTGTCCAAAGAAAGAAAGAAAAACTGGTACGGAAGATCGACCAGTTTGGTCAATCTTGGGGTCGATCTAGGTGCTGAATCCACCAGTTTGGTCGATCTTGGGGTCGATCTAAATCTTGAAATGGCCAGGAACTTTGATTTTGTGGTCGATCTTTGGCCAAGATCGACCCTTATGGTCGAACTCCAGCTCGATCTCAACTTTTCTTCAATTGTCCGAGTTCTTCCTTGACTCCCAGCAACTCCTTAGCTCTTCTTTTAACTCCTTGTCCATGCTCAGCATCCAACACAGCTCCATGTACACCAAACAACCTGAAAATGATGCAAATATGCAAGAAACTATACAAATGCTAGTGCAACATGTCCTAAGGCCTAAAATGAGACAAAAGTTACAAATACTCTAAATATGAATGCAATATGAATGAAAATCTATCGTAAATGCATGATGAATGCATGAAATATCTGTACTTTTGAATTTTACCAGTATCCATTCTAATCTCGATCCGACTTTTAGTTATTGTTGGCGTGCAAATCCCCGCCTAGAGTTTTAGGTCCACTAAGTAAGTAAAATTCAAAAGTACATCGACGAGATCAACTTTCTTACCGAAGTGGAAGGGATCAGATCGAAGTTAAGCTACTAAACTCGTTCAGTCTGAAGCTTGGAGTAGGGAAAGTTAAAACCTACGGAAAACACTAAAGACGAATTATTCAAACAAAAATAATTCAACTCTTTGACTAGAAATGGCTTCATCCACTAGAGTAAATGCAATCATTACAAAAGTAAGAGAAGGAGCAAGGATCAAAGGACATCTTTTTCACAACTTCTCACAACACACTTTCTACTCAAGAACACAATTTAATACTGTCAACACAATATTCTCGTTATTTTCATCATTTCAGCTCATTTTCTTGTTCTTTCTCTTGTAGACACTCGAAATCATTAATACTAAAGTTATTTACTTTTATTTTATGGTTATTCGTTCATCAAACTAGGTGTAATCCGGTTCGCCATATTTTTTATGCTCAGCTTCCTAAGATTGCTCGATATAGTCCTTAACATCTTTGTTATTAGAGGATGACTCAAACCTTTCAAATTATATATTCCTATTTACAAATTTTAACCGCTGTAGTTTCTGCTACAACAGTTATATAAAATTATTTTTGAAAAAGGTTATATAAAATTGTTATGTCTTCTTTTGTGTCAAATTGGAACTAAAACATTTGTTATTTCTATTCCTCCAATACATCTGGTCAGTTTTCCTTCCTAATGTTCTGCTTGATTGAGTATTTCTTTTGTTCTGCTTGATTGAGTATTTCTTTTGTAGGTAGTATTTTGTTGAAGGTTACAAATGCTCCAATCTTTGAACAAATTCACAAAATTTAATATATATTACATGAATTTAACCAAATGGTATATTAATAGATTCAAACGACACGCTAAATATACAAATAAATGTGCCCAAAATAAATTTTCATTAATTAAGTAGTAGTTTGACCCCAAAAAATTAATAAATTAATAAATCAAATTGGATAAAGCTGACCAAAAGTTATTTATAAACTCGGTTCGAAGATCCGAAGATTGATGGGCATCAACTTGAGGAGGTGTAATTATATGTGTTTCTAACCGAGTATAAAATTAATGTCTAAATTTTTTTTTTGACAACTAACATGATGTAAAATATTTGGATTTTTACAACTAGTAGTGAAATTATATAAATAAAGATATGCGACTTTTTGAAACATATTATAGTTTTTATAATAATATTATTATTGTTAAAATCATAGCATTTAACCAGCATATATATTAATATAGATGTCTACATGAATATTTTATAATTAAAAGGAAATAGGTATACGTGGACTACACAACAATTGACTGTATGACTATCCAATTTTAGACATTAATTTTGTACATGTCGTTTATTGCATATCAAAATATTAATATAGTCATGCATATCTATATGTTAGAAATATTATTAATATAAAAGAAAATATGTATACCTTTCCTATATGACTACCTAATTTTAGTCAAATTTTTTTGTACAGGTCATTCATTGCATGTATAAATATTAATACAGTCATGCATATATATATATATATATATAAGAATATCATTAATTCAAAAGGAAATATGTATACCTTCCTACACAAAAAGACTACATGACTACCTCAATTTTAGACATTACTTTTGTACACGTCATTCATTGCAAAATCATTAATTTTACATACACATGATTGACAAATGGCTGATGCATATAAAAATTGGGTATGTTGATAGGGCTCAGGTTTTACCTTAATAAAACTACTGAAAGTGCACAACAAATGCAATCGTAATATAAGGGGTATCGAAATCCCAAGGAAAGTAGATGCTACACTAAGGTTTCTAAGTTCGAATTATCCTAGGTCGAATAATAAGAAAGTAAACTAAAGCAGGAAGTAAACGAGCAATCACGAATTAGGTTTCTTAAAATCAGGAGACTAAGACGCTAGGTTCAGGGAAATTCTCAGGTGATCTAAATTGTAGGTTTAGACAGAACGTTAGGAATTATGAAGATCCGTTCTTGAACTCGAAACACTAATGTAAAATCAACCAACTCTCGCTGCGAAGATTATCTATGTCTAAACCCTAGAATTCCAAATCTCTTTGCAAATTCTAATAATTCAAACAAGCATTAATAACAGGTTCAATTGTTCACAAAACCCCTAAACCAAATCTCTTTGCGAATAGGTATTTTGCTCATCTAACATTAGTTCAGACAATCAATAATACTCTCGCATCTATTAATTAACCTAAGATCAGATTCTAGGTCGCGAAGATAGAATAAGCATTAAACACAAATCTAGATGAAGAACTCTAATGATTTTATCCTAACAATTTAATTCGACCTAACAATTCATCAATCATCTTTGAAAACCCTAAACCTAACAAGCAAACTACTCAGACATGATTAATGAAACAGAAATCATTATTTGAATAGAAAGCATAAAATAAATCAATAGAAGAAAATAAAGGAGTTCCAAATCTGCTCTAAAGGAGTCAAATTCTTCTCTCCAAAAACCTAAACTTCTATGATTCTTAATGTATGAGATTATGCCTAAACAATGGCTTTGACAACTATATTTATAGGCCTAGGTTCGCATCTTCAATTCCTTGGAAGATTAGGAAAAGTCTTGGAGATTTCCTTTTCTTCAAAAACTGGAAACTTCTCGCTTCTGGAAATTGGAAATCCTGGTGTCAATCGTGTTTCTTCAATCCGACTTCATTCCACTAAGCTCCAAAATGTATCCAAATCTCCAATTTATCTCCAATTGTACCTGAACCTGTAAAGACTCTATATAGACTCGAAAATAGTAATAAGACTCAATAAAAACACTTATATCATGGTCCAAAAATGGATAAAAACCATGATATATCATATGTCCTATGAGGCTAATGACGAAACAGTGAGGAAAGGTTTTAGAAAGCTGGCTGTAATGCTGTAATGCTTCATCCTGACAGGTACAAGTCAGTGGGAGCAGAGGAAGCCTTTAAGTTACTTTCGCAGGCGTGGGGCGTATTCTCCGACAAGGCGAAGAGAGCTGACTATGACCTGAAATGGAATCTGGGATTATACGAGGGAGGAGGAGCTTCATCATCAAAACCTGCAAGCAATGGATCTCAGAAAGTTGCCAAACCAAGTGTTAACACCGCGAAAGTTAAGAGTTCGAAGAGAGGTATAAAGCGTGCGAGTGACGCCTATACCTCTGCTGCTACTACTTCTACTGCAGACAATAAACCAACTTCTGATGGAATCTTTTGGACTGTATGCCGCACTTGCAGGACACAGTTTGAGTAGCATCGTGTTTACCTAACCAGAACCTCCTTTATCCCAACTGTCGTAAGCCGTTCATAGCTGTGAAAATTGATCTTCCAGGCTCAGGTCCGATCCGCAAGACGTTTCATGAGCACCAGTTTGACTCTATCTGTCAGACAACAGATGGAAAAAAGAAGAGTAGAGGAGACAGTAATGGTGTGTATGGTGCGTATGAGTCCTTTGAGTGGGGTGGTGTGTACACTGGAACCAAAACTCCTACTCATGCTCCACTGACCGGGGCACGAAAAGACGAGGCTGTGCATAGAGAGTATACCAAAAGAGCGCTGGTGGTGCTCCAGCGACAAATGCTCCGAAAAGAAGAAAGTGTATGGAAAATTCAGGTGCTGGTTCCAACATTGGAAGCTGGTTTGCTCCAAAGTCCAACATTTTGAAAGAGTTTTCTGAGGATGAGGTGAAGAATTTGTTAAAGAAGAAAGCTAAGCCATTGATCAGCAAGAAGCTGCAAGAACTGTGCACCATCGTTCCTGAAACCGAAAGGCGAATGGAAACTGATGATCTCGATGAGGCCAATGCAGGTTCTTTGGAAAACGAAAACGCTGTTGAGGATGCTTCAGCCTTGGCGGTATGTGTTCCTGAACCAGATTTTTGCGACTTTGACAAGGATCGGAGTGAGAAGTCGTTTGCGGATAACGAGATATGGGCTTCTTACGACTCTTTAGACGGGATGCGTAGATCCTATGTCATGATAGACATGGTTATCTCCGTAGATCCATTCAAAATGCGTATCGTCCGGCTTACTTCAGAAAGAAACATTGAGCTTAGATCAACAAAGTGGCTTGGTTCCGGTGTTCCAAGGACTCGTGGAGATTTTCGAGCTGTGAAAACCCAAATCTGCAGGTTACCTTACATTTTCTCACACAAAGTGAAGCTGATCACAGGCACTCAAGGAGAGTTTCTTGTTTATCCAAGAAGAGGCGAGGCTTGGGCTCTGTATCGAAACTGGTCCCCTGAATGGAACTATCTTTCAGGAGCTGAGGCGATCGAGTACGATGTGGTCGAAGTTGTTCAAGGATATACAGAGGAATATGGTGTATCAGTGGTTCCTTTGGTTAAAGTTGCTGGTTTTAACTCTGTGTTTCATCATCATTCGGACTCTCAAAAGATAAGAAGCATCTCAAGGGATGAGATTTCGAGGTTCTCTCATCGGATACCGTCTTACTTGCTCACAGGTCAAGAAGCACTCGGTGCACCCAAAGGTTGCAGACAGCTCGACCCAGCAGCGACACCGTCACAGCTTCTTGATGTTATTGATGTTCATCTGTGACTGTAAGGTGTAAAAGATTCGAACTTTTTTTGTTATCTTTGGTAATTTAGTTTGCCTGTCACAAGAACCTCATGTTTTGTTTCTAATTTATGTGTAACTCACAATCCTTTTATGCTAAGGTTTTCATTGTTTTTCATTACTAAATAAAAAGGAAGATTTAACAAATCTGAATACTTTCATTACTTGTCTAAAAGAATTTTTATAGATTTACTCTCCATAAATGGAGGAATTGTTCACACCAGATGACAACAAAGGCAAATTGTTTTATCTCCCTTTGTGGCAAATTGAAAGTAAACTACTTGTTATTTCTATTCCTCCAGTGAATTTAGGTTGGTATCTTTTTTACGGAGCATGTTTTTATTCTTAATGTTTTGCTTGTGCTTGAGTGGTTCAGTTGTAAGGAGTATTTTGTCGAAGGTTACAAATGTTTCAGTGTTTGTTCGGTTAAAAGCTCAACAAATCGGTGCTTTGTTGCCTTTGCTTTTAAAATCAAACTCCTAAATGTTAAATCTGCACACTACTAAAAAATATTCGTATAGCCACAAAATAACCATGGATTTTAGCCACGGAAAAACCACGAAAAGGCAATATTATAGCCACACACAAAATTAGTCATGAATCTATAGTTACGAAAAAAATTTGTGGCTTTTTCCGTAGCTATAGCTTTTTGACCAATTTTTTCCGTTGCTATATTGATGTTTTCGTTGCTATATTGATGTTTTTGTTACTATATTGTTGTTTTCGTGGCTTTTCGTGGTTAATCCGTGGCTATACACATTTTACTAGTGTGCGCATAGTGCAAATACTTAACTAGTTTATAGTAAAATCTGAACATTATCCAACAAGTGAAACGTTTGTAATAAGAAATCCATCAAACTTGTAGTAATAATAGCAGTTTTGGTTGTTCAACCACAACGTTTTGGCCTCAGGTATGTTTAAAAATTCTACTACATTTATTTTATCAATTAGCTATGAACGTTTTAAAGGAAATTACCAAACATGTACGTAGACTAACAAAGATGATGTTAAGAATCAAGCTAACACGAAATATGAAAGTTGCTTGTTGTAAGCAATGAAATGAAGGTAAATGAATTCAATATGAAATGAAACTTAAACAAATGACTAAAACGTTGTGTTTTGGGAACCCTCAAGAATCACGGATTAATGTGATCATGCGTTTAGGAAGGTAAATTTAGTGTAGGTTTCTAAACTCAAATCTCTTCTAAAGTATGATCAACGATACTTCGGTATCCCGATGATTTTTTTATATATTAACCTACAACGATACTCTCGTACCATGATGCAAGATGATAAACAAGCATTAATGAAAGTATTCAATATGTTAATTCAATTCCAAAACAATCAAGCTCTCGCTAATAATGAAAATGATCTCATCTATGCTAGATCAAAAAGATAATCAAGTGATGTTCAAGCAATACAGATCTATAATCAATTACTAAATGGCCAGGAAAGCAATATGCAAAATGACAGCCAGAAGAAAAAGATGACGAGAATTTCTTCGCGGAGCAGATTGGTGGTCTAATCTATGATGTGTTTGATGCAGATGATGCAGAACTAATCATGGTTGAAAGAGTTGAAAATGTAAGAGTACTCTACGATGGCCTAATCTATGATGAAGAAACATCAACGCTTTCTCTAAAATCAGATTTGAGCAAAACCGTTTGTTCACGTAAAGATTTTGGAACAAGTAATGGTGTTGCTTGGAACTTCAATCTCAAAGACACACATTCTCCTTTGCATATGTTTCCTGCAACAATTGGTGGGAGAGAATATTTTTTTGGGATGAGCGGTATGTCCAAAGAAAAAAAAATCACATTGAAGACATAAAATTTAGGCCACCAGAACGTGTCCTGTTTGTGATGTAACAGACGACAATACGCCTAGGGATTTAAAGAAGCAACATATGAAATGTGGTTTAGGGAGAAATAATTTTCAATCGCTAACTCAAATCAGAGTACATGAATCAAAAGAGCCTGATGTAACACCTATCAATTCAGGTGTAACACACAGATGTTGTTGCCACAAATGGTGACCCATACATTGTTACAACGGTGGATGTTCAAGCGCGAGTTAAATTAAGGAATGATAACTTTCAATGGCTCCATGATAAGAGGTTGTTGGAAGGCAAAGTGAACATTTTGGAGTTAAAAAAGGGATCAAGGGAATAATGTGAGTGAATTATTTTTTATGGAAAAACATATTCTGAAAAACAAGATCAATAAACTTCAAGAGGCCCTTGTGTCTAAGCAAGAGAAAAATAGGGCTTTGGAACATCAGTCTTGTGATTCGAATGCTCAACAACGAAACTTAAAATCTCGAAAATATTTTAAGCATGGGACAAACAGAGAAAACAACAATTGGCCTCGGTTATCAAGGAGGCTTATCTAGTTTGCAAACTTTTTTTGTGCAAGGTACGTCTGTTGAAACAATAATGTTAGAAGATGTGTTTGATAATTTCTTAAATGTTAGTGGAACAAAATATACAAAACCTTGTTTAATTCATCGAGATTGTGGCTTCCCAAGAGACGATTCGCATGTGACGTTGCTCACGTGAAAAAACGAAGTTTACGAATTGGGCTTTTGGAAAAGATGACTCAACAATAATATCCTCTTATCTTCAAGGTGATTATTTGAATTTTATCTCTAACGGAAAAGAAGTCCCTAAGGCTGGGATTCATATGGCAGATTTATGTGATGAAAATTATTGGGATTAGTAGAGAGGTTAATGGGTCATGAAGCTTTAATCTCTAGAGAGTATGTGTAAGATATGTCCCATATCGGAAGTTAGGAAGGACCTTGAGCAATATATAAGGGACTTGGGCCAATCCACTCATTGCAATTGGTTTTGAGTTGGAAGTCCAAGAAACTTAACATGGTATCAGAGCCTGATCCTCACACTCTCGTAATTTCGGCCCAAAAAGTGGTATTTTTCCCTCGATCCGAAATTGATGAGCTGGCGAGATTAATGACTAGAAGAGTCATTATCTCGAGGGGGGTATTAGTTTGAAAAATCGGTTAAGGCGGCCGCCTTGGCGGCGATTATACGTCTGGCGGTCGACCACTGCCGCGAATTAATGCTAATCGGCTGTTAAATCGGAAATTTTGGAAAACCTTGCTTTTATTTCAATTTATGTTCAAAACATATATTTTATAGTTGGATCTACAATTATTTGATATAATTGAACGAGAAAATGGTGAGAATGATGAAATAACTGAAGAAATAATGATGGTGGCTGATATTAGGGTGATGTAAGAATGGAATCCACCAGTTCTTATACTTATTGAACCAAGGCTTTGAAGCTAGGGATGGAAGCGATTGAATGGGTTGTAACCGGTTTGTTGATTGAATCCACAACCAACGATTTGAGATTCTAGTTTTTAAGGGCTATTCCTCGCATGGACAACAAGACTCTCCACGATTTATAAGCTTTCTGATTCCACAAAAAGACTTAGAACTCGCAAGAACAATTGATTCAAAGAACTATTTCTTTTGAATGCAAATAAAAGGGGGTTTTTCTTTACAAAAGTTGTGTATTCTACAATGAATAAGTAAAAGAGCTTATATAGAGCTCGACCAAGGCTATTCTAAAACATTAAAAGAGAAAACAAATCAACATAAATAACAAATAAATTAGTATAAATGATAGATCAATCAAAGGCTTGATTGATATGGCCTTTAATGCTTGATTGTTGGCCAAATGAGGAAGACTTGAAGGTGTTTTGTATCTGGACAACTTGGGTGGATATGTGAGCTTCTTTGGAACCTTGTTAGTCACGTGTATGTAGAGATGTCAATCGGGCCGTCCGCCCGCTGGCCTGGCCCAAGTAAGTTCATAGCGGGGCGGGCTTGAGCTTCCAAAAAGTTGTCCGCAAATTAGCGGGCTTCGCGGGTCAGACTCGTGCGGTTCTCAGGTTCAGCGGGCGGACCCGTCACGGGCGTGCGGGTAAGGCGGGCATAAACTCAATTAGAGCTCGATTTCATCAACCTTTGCTCTGAATCCTCCAAATCCGCCATTGATTGAGCCATGAAGTTCAAATTCTCTTTGATTCTGCCATTGCTGATCATAATCTACCCTTATTTTTGATTGATTTCTTCTCAAGATGGTGTATTTGAAGAAAATTCGTTGCCGATCGACTTGAACTGTTCAAGTCCCTGTTTCACTACATCTGGGAGCAAGACGAGGACGAAACACTACATGGGGGAGCAAGAAGGTTCCACGGCAGCCTCTGACGCGGACTTGGTTGCCGAGCAGCAGATTTGGGCTGCGGTTGATCCGTACGGCAAGAACGAGGCGTTTAACTGCAACAACGCTGATATCTTCAAGTGGAAACATTGTGGAAGATTCTTGTTGAGCAATTCGGGATCGAGGAGTATGGGTTCGAGGAAGGGAAGAATCTCGGGTTGGTGGAGATGATGAAAAGGAAAGAGAGAGTGTGGGTCAAAGTGACATCTCTACTTGAACGAATGCCCCACAAAGCTCTATTCTTCCCAACATAAGAAGAAGCTATGTCCACTCCCTTTGGTTATGCAGGTAATAATGAGATTTTGAACTTACAGTTTATGCTTTTCTGGAAACGTAATGTATATGATCATGAAAGTATTTAACATAATATAACAAACTGCTCTCCTCATATTAGAAATCGAAAATGTTGTTATTAATTCAAACTTTTTCTTCTTTTTATACATGGTTGTGTTTGCTTTGATATGAGCAGCAGAGATGGGTTTTCTCCTCCTGAGAACACAATGGTTGCAGTGAAATTTTGTTTGCTTGAAGGAACGTATAAGCATCAGTATGCAACTCGCCTTCTTCGCTTTCTTTGTTATTCATTTGGCATTGAAATGGCTTGCCGTAGTGAGAAACAGAGGAGTTAATGATGTAGAAGAAGACTTGAAGAAGCAAAGCATTACCGTGAAGCAGAGCTTAAAGTATGGCTACATTCTTGCACTTGGTTTTCTAAAGATCCACTAACACTCTTGAGTGCATCTCTTATTTTGATTATTTTTTTACTGTATGTTCTGTATCTGAAGTTTTCTCAGCAGGACGATGAGGTTCTTGTATGTTATTTGCTTTGTAATTCTCGTGACATTTCATTTGGTAGTTTTTGCATTCATATGTATGTATGGTCGGCTGACTTTTAACCTTCTGTATCAGAGTTCATGGCTCGGACCTCTGGGGAGCATTTATGATTTTCTTCACAAACAGAAAGGCGTTTTTAAGCTTCAATCTTTGCTCAAAGTGGCACTTTTGGATGAACATGAAGACTGCTAATCTTCTTATGGACGAACATGAAGTAAGCCTCATTCTTTGATCACTGATTATGTGGCCTTTCAGCATGCTTTAGTCATTGATTATGTAGCCTTTCAGCATGCTTGTAAACCCTT
The DNA here is from genome assembly GCA_020283515.1 of Alliaria petiolata. Taxonomy (NCBI): domain Eukaryota; kingdom Viridiplantae; phylum Streptophyta; class Magnoliopsida; order Brassicales; family Brassicaceae; genus Alliaria; species Alliaria petiolata. The sequence continues at coordinate 7,618,049 of JAHZTW010000003.1, read as the reverse complement.
TCGAATTTTAAAATAATTGTTTTGCTCTTTTCGTTTAGAATAAACCATAACTTCGTAAAGTTTACAATTGTAAACCATAACTTGCTTTCCTCCTTTCTAAAATTTTTTGGCTTTACAATTTCATGAATATAATAATGTAATATGACTTAAGTCAATACAAAGCACACCAAACAGCATATTACAAAAAGCTTTAAATATACGAGAATACAAACAATCTTCAAAAGTTCTTAAAATCGTTTTAAGATCGGTTTTTTTAAATAGAACATGCCTGCGGGCCAGCCCGCAAACCCGCAAACCCGCTAAATAAGGGCGGGGCGGACTTGAGCTTATATTTTTTGTCCGCAACCCGCGGCGAACCGACCCGCACGGACAAAGAAAAAAATGAACCCGATACGGACAAGTCCACTTGGATGTGGGCGGGCCCGTCTGACATCTCTACGTGTATGGCCTTTAGTACGTGCACAAACAGATTTGGAAGGAGCTGTTGCAATGTTAACACTTTGAATGCACTCGGGTCCATTTTTGGTAAGTTGAGGGACAAGAGGATTCGCCTAATCCTCTGATTGCTGGAGTATTGTAGGGCCTTTGGAGACGCTTCTAGATCATTATTAAAGTCTCCTGGTCGCCACAGAAACGTTTGATCTTGAGCTAACTTGTGAGACTCCAAATAAGGCAAGCTGAGACGTCTCTGGATTAGAAGTTGAATAACTTCGTCATATGAGCTCGACTTGAGCTGATTCCACTTCGACATGATTCTATCATGAGTTGAGTCTCCAGAAAAAGTTGATTTACAACTTAGTTCCTCATGGTTCGGTCAGAATCCTCCATTTAATGCGTGTATATCCGACTCGGGTAAGTTCGGCATCACCCGTTTTGCAAGTTGGATAACTTCGTCATAGGAACTCGGCTTAATCTGATTCCACTTCGGCGTGAATCTCTGATGGGTCAACTTTTAGAACAAGTTGATTCGCTTCTTAACTCCTTCTGCTTGGCTAGATATGCCTCCATTAGAGTCACATGTGTCCTGGTCGGACCCTTGGTGGCTTGAGTGGCATGTTTGATGGAGCTCCAGTTCAACCACAGGTTTGATGATTACATCATAGGGTAGATAAATCGCAGGTATGAGGAAGAAGATGATAAGGAAATTATATTTTTGCCTTTTAGAATGATGAAATAACTGAAGAAATAATTATGGTGGCCGATATTAGGGTAGAGAAATTGCACGTATGAGGAAGAAAATGATAAGAAAATTATATTTTTGCCCTTTATTAAAAAAAGTAATAAAATAAACAAAATAACACTAAAGAGGTTCGAACTTGAGTTCGGTAAGTACTCAAAAATCATCCGAGCCCGCATGTTTTGTAGTTCTTTATATACAATTATAATATATATATATATATGTAAAATGTTAAAAAAACTAATCTCCGATTAATCCACGATTAATTCCTGCTAAATCACCGATTTTATTGCTAGGCGCTAGGTCCAGTCCGAACGTCCGATTAGCGCCTAGCGAAATTTTGAACATGGATATAGGTTAATGGGCCATGAAACCTTAATCTTTAGAGAGTATGTGTAAGATATGTCGCACAACGGAAGTTGGGAGGGACCTTGAGCAATATATAAGGGACTTGGGCCAATCCACTCATTGCCAATTGGTTTTGAGTTGAAAGGCCAGAAAACTTAACATGGTATCAGAGCCCGATCCGCACACTCTCGTAATCCCGACCCAAAAAGTGGCTCGTGCCCCCGGACCCGAGGATTGATGGTATGGCGAGATTAATGGCTAGAAGAGCTCTGGGGGGAGACATTATCTTCTTTTTCCTTCGATTGGTTTGAATGCAATGCCGGGTTTCTTTCATAACGTACGCATTTTTGGTGTCGTTTTTGATATACCAAATTCACGCCACCACCATTTTTTGGGACCTTCCTTTCTAAAAACATATTTGTGTACAATGGAAAATACAAGGTTGGCGTCGAATGGAATTCAATGTCAAATTGTATGTGGCCACCACGGACTTGTGAAGATTTTATGTTTCTTGGTCATGCATGTACGACCGTGCCGGTGTTGTTCTTTCCAACCGTTTTGTTCCTATTTGAATTCAAGTGTGGTGCTTCGAAATGCAATATTAAAGTGGCGGAGCCGGACTCACGGGAATGTAGGTCAACTGACACCCCTTAAAAAAATATAAATTATAATTGTAAATAATATTATGTAAATGTTAGCAGCTCAATTGGTTAAAAATTGATGACCCCCAAATCCAAGTTTAAATATCTTTTTGCACCATTTTTTAATTTTGTCTTTTTTTTTATCGGGGCCTAAAGCCCAATTTGTTTTATGTTTATTTTTAATTTAGATTTTAAACTTGAAATTTTGATTATAGTTTTGTTTTTTTAGTTTGTGCTAAATATTATATATTAAAATAATTATAAATTAATTCATTAAAATTTTTATCCTGGTAACTTTTTTTTCTGGGTCCGCCATTGTGGAGTGGTGTGTAGCCCACAAGTAGGTTTCATACAAAAATCCACGACAAATATTTGTTGGAGTGACGTTGCTTGTAAATCAAGAAAGTTGTTGTGCTGCTCTTTCTCTTCATTTCATTCTGATTTTCAACACGTGAGAGAAGCATTGGCACTTCGTACCAACTCTTTTCCTTCACCACCATTATACACTTGTTTATCTCTTATTGCTTGGGTAAGGAAAGATGGAGCAGCTATTTCTCAAGTCATTCGCCATGAGCAGATGGAGATTCGTACTAAGCTTCATTCGCAGGGGAAACAACCAAGTGTTCATGCTCATTCACTTCTGCAGGATGTTAAGCAACCAACGACAGACATAATCATTCTTGGAGTTGTGTTTGACGTGCCATTGGATTTTTTTGATGATGTCACTGAAAATTCTAATGGGGAGGATGTAACGATCCGGGTCCGGCCCATTTAAATAAGTTTAAATGGATTGATTTGTCTATCTATGTCATCAAAGTGCACTTACCTTTTCCGGTCACTTACCCTAAGAGAACTCCAGAGTTAAGCGTACTTATGATGGAGTAGCACTAGGATGGGTGACCTTCCGGGAAGTCCTGCGGAACCGTGTGAGTGAGACCAAAACACGGAAAAAGGTCACGTGGTGATTGCAGGTACAAGTAAATCAGTCGGTCGGGCCACCGAGAAAAATAACGCACCGACCGTCGGACAGGGGCGAGCCCCACGAGCCCGACAGAGGGATGGGTGACTCGCCGGTAGGGACGGTCGGGGTGTTCAAGTGGTATCAGAGCCAAGAGAAGTCAAACTGGTTCTGTCCCAGGAGACTGTCTTGGGGTTTGGTGGTTAAGGTTCACACTAGCGGGCTCAGAATTCGAGGACGAATTCCCGTTGAGTGGGGGAGAATTGTAACGATCCGGGCCCGACCCATTTGAATAAGTTTAAATTGATTGATTTGGCTACCTATGTCATCAAAGTGCACTTACCTTTTCCGGTCCCTTACCCTAAGAGAACTCCAGAGTTAAGCGTGCTTATGATGGAGTAGCACTAGGATGGATGACCTTCCGAGAAGTCCTCTGCGGAGCCGTGTGAGTGAGGCCAAAACACGGAAAAATGTCACGTGGTGATTGCAGGGACAAGTAAATCAGTCGGTCGGGCCACCGAAAAAAATAACGCATCGACCGTGGGACAGGGGCGGGCCCACGAGCCCGACGGAGGGATGGGTGACTAACCGGTAGGGGCGGTCGGGGTGTTACAGAGGAGAGTATTTTTGGATCGAGCGAGATTGTCTATGTTGTTTTACGAGTGGATTGGCTGTCATACCAATGGTATGTAAATTTGTTTCAGAGCACAGCATTAGGTGATAGTGTTACAGAGGAGAGTATTTTTGGATCGAGCGAGATTGTCTATGTTGTTTTACGAGTGGATTGGCTGTCATACCAATGGTACGTAAATTTGTTTCAGAGCACAACATTAGGTGATGGTGGTGAAGACACATGGTACTTGTGTGAGTGTGTCTCAGAGAGAATTTGGGTTCATGTGACTTTCCAATTAGAAACAAAGAGAATGTGCCTAAACTAAATTGTCCTCTCCAAAAGTACGTAGGGCCAAAGTTGCAGTTCATTGTAACGTGTCTTGCTATTGTTGGTGGGAAGATGAAGGTGCTTAAGGTATATGAAGCATTTCATCAGTGGAAAGTTCGAAAGAAAGAGAAAAGAAAACAAAATGGGACGCTTCTATTGAAGGTTTGGGAGCACAGAGTATGTTCCGATTCGAGGTCGAATCTTTCGAATCCGAAGGGACGTGATGTAGCACATCTTCCGTTGATCGCATATTTTTTTGTCAACGTGCTCAAGTTATCTTTATCTTTAGTTAATAGCTTTTATACTTTGTGGGCTTATTATTTACGTTTGGGCTTTGTGACGTTATCTTTAGTTAAGGTTTTTGGTTTTCTTAAACTATTTAAGTTTACATATGATGTAAGGTTTGAGCAGTGGTGTGTAGCCCACAAGCATGTCAATCGGGTTGACCCGGCCCGACCCGACCCGAAACCCGTAAAGCCCGCAAATATTTAAGCCCGGCCCGGCCCGACCCGAAAATATATCGGGCCTAAATTCTAAAGTCCGACCCGGCCCTAACAGGGTTATCAGGCTTTTTGGACTTTTAAAAAAAAAAAAAATTCAAATACAAAATAAACTAAAAACAAAAGTATTTATTAAAATTAAATCCAAATTGAAAGAATCGCAAATATAGCTTTATCAAATCCAATTTAAGTTAAAAGCACAAGTTCAACTTAGTAAATCGAAATAAATCTTTATATAAAATAAATAAATAAATAAATGCGTAATTTAAATAGTAGAAACGGTAGAGTCGAGATGAGAATCTTCAAGATTAGAATTTTCTTCGGCGCCTTCTAAATTCTCATCGTCATCAAGATCTACATATAACAAATAAAAATAATAATTATTAGGTTTTGACATAATATAAAAAAATCATTGAAAATTTATAAATATGGTTACCTGGATCACGAAACGTAAATCCATCCAACCAAGTGCGTGTACAAATCAGTGCTTCAACGTGCCTTGGTAGAAGACAATTTCTATATTTGTTCAAGACATGTGCCCTAATACTAAAAGAAGAACTAGAAAATTAGTTTAGTTTGGGTTTGGGTTTGAGTTTGAAATTTATAGGAAGAACTAGAAAATTAGAGGTTTTCCATTAATAAATGGGATTTATAGGAAGAATAGAAAATTATGGTTTTTCCATTAATAAAAAGAAGGGTTTTTCGGGTAAGTCCGGGTCCGGTCGGGTTTAAGTCCAAAAAACCATTAGCCCAAATGGGTTTAGTCAGAAAGGCCCGATTTTTTTTGGGCTTAAATATAAAAGCCTGAACCCAATATTTTGTCAGGGTCGGATCGGGCCGGCACGCGGGTTTTGGCCCTAATTGACATCCCTAGTGGCGGAGGCAGAAATATTTTTTACTAGGGTCAATATTAATATAAAATATACAATATTATATAATAAAATTTGATTAACCAAAATTTTACTGTTAAAACTGAAATTTATATATTTTATACTATTATTAGTTTTATATAAATAATATATAATTACAATAAGAAACAGTGTTATTTCTCATGAATTCTAGTTATTCTAGACGAATAAATATATATGTAATTCTATAAATATTTAGTTTTTGTATAAAATAAAGGGAAATTCTCTTATATGACACAAAAGCAAGTTCATAGATCATATATAGTCCACACGCTGATTTTTTATCTAACATTAGAATAGGATCCGCATATATGCGGATTTTAAATAAAATATTTTAAAGCGGTAAAAATTTATTTGAAAAAAACAACCGATCACTTGTGAAGAAAAGTAAAATTAAAAAATAAATATAAAATTTATTTATTTTTATTTTTATTTTTATTTTTTATAATTAAATTATGTTACTATTTCCATATAAGATTTTGATATAATAAAATAAATATTTATTTTGTTGTGAAAAATACAATATAAATTTTTCATTCTCAAACAAAATCTATTTAATAGTATCAAAATTTGATCGGTATACTTTAATACGTGTTGCGATCATGTTACTTATCAAATTTGAAACATCAAGCTTTATAAAATAAGAATGTATATTTTCTTAAATTAGAGTTAATATTATTTACTTTTAATTTTTATTTTAGATTTTCATTGAAGTATATATATATATATATTTTTTTTAATCATTTTCTTTTTAGGATTAATTTATTAATCTAAATTTTTATTTACTAATATATTTTAATCATAATGAAAATAACATATTTTTATGGCGTTTTGTTAATAAAATTATATTTTTATTTTATTATTATTTAAGTTATATCATGATTCTAACTTAAGTCTCGAATAGCTTTTATTATGTAAATTAAAAAACTAAACATTTATTAAATTAAATAAATAATTTATGGTTAATTCGAAGTGTGAACCGTAGCGATCTAAACGGATAACCAAAATGGTTAAATCTATTTTTACAATGAAAAACATAAGAAAAAAAAAATATTTTCCATTTTCTTATTTTTCTTTTTGATTTTTTGATTTTATTTTCTTAATTTTCATATTTACTTTTTTATTTTATTTTTTTTTTCCTTTGAGTATTAGTAATCGATTATTCAATTTCCTTAATCTAATTGAAAAATATTAAATAAAGTTATTTTCCTTTTTTGTTTTTAAAATTAATTTTTAGATTTATGTAAACATTACGTTAAAATCTAATTGGTTTAATTTTTGAACATGTGTCAACATTTAATCGATTAACTTGACATGTTTCACGATCATGTTAATTACTAACTTTGACGCATCCTACTTTATATATTCTTAATTAATAATAATAATTTTCTTATTTACTTTTTTGATTTTTTTATTTATTTTCCTTTTAGTATTAGTAATCGATTATACAATTTCTTTAATCTAATTGGAAAATGTAAAATAAACTTATTTTCCTTTTTTGTTTCTAAAATTAATTTTTAGATTTATGTAAACATTAGTGGGGGTGTATTGAAACTGAAATTTCAAGTGATTTGTATTAAAATGACAAATCATGTGTTATTCAAGCATGAATTTTAAAATATCCTTTAAAATCTCATGTTATTGAACTAGTGATTTGAAAATGTACCTTTAAATCCACTGTTATTGGAAATATTTTAAGTAGTGGATTTAAGAAGATTATGAGTTATTTTAAGTGGTTTTGGTGGGGTTTGTTAGTTAAAAAAATAAAAAACCAAATCCTATAGTTTTAGGTGGGATTTCATAGACTTTAATAACAAATCATAACAAATTTCCTAATTCACACAAAATCATCTAAAATTTCATTTCAAATTTTTCCAAATTTCAGTTTCAATACACCCCTCTATGTGTTATCGAGTCTCTTTTGCTGAAAATTAAACCCAGATTATTCAGTGTTTTCTTTTGTTTTAACAGGAAATTGTTCCTTCTTTCAAAGAAGTTTACTGATAAAACTCAATGGTTAATGCCATCAAAGGAGTATTCATCTCCTGGTACTGTTCTCTCATTTCCAAAGCCAATCTTATAAAGTGAAGATTAACAAAATTTGAAGTCGTTGACTAATTCAGTTTTCTTTCCTGACTTTTGTGTGCAGCGAAATTCCGATGGCGCAGTTCATAGTGAACATGAACAATTCGATGCCTGCGTCTCAGAAATTCATAATTCATGTGCTTGATGGTACTCATTTGTTTGTGCAGCCACATGTTGAGCAGATGCTTTGCAGCGCCATTGCTGATTTTAGAGATCAGATCTTATGAGAAGCCTACCTAAATCAGAACTCTTATGGGAACCAAATGGAATCCGAGGTCGTGACAAAGCGAATATGGCCGGAGAGAATTCTGAGATCTATGTATCCGTTGCAAAAAGAAGACAAAGAAGCTAAAGAAATAGGCGTTCAACATGCAATAGATGATGACTTTGGAGATTTCCAAGCCTCAGGTTGATTTCCAAGCATCATTTTATAAATTAATGTGAATGATGAAAGTATGGATTTGTTTGCTAGTGAGAGAGCTCAACTTCTATACAATTGCAAAATACAAGATTGCTTCTTTGTTCTTTTGCAAATCTATTGCAACCGTCAAGAAAAGTACCGCAATACAAGAGCGTTTGGAGGGAAATTTACTTGTATGAAACTGAGCGTCTAAAAGTTAAGGTACTTGTATGAAACTGATGTTGTTAAAGATACTAATGTTTTGAAATACAATTGTATGAAACTAATGTTTAAGAGAAAATAAAGTATTTATCAGTTTTCCTTTTGTTTTTCCTTGGTTCTTTGAAGGTAAAAACAAGTTAACAAACTAAAAAATAAGACACAAAATAATGTTTGGGAAGACCTTCTTGAATATGTAGAAATCCTTCATAAGTTATAAAGTTTCACTTTATACGTTTATCTTTGGTGTAAATAGAGATGAAAGTACTGTTTAAGGATTATTCAGTCTTTAAGATCCTTCATAAGTACTGTTTAAGGTACTTTAGGAAGAAATCGTGATTTTTTTGTTACTCTTTCTTACACCTACACTGGCAAAGTTAGAGTTTTTGGTAAAAGGCAACCATATGAGTTTCATCGCTTATGTATGTGTGTGTTCTATGTTAAGATCCTTATTCAAGCTCATTTCTCGTATTTTGGATTTTATTATGAGATTGAATTATTGACCAGCGTGAACCGTAACTAACATATGATTTAGGAAGACATTCCTAAATTTGTATAAAGTCTTCCTAAAAAAAGAAAATTTAATAAATTCTAAATATTTAGTAAAGATTCAAACAAATTTAGTAAGGTTTTTCTAAAAAAATTAAAACACTTCCCAAATCTTTAGAAGGTTTTCTTAACATAAGATAAACTTTCAAAAAATTTAGGAATGCCTTCATAAAACTTTAGTAATACTTCCTAAATTTTTATTTGATCAAATAGTAATTAACATACTATTTAGAATGAGTTTCCTAAACTAGTAAGAACCTTTCTTAAAAGTTTTTTATTCTATAATATTTGAAACAGTTCTAAATATTTTGGAAAAAATCATATAATTTTTAGTTAAATTTTCCTAAAAGCTTACAAAGTATCTATAAATTTAGTGATTAACATACGATTTAGGAATAATTTCCTACATTTGTAAGAAATTTTAAGCTCATTTGAGAAGGCTTTTCCTTCCAAAAAGCATTGATCTTAGAAGTTAGCACCTGAATATCACCCACGTAAGAACCTGCTTAGGAAAATATAACAATGTTTTTTCTCTATTTCTAGTGCTTCCATAATTGTGAGACATTGATTGCTCCTACTCCAATGTTTAAATAGAATCCAATAATATAGATTAATCGAGTTTAGAATGCCATAATAAAAAGTTAGGAAAGCATTTTCAAAATATACGAAAGACTTCCTAAATTATTTGGATATATTCTGGAAAAATTTCCAACGAAAATCAAATTGATCACCATTGTTACGACCTTGAAGCAATTCCTAACTCTTCATAATAATAACATTGATCCCACAATTTTCATAAGATGGTTTAGGAACACTTTCTGACATAATTAAGAAAACTTTCCAATTTAAAAATAATTTATAGATATTTAAAAGGTCTTTCTAAATTTTCAAAAAATATTCCTAAATTTGAATAGGTGTGTTGAATACTAACAATTCAAGAAAAAAAGTTTCTTAAATTAGGAATGATTCATGCATAATTAGGAAAGGCTTCCTTAATTTTTTAGGAAGACTTTCTAAAGAGATTTAAGTTTTAAATGTACACATTATCTGACTTATACAAACGTTTAATATTAGCTCTAAAGAGATTTTAGTTTTTACCTTGTCATACATACTAAGTTTGAGACATACTAAATTAATAAAAACAAAACTTTGGAGACTGTAAATCATTCTTTTATACGTGTTACGATGTTACGAAAGCTTTCCTAAATGTGTATAACGGCTTTCTAATTTTGAGTTTTGTTTAACTGGTACACAAAACTTTGCATGTTTACGTGTTAGAAAAGCTTTCCTAATTGTGTCTAACAACTTCCTAAATTTGAGTTGTTGTTTAAATGGTACACAAAAAATTGCATTTATACGTGTTAGGGAAGTCTTCCTAAATATGTATAGCGGCTTTTAAATTTGAGTTGTGTCTAAATGGTACACAAAAGATGGTATTTATACGAGTTAGGAAAGCCTTCATAAATGTGAATAACAGCTTCCTAAATTTCTAATGTTTTAGAAAACTCAAATTTGCATGTTTACGTGTTAGAAAAGATTTCCTAATTGTGTCTAACAACTTCTTAAATTTGAGTTGTTGTTTAAATGGTACACAAAAAATTGCATTTATACGTGTTAGGGAAGTCTTCCTAAATGTGTATAGAGGCTTTTAAATTTGAGTTGTCTCTAAATGGTACACAAAAGATTGTATGTATACGGGTTAGGAAAGCCTTCATAAATGTGAATAAAAGCTTTCTAAATTTCTAATGTTTTAGAAAACTCGCTTGCCTTTGTCTTTGTGATTAATGTCTAAAATACACTTAAGGGCCAAATATTGGACAAATACTAATGGTAACAATTTGTATTATAAATTAAATAATGTGTACATTTTAAATTAGTAAACCTTTTGGAAGCTTTCATACTTATTTAGGAAGACATTTCTAAATATGTTTGAATCATTCCTAAATTAAAAAGCTTGCTTAAATATTTTAGAAAATCTTTGGTGAAGCTTATGTGAACTAATATTGCATAAAAGTGAACTTGTAAAAGAAACTAAATCATCAAAGACATCAATTTTTGTTTTTTGTTTTATTCTTAGAAAGACAAACAACTGACAAACTTAAAATATATATATATATATATATATCTGGGAAGCCCTTCTTAAACATGTAGGAGTCCTTCCTAATTCTTTTTAATCAGCTTTCGAGCCACCTTTTAATGCTTCGCATAGTAAGCTTTGAAAAGTTTGTGTTAAGCTTTGAAAACCTGTGGCGACCTACGAGGATGGGAAGCTTTTTATCGAGCGTGTGGCGAATGGAGAGTCCTTTGATTCTATCTAAGGTATATACTTTTTTCTTTTCAAATTGTATAGTAACTTTAATTGTCATTAATTGGTTATAATTTGATCAATGTGATGTTTGAGGACTCTAGAATTAATAATGCTCTAATGGTTTTTTACTGTAGTTCCGGAACTTCCGGAGGAAAACGGAAGATGTTTCCTAGTAACAACAAGTACTTGGAAGACTTGAAATTCATATTTTATTACCGCTCGCTCGTCATAAGCAAGTAATAATATATGATTAAAAAGTTTTGTTTTTGTTTAATAAAACATTGTTTTACTTGTAAAATTAATGATGAGAGTCTGTTTTGGTTTCATAGGCATGTAGATGGTCTCGAGCATGGAAAGGGAATGGAGTTTATCTTTTGCACACCACAGCACACAACTCCATCTGGTTTACCAGCCTCAGCTGCAACTACCAGCTACTTCAAGAGTGATTATTTCAAGAACTGTCCATCATATTGGCATTGGTCATACACAAGTCCTAATGAAGTCATATTGTGTTCAGACAACAAACAAAGTTTTTAATGTCATCTTCTTTGTGGTATCGTTCAAAGAGACGAGGTTGTGAAGGTAATATATCTATAAATTAATAATCACTATAAATTAATAAATTTTTATAAAACTTCATGATCTCAACGTTATTAATTTATAGAGGTTTTAATATATATATATATATATATATATATATATATATATATATATCTTTTTTTGTGATAGGCCTACACAGATATAAGATGGGTGACATTTTAAAAGTGACATGATTTTACAATAGTGCACCTCAATTTAGATTTGTGCGTAGAGGAAATTTGGTTCTAAGTGTTCTTATGGAGATAACTACGGATGAAGATCTTATAAATGCAATGACACATGCAAAGATGGTTCTTGAATCTTCAAATTTGATGTTGATGGACTTCACAAGCTATGCTGATATTTCAACTACTCCAGGTCACTATGATCTTTACTGGGAGCTCAAAGGCAAATACAACAATGACATTGCTGAAATTGATAACAAGGTTTTAGTACAATGCTGTTACGTGGTGGAGGAATCCCTCAACAAATGTTATAAAGAATTTAGGAGAACCAGATCAATTGGAACTCTAGAGATACGGGTGGTACAACAAGGAACTTTCGATGCCCTCATGGAGTTTCAAGGTGCTTCTCCAACTCAATACAAGACACCAATTTGCATCAAATCTTCCGAGGCCTTAGCGATCTTAGAAGAAAAGGTTCACGCTTGGTTCTTTACCGATAAGTCCCTTTCTTTAAACTTTGCCTCATAATCTATATATTTTGTATGCGTTGAAATAAAAGTTTGCGGAAAAATAACATGAGAGGAGACAAAACTCAAGCATTTCGATCAATCTTCTTTTTAAGTGGTATGTTTTACCAGTGTGGCTATGTACTACTTTCTCTAATTCCCCCCCCCCCCCCCCCACCCCACTTTCAATTAAGGAACTTTCTGCTGCAATATAAAGTCCTCGCAAACCACGTTACTGAGATATAAATCTGTTGAGCATGGAGAAAATTGAGTAAATGAGTAAAGAAAATATTGAAAAAAATTGTCATTAAGCGAAACATTAATGACATTAACCGATACATTAATGTTTCATTGTATTTTAAGGAATGGCTGCCGTCAGCCCCCCCACACTATACGCGCTCTGCTCAATGCCCCCAGATTACGGACCTCTGCCCCAGACCCCCCAAACTACTTGATTTGTGATTGTTGCCCCAAATCGAATTAAAATCACTAAATCGCGATTAAATCTTCAAATCGCGTTTAAAAATAGTAATTGCCCAGACTAATCCAAACCCGACCCAAGTATTTTCAAAATCTGAACTAACCAAACCGACCCAAGTATTTTAAAATATCTCTTTCTCTCTCTCGCGATCAAACCCGTGAAATCGAGTTGGGGAAAAAGCTTGGTTTAGGGTTCATCTTCTGATTTCATCATCGATAGAGAGAAAGGAGGAGAGCGACATCATTTCTCCAGAAATACAGAAAGCAAGGTTAGTTATGGTTGCATAATCTCATAAGGTTTCATCTTCTGGAGATGAGGTATTGAATCGATTTTCTCTGTGCTTTTTTAAGGTTTTATCTGTCTTGATTTTAAAGTTGGGATTGTTAGAATCATTATTTGCATCGAATTTCTGAGTGATTTTGACTGCATTGCTTGATTATTGGGTAATAAACTTCAACTTTTCATGCTTCTGTTTTGCAGTGTCTTTGACACTATCAAAGTGAACTTGTATTATGGAGGAGTTATGGAGTTTAAGGATAAGAAAGTTTACATTGGAGGAGCTTTGAAGCAAGACTTAATCGTAGATCCTGATTTCATGACTTGGAGCGTTTTTGATGGCTTTTGTGAAGAGCATGCATTAGGTGGCGGTTTTGTGGAACATGTTTGGTACAAGCTCCCACAGGAGGATATAGAATCAATAAGAGCTATTGTTATGCTCAGCTCTGATGCAGACATTATGCGAATGTGTGCTGAAGCTATTCCGGGAGGTAAAGTTGATATTTTCATTCAGCAAGCTGAGAAGGAAAGTGAGAAGCATGATGCACAACCTGATGGAATAGAAGGACATGAAAGCGAGAAGAAAAGTGAGAAAGATGATGCAGAACCTGATGCAATGGAAGGAAATGAAAGCGAGAATGAGGCAGCTAGGAATCTGAAGAGTAAGGAAGGTAACATTTTAGAAGAAGAAGATGATATAGGTGATCGGTATGAGGTTGAGATTGAGGAAGCTGTAGAGAACTTTGTTGATGAGGAAATAGTGAGAAGGACAATTCCAGAGAATTCGGATAGTGAACAAGAGGATGATTTGGTTTTGATAAATAGAAGAATGAGAAAGAAAACGATTGATAAATTAGCTGTAGGGACTACTTTCAATACGGGCTATGAGTTTAAGGAAGCTGTTTTAGAGTATGCTCAGACCAAACAAAAGGAACATTAGACAAGATAGATGGGATAAGATAAAGCTCGGATATAGGTGTGGCATACAAGGGAAGTGCAAATGGAGGCTATATTGCTCGTATGATAAGACCAGCCAGAAGTGGGTAAGTACGGATATCAATCACAGTTATACGCCTAATGGGAAATGCAAGCTGCTTAAGGGTCATGTCACTGCAAAACTTTTCTTAGACAAACTGAGGCAAAAGCATGACTTAATGCCTGAAGATATTCAAGGGCTTATCAAAGAGAATTGGAGATTGGTGAGCACAAGGAATCAAGTCCAGAGAGGAAGGCTGCTAGCTCTGAAATGGCTTGAGAGAGAGTATGAGGAGCAGTTTGCTCATATTCGCGGTTATGTCCAAGAGATACTCAAGAGGAACAAGAGATTAACTACCATTGTTGAAACTTATCCAAATGCAAAAAAGTAGATGTTTTTAATCGGTTTTATGTGTGTTTTGAAAACCTCAGAAGCAGATGGAAAGGTTCTTGTCGACCAATCATTGGCCTTGATGGAACTTTCTTAAAGGTTGCTGTTAAAGGATGTTTGCTTACTGCGGTTGGCCATGATGGTAATAATCAGATCTATCCGGTTGTTTGGTTTACAAGCTAAGAATTCAGACAACTGGTTATGGTTTATCAAGCAACTCAAGACTGACTTAGGACTTAAAGATGGCAGCGGCTATGTCATGATTTCTGACAGATCAAAAGTAAGTAACATCTTTCATTTTAGATAACCTCTTTCATTTTGTATTTTCAAGATTTTTCACTTATCTAACAACTTCTATTCTGTATTTTCAGGGACTAATTGCTGAAGTTAAAGATGAGTTGCCAAAAGCAGAGCATAGAAAGTGTGTTAAACACATCATCGAGAACTTGAAGAAAAATCATGCAAAGAAAGACTTGCTGAAGCTGATGGTGTGGAACGTTGCTTGGAGCTATAGTGTGACTGAATATCGCGAAAATATCAAGAAGTTTAGCGAATATGATACATCTTTGTATGAGGCTGTGATGAAGGAGGAGCCTTGGACTTGGTCTTTGGCATTTTACAAACTTGGGAGCTTCTGCGATAATGTGGATAACAATTCAACTAAATCATTCAACTCCACTATTACAAAAGCAAGAGGTAAGTGATGCGGTGGGGTTTGTTACTTCAAGTTTTACCCCTAAGATAGTTGCAAGTGCCCAGCAATCACAGTAGTATATTAAGGGATCGAATCCACAGAGATTGTTGTTTTGAGAAAGTCCTAGGATTTCTAAACTGAAAGGGGAATTGGGGATGTTGTGTGTCACAGTTTGCAGTGGTAATATCAAGCAGCAGAATAGAATTAAACGGTTGTAAATCAATAGATAAAAGGCATTGGGTCCAGGGGTATTCTCTGGGGTTCATGGATCGGATCTAACAAGCAATATAATAGGTTCTAAATGATTTAATGGGTTAGGTTCTTAAGCTGAAACGGTCGACTATGACTACCCCGCGTTCGCGGATCTAGCCACCTACGTTTGCCTTGTCCCACATATATGAGTTCTCATCCCACGATACAAGACAACCGCGCATACATATCATTCACATATTTGTAAACACTCGCGGTGCGGTCCGTCGATATGCCTAAGCATCCTACGGTGCGGTGCGCTCGTTAACCTCTAGATCCAGACAATAGACCACACGTTCGTGTATCTAATCGTCCTGGAATCAGTTGCTAATTGATCAGAGAAGCAAACATGCAATAAGAGCAAGACATAAACGAAGATACCTAAAAGAAACTCTATCTCTATCAACCTAGCGAAATCGATCCATGATTAACCCCTTTGAAAACCCCCTTTAAAACCCAACTAGATGAATACTCATTCATGGGAACGAGAGACATCTTCGAGATAAGAAAGGTGCGAATTGTATTGAATAAGAGCAAGACATAAACATGCAATAAGAGCAAGAGATAAACGAAGATACCTAAAAGAAACTCTATCTCTATCAACCTAGCGAAATCGATCCATGATTAAACCCCTTTGAAAACCCCCCCTTTAAAACCCAACTAGATGACTACTCGTTCATGGGAACGAGAGACATCTTCGAGATAAGAAAGGTGCGAATTGTATTGAATAAGAAACAGAGTGAGAAAACTTCTTCAAAGGAAATCCGAATGAAGAGATCTTCTTAAAGTATTGAAAAACAAAGAACTAAGAACAAAAGATGAAAAGAGAAGGAAGGAAAGGTGGCGGCTGCAGAAGAAATCTCTCTCGAGGTCTTCAACTCCGGGGCCGTCGATCTCTCTCTCTCTCTCTCTCTCTCTCTCTCTCTCTCTCTGGCGGCGTGAAAAGTGTTTCTGGAAAAGCTCTGTGTGAAGTTACACCCTTTGTGAAACCCTAAGGTCTCCTTATATAGGCCCTCCTGTCTTCAGAAAGTGGGCTTCGCGTTTTAACCTCGGAAAATATCGAATAAGTGCAAACGGGCTCGGGACGGGCCGGATTGGTCAGGTCGCGCGAGCGACCAGGCGTGGCGCGGCCACTGGTCTTCTGAAAGTCCATGGCGCGGCCGTCCTTCTTCTGGGGAGGTGCCTGAGGGACCTTCTTGCGTCATTCGTAACTTGAGATCCAACCGTGGGATTGAACTCAAACCACCTCGGGATGAAAGACAGCTGAAAGGGCTATTTTTTCTCCAAATATGAGCTTGATCTTGTGGTGGGAAGGTTGTCATCTTATGCTGAACTTATGGCCCCGAGCACTTGTCCTTGAAGTTCCCATTTTGCTCCAAAATGTGTCATTTTTGTCAAATTTCCCTGAAATGACTCTTGAGACTAGGAAACGTGGAAATCACTTTAAAACCGTTGAAAACCGGGTTAAAACACTTGTAAAGGATCTTGAAATGATAGGTTTTAGGAGTAAAATATGAGTATTATCAGTAAGGCAATAATACCAATGATTGAGACAATTAGGAGGCAAGAAATGAGTCGAATTTCAAAGAAAAGCAAGAAATCTGCAAAGTGGGATGGTAGGTGTTCTAAATATGTTAAAGTGGTTCTTGCTGAGGAGAAGAAGAATGTTGATAAGTGCATTACAACTCTTGGTGCACATGGACGATTTGAGGTGGAGCTGTTTGGGAATAGTTACAGTGTTCACACTGCAAAGAAGACATGCTCATGTTGTAAGTGGCAAATCACAGGAATACCATGTGAACATGCGTATGGAGCAATGATAGACGCATGTTTGGATACAGACGAGTATGTCAGTCACTGGTTCTCAACAAGTACGCGGCGAGATTGTTACAGTGACAATATCAAACCAATGAGAGGACCACGGTTCTGGATGGATTGCTCTTTTAGACTGGTAACAGCTCCCTCAGAACCTGATATGCCTGGAAGAAAGATAAGAAGAAATAACCAATAATAAAAGGGAAGTTCGAGTCACCAAAGAAGAAGAAGAAGAAGCAGGTTGAAAAATTACCACGGACGTGACGCACCATCCACTGCTCAAGCTGTGGTGAAGCTGGACACAATGCATCTGGTTGTAAGATACACCCGAAGAAGAAGCTGAGGATGATAGAAGAAACAAGTGACCAGGTATGATTTTAGTTACTTGCTGATATTTTTTAGTTTTTGAATTAGTTGCAGGTTTTTTAGTTGCAGATTTGCTTATTAGTTGCAAGTTTTATAGTTGCAGCTTTCGTTCGGTTTTAGTTGTGTTTGATGTTCTGGTTTTGCTTAGTTACAACTTCGGTTTGTTCTGGTTTTGTTTAGTTGCAGGTTTGCAGGTTTTTTAGTTGCAGGTTCTGGTTTTTTTTAGTTGCAGGTTTGCAGGTTTTCTTATCGATTTCTCTCTTTCTTCTGCTTTTCAGGGCACTACTTCATCTCAAGGAGCTGAATTTGGGGCTTTAGTTATATATCAAGGACCTGATTTGATTTCACTCACTCAACCCTCTCAAATGACAGAGTGAAAGTGGTTTTACTTGTCTTTCAATCCAGATTATGTTGTTTCTTAACATTTAAAGTTTCTATTTTTACCTTTTGGGGTTTTTATGTACCTTTTAAGTACATTTGAATGCTGTTTTGTTTTGGTTTTAAACAAGCAGTGAATGTTATTTCCCCATGTCGTTTTTGGTTTTAAACAAGTAGTGAACAAACCAAAAAACACAACCAAACTCAACCAATAGGTAATAGCTTTGGTACATAGAAAACGATTGCAAGTAACTTGTCATAACAAACGAATTGCAAATATTTTCAGAACATCTAGATTTTAAACACACAATAAGATTCCCACAAACTCATAACATCATCCATTTTAACACATAACAAACTCATAAACATGAACTCAAGGTTTTAGAACTAAACTCCCACAAATCGATCCTATTGTTCCTACAACCAACACTGCGATCCCTACTTTCTTCATACACTTTTTTGCCATCTCTCCAGCCATCTTCTGCATAGTTGCATTAGCCATCATAATCACTTCCGTCATCTTCTCATCCACCTTCTCTTTCATCTCTTTTTCCATCTTTAAGCGCATTTTGTTTTGAAGCTCCAAATTTTCCACCATTTCTATTTTCAATTCTTTCACCTTTTGCACAAGCCTTATATGCTTTGCCTCTACCATTCTTGTCTCCTCGAGCAAAGCTTCATCAATCCATTTGAAAAGATGTTCCTCCATTTTTCTCTACACAAACAAGACAAATTTCATCAAATGTATATTCACTATCGATTGGAGAATACCTGCAAGGCGACCTCACATCTGTAGAAGACGAAGAAGAGCTCATTGTTCATGTCCACGAAATCAGCAACAATGATTTTATTATTTATTAGAAATCAAAATCAGTAGCTCATTACTAATCAGAAAACAAAATCATAACTAAAACGAATTACATATTATGAGATTATGCAACCATAACTAACCTTGCTTTCTGTATTTCTGGAGAAATGATGTCGCTCTCCTCTTTTCTCTCTATTGATGATGAAATCAGAAGATGAACCCTAAACCAAGCTTTTTCCCCAATTCGATTTCACGGGTTTGATCGCGAGAGAGAGAGAGATATTTTAAAATACTTGGGTCGGGTTTGGAATGGTCTGGGCAATCACTATTTTTAAACGCGATATGATGATTTAATCGCGATTTAGTGATTTTAATTCGATTTGGGGCAATAGACACAAATCAATTAGTTTGGGGGGTCTGGGGCAGAGGTCCGTATTCTGGGGGGTTTGAACAGGGCGCGTATAGTGATTTTAGTCAATTTTCTCAGATGACCAGAAAATAAGAATCCAGAAAATCATAAAATTTGGGCAAAAACTAAGAGCATATGTATTCATGGTCTCTAAAGGAGTCTTTCAACAAATATTAAATAATAAATAATATTATTATATTAGATAAAGATAATCTATAATAATATAATAATATATAGATTTTTCAAAAATTGAGAAACCTATTTATTATTATATTTTATTGTTTTTTTATTAACTCTCTTAGAAACTATGGATGCATATGGTCTAAGCCCAATCGTTGCTCCCACCTCTCTCCTCTCAAACCCTAGCAGCCGATTACTAGTTTTTCTGATCTCCCTTTCCAGCGAGCGTGATCTCCCACGGCCGTCGGAAAAGGGATCCCCTTTGCCTTTTGTTTCCCTTGCGGCTTCTAGTCTCCCGTGTTTTCAAGGCGGTGGTTCTAAATCTGGTTTTAGCTCTGATCGTGATTATGTTAGGAGGCTTCCGGTTCTTCGGTCGGAGTTTTGGGTTCGTGGCTTCCTCTTCCTCTCCTCTTGGTCTACGCTTGAGGACGGTACTAAACCTGTCTCTTATACACATCTAGATGTGTATAAGAGACAGGAGTTTTGGGTTCGTGGCTTCCTCTTCCTCTCCTCTTGGTCTACGCTTGAGGACGGTACTAAACCTGTCTCTTATACACATCTAGATGTGTATAAGAGACAGGAGTTTTGGGTTCGTGGCTTCCTCTTCCTCTCCTCTTGGTCTACGCTTGAGGACGGTACTAAACTTTTTTTTTGTATAGCCACGGAAATCCGTGGCTAACTAAAAAACCCCACGAAAAATGAGCCAATGAAAAAAAAAATTGTGGTTTTTTCGTGGCTTCTTCGTTCGAGTTTGGTAGAGTTTTTGTTTCGCTCTTGAAGCTCTTCGTGAATCTTCTCTTCGCTGTTTTCTTTGGCTGGTTCCTACTCGGGTTCCAGGCTCTGTCTTGGTCGTTTGTGGGGTTGGGTCTCTGTTTCGGGTAAGCTCGAAGATGGCTTTCTGTTTTGTTGTCTCTCCTCCTCCTCCTCCTCCTCTCTCCCTCGTCTCTGTCTTTCATATGTAGCGCGCTTGGGCCTTCCCCTAGTTGTGGCTCCTTTCTTTTTGTTTCTTGCCTATGTGGATATGGTTAGTGTTTCTCTCTGTTTATGTTCTCCGGATTTAGTCTTTGTTTATTCTGGTTCTGGCTCTAGTTGTGGTTCGTGTTTGCCATGGGTGCTATGTCTTCTTGCTTCTTGTGGTCGCGAGGTGGTGTAGTTTCTTCCTCTTCCTCTCTGCATCTTCCTTCCTCTTCTTTGAGTTATGTTCCTCTCTGCATCACATCGCCCCACTGTCTGGATGCTTCTTCCTCTTCCTCTCTGCATCTTGTGGTCGCGAGGTGGTGTAGTTTCGGTCTCATGTGGCGTTGGATTCTTCTCGGTGTGGGCTCTAACAAATAGACTTAGGTTTTACTTAATTGGGCTTAAGTGGCTAATTGAGTTTGAGTTGTAATCCCATTAAATCCAAGTTTTAAAATATGTCCATAACGCGGAATTGAGGTGTTACAAGAATGGTGCTGATGAGACTGACTTTTTCACTTTGAAGTGACAACTTTTTTCACTTCGAGGAGCGGTTCTACAGATTCTTTGAGCTCAGCTTCCTAAGAATTGTTCGATATAGTCTTTAACATCATTATTATTAGAGAACGACTCAAACCCTTCAAATTATTTTTATTTATAAATTTTGACAACTACAACATTTATATAAAATTGTTTTTGAAAAAGGTTATATAAATTTGTTTTTGAAAAAGGTTATATAAAAGTGTTTTGTCTTCTTTTGCGTCAAATTGGAAGTAAAACACTTGTTATTTCTATTCTTCCAATAAATATGGTCAGTTTTCCTCCCTGCTTGATTTTGTTGAAGGTTAGAGCATCGGTAATGGTAAGACAACTCTTCCTCTTTTTTTATTATTAATTTTTTTTTTTAACAAACAGATTTTCTAAAAATTAAAAAAATTTAAAAAAAATCGACGAATCGAATCTCGACACGTGTCGAACTCTCTTCAGAACCGATTCTTCAGTCTCTTCCCCCAGAGTCGATTCTCTCAAAAACTCTGACAGATCATATTTTTTTATTTTTTTTTCTTTATTTTTTTTTGGTTAAGAGCTTTTGTAAAGCTCTGCAATACAGATGCTTTTACAAATGCTTCGATCTTTGACCAAATTCACCGGAAAATTTAATATACTAGTAAGAAGATCTCTTAAAACAAAAACAAAAGCTAGTAAGAATACTTATAATTTATCAAAAGTGTATATTAATAGTGCATTTAGTCCATAAAAAGTACGAAATAACAGTAAAAGGGATTACACAAGACATTTCTCCTTGAGACTAAGAACAGTGTCTCTAAGGCTTGTTTCCGTAGGGGTGAGTTCAATTCCCAAACTTTTCACTTTGTAAGTCATTGAATTCATATAAATGCCTTCATGCCTTAAAAAAAAAAAAAAAAAAAAAAAAAAAAAAAAAAGGAGTTGTTAGGTTTGTAGTTACAAAACATGATTATGATTTATAAAAAAGAAAAACTCACTTATCAGCAATGCACAAATCAGGAAAGAATTCGCCCAAGAATTTCAATGTCCTTTGTTGTCACAATCGGACCATCAATGATATATCTGCCATTGGCTGAAGGAGTGTCGAGTGCCTTGACATGAGCTAGAGCAACATCTCTCACGTCCACGAGCCTATTGAATTCATATAAATGCCTTCATGCCTTAAAAAAAAAAAAAAAAAAAAAAAAAAAAAAAAAAGGAGTTGTTAGGTTTGTAGTTACAAAACATGATTATGATTTATAAAAAAGAAAAACTCACTTATCAGCAATGCACAAATCAGGAAAGAATTCGCCCAAGAATTTCAATGTCCTTTGTTGTCACAATCGGACCATCAATGATATATCTGCCATTGGCTGAAGGAGTGTCGAGTGCCTTGACATGAGCTAGAGCAACATCTCTCACGTCCACGAGCCTATTGAATTCATATAAATGCCTTCATGCCTTAAAAAAAAAAAAAAAAAAAAAAAAAAAAAAAAAAGG
>JAHZTW010000003.1:7545586-7594932 GCA_020283515.1 Alliaria petiolata | reverse complement strand
TTTACTAGTGGTTAACAGTTTGTTACTTAGTTAATCTCTTGTATATAAACAATACTTTGCCGATAGTTTACAATTAATGAGAATTAGAATCATTTCAATCTTCTTTAATCTCTCTCATTCACTCTTGTTCTTGAGCTGAATCTGAAGTCGTGATATGGTATCAGAGCACGAAATTTCTTCATCTTCGTCTTCGATTCATTCCTCTTGATCTGCTTCCATGAGTGTGTCCCGATCTGTGTTGATCTGTGATCTCTGTATCTCGATTTTCTCTTTTTTCATCGAAATCATCCGTACGATCTTCGTTCTTTACTTTGAGCTTTGATTTCTCTTCGATTCTCAATTTCTGCGATGTCGTCGACTTCCGCATCATATCCGAATGCTCCACCAGCTCCGATTCGTCAATCCACCGATCTTTATGAAAATCCGTACTATCTTCACAGTAATGACCATGCGGGACTCATCCTGGTGTCAGATCGGCTCACGAGTGGTGCAGATTTCCATTCTTGGCGGCGCTCGGTACGATTGGCTCTCAATGTTCGAAACAAGCTCGGATTTGTGAACGGTATGATTCCTAAACCTTCCGATGATGATGTAAACGCCGGTTCTTGGTCGCGTTGTAACGATATGGTTTCTACTTGGTTGTTGAACTCTGTGGCCAAGAACATTAGCGCTAGTCTTCTCTACATGCCTACTGCTGCAATGGTTTGGAATAGCCTGATGAATAGGTTTAAGCAGGATGATATGGCTCGTATCTTTGAGATAGAACATCGGCTTTGTTTAGTGAATCAGGGTGCTCGTGATGTCAGTACCTATTATACCGAACTCGTTACGTTGTGGGAAACGTATACGAATTTCGTTGAGATTCCTGTTTGCACTTGTGGAAAGTGTGAATGTTCTGCTGCATTGAATTGGAAAACAATGCAGGACCGTAACAAGATCATGAAGTTTCTTATGGGACTCAATGAGTCTTATGAATCTACCAAAAGGCAGGTGTTGATGCTGAAACCTTTGCCTTCTATTGAAGAAGTCTTTAATATGGTCTGTCAAGATGAGCGCCAGAGGGTGTTCGAAGCCTATAACTAGCGTTGATAATGTTGTGTTTCAAGCCTCTTGCTCTCCCACTGATTCTGAATCTGAGCATCTTGCAGCTTATGCGAATTACAAGCCCAAGCCTCGTCCGATTTGTACTCATTGTGGCATGACAGGTCATGTGGTTCACAAGTGCTATAAACTTCATGGATATCCACCTGGTCATCCCTATGCATCTAAAGGTCAAGCTCCTGCTATTGCATCATCTTCTGGTCAGAAGTACTATTCTGCCAAGACAACTCAGTCTCAGCCTCAACAATGGAAGCCTGCTCAGCAAAATTCTTACAACAAAGAAAATGCGATTGCCAATGTTGTTGCTGAAGCTTCTCAGTCTCGTAGCAGTCTTGATCTGAGCACTTTCTCTTCTGCTCAAGTTCAACAGCTTATTGCTCAGCTCAGTTACCATGCTCAAATTCAAGAGAATCCGATACATCATTCATCCTCATCAATTACAGAGCATGGCGTCATGGCTTGCAATGCGACTGCAGGTACTGTGTCATTCCCCTCTACCAATCTCCGCTTTGAAAACAATACTCTCACCTATCACCACCACTGTCTCTCCTCCCTTTCCTCTTTAATTTCGCATAATGCCTGGATAGTTGATAGTGGTGCCACTGGACACGTTTGTTCAGATCTTTCATTGTTTTCTGAAGTTGTGGTAGTTACTGGCAAGACAGTATCACTAACAAATGGGGTTAGAGTACCAATCTCACACACTGGCATAGTGCATTTATCTGCTACCCTAACATTGCATGACGTCTTGCATATTCCATCATTTCATTTCAATTTAATTTCAGTAAGTTCTCTTGTGCAATCTAGCATGTGTTCTGCTCATTTCTTTCATGATTGCTGCATCATTCAGGACCTTATTCAGGGCTCGATGATTGGGAAGTGTAGCCTCTTTCACAATCTTTATGTGTTCACTGCTAAAGACTTAGCTTCTTCTGCTTATGTTCAACCGATTTGTGCTTCTTTCGTTGCTGATGGGGACTTATGACATCAACGTCTTGGACATCCCTCCACTGCCAAGTTCTCTAGTTTGTCTTCTAATCTTTCTAGGTCTCTTTCTAGTTTGTCTCATTGTAGTGTCTGTCCTTTAGCTAAACAAAAGCGTCTTCCTTATGTTTCACACAATCATATAGCTGCTAATGCATTTGATCTGGTTCACCTGGATGTCTGGGGTCCTTTTGCTCATGAAACTATTGAAGGGTTTAGATATTTTCTTACTCTTGTAGATGACTCCACTCGTGTAACCTGGATATATCTTTTGAAAAATAAAAGTTCCGTTGCCACTATTTTTCCATCTTTTCTCAAGCTCGTTGAAACTCAATATTCTACAATTGTTAAGGCAATTCGATCTGATAATGCTCCTGAACTTGCGTTTCCAGATATCATTAGAAATAAGGGTATGCTTCTCTATTTTTTCTGTGTTGATACTCCTCAGCAAAATTCTGTTGTGGAACGTAAGCATCAACATTTACTAAATGTAGCTAGAGCTTTATACTTTCAATCTCATGTTCCGGTTTCTTTTTGGGGTGATTGTGTGCAAACTGCCGTTTTCTTAATCAATAGAACCCCCTCACCATTATTAGACAATAAGACTCCTTTTCAGAAACTTGTTAACAAGGATCCTGACTATGATGCTTTACGTGTTTTTGGCTGTCTCTGCTATGTTTCTACATATCCCAAGTTTAGAAACAAATTTTCCCCTAGAGCTAGAGCTTCTGTGTTCCTAGGCTATCCATCAGGTTTTAAGGGGTATAAGGTTCTTGATCTGGAAACAAATGTGATTTCTATCTCGCGCAATGTTGTTTTTCATGAACATATTTTCCCTTTTAAAACTACATCAATGTTTTCCCAAGTTCCTGATTTGTTTCCCACATCTATTTTACCATTGCCTATTCCTGCTGTTTTCTCTGATAATGATTCGCTTCCGCCTTCATCACATCATGCTGTTCCTCCTGTATCATCATCATCTCCACTTGTTTCATCATCTGATGCGTCATTATCTTCCCCTGTTCATGCATCCTCTGATCATGCATCCTCTTCATCTGCTCTTACTTCACTCTCGAATGCATCTACTCACGCATCATCTGATCATACCTCTTCTGATCATACATCATCTCATTCACACTCTAACCCTACACATGTCACACAAAATACTGCTCTTGACTTGGCTATCCCGTCTTCTGGAAACAATGAAAGACCTAGACGAGATTATAAGGTACCCTCTTACCTATCTGAGTATCACTGCTATCTTACTGAGGATACCTCGGCCCCTCTCCCTGATATCCCCTATCCCCTATCCTCTGTCCTTTCCTATGATCACCTCTCCCTTCCATATAAATCCTATATCCTGTCCATAAGTACTGACACAGCACCAAGAACTTTTGCGCAAGCCCTGAAGTCTCCTCAATGGACAAAAGGTATGAATGATGAGCTTGGTTCTCTTGAGGAGAAGAAGACCTTTTCTGTTGTTCCATTGCCACCAGGGAAGAATGTGGTCGGTTGTAAATGGGTTTAAAGGCTGAAGTTTAACCCGGATGGTTCTATTGACAAACACAAGGCTCGCCTTGTAGCCAAGGGTTTCACTCAGCAAGAAGATGTTGACTATTTTGATACGTTTTCACCTGTGGCTAAGCTGGTCTCTGTTAAACTGTTGCTTGGTGCTGCAGCTAGATTTGGTTGGAGTCTAACCCAAATGGATGTCTCCAATGCATTTTTACATGGCACGCTTGATGAGGAGATCTATATGGCGTTACCTTTGGGATATACACCACCACCAGGCACTGCTCTTCCAGAAAATCATGTTTAACGGCTCCACAAATCTCTCTACGGCCTTAAACAGGCATCTCGCCAGTGGTATCATCGCTTCTCCTCTGTCTTGCTTGATGCTGGTTTTATTCAATCTGCTGCAGAGAATACAATGTTTGTCAAGGTGATAGGCACCTCCTTTGTTGCACTACTAGTTTATGTTGATGACATCGTCATCACCGGTAATAATGATCGTGAAGTGGAGTTTGTAAAGCAAGTTTTACATAAAGCCTTCACCATCAAAGACATGGGTCCTGTGCGATATTTCCTCGGCTTGGAGATAGCTCGATCATCAAAGGGAATATCCATCTGTCAAAGGAAGTATGCTCTGGATCTGTTGGAAGAAACAAGTCTCTTAGCTGCTAAACCATGATCTGTACCTATGGATCCAACTGTGAACTTGAGTTTGGAGACGGGTACACTTCTCGACAATCCTACTCCATACAGAGAGCTTATTGGGAAACTGCTGTACTTGACCATCACTAGGCCGGATATTACGTTTGCTGTTCACAAGCTCAGTCAATTTATGTGCAAACCTACTGATGTTCATCTTGCTGCGGGACACAGGATTGTTCGATACCTGAAATCGAATCAAGAGCAAGGTCTGTTTTACTCTGCTACTACTGAAGTTTGTCTCAATGCCTTTGCGGATGCAGATTGGGCTTCTTGCTTGGATTCTAGACGCTCTGTTTCAGGTTATTGCGTTTATTTTGGATCCTCTTTGATCTCGCATAGATCCACGAAGCAGCGGGTTGTGAGCCGTAGTAGTTGTGAGGCTGAATATCGAGCTATGGCTGACGCCACCTCTGATCTTCTATGGATAGCTCAGTTGCTGAAGGATCTACACATTGAAACTACTACTCCTGCTAAGCTATTCTGTGAAAACAAGGCTACCTTGCACATTGCCTCAAACCCGGTTTTTCATGAGCGAACTAAACATGTGGAGGTTGATTGTCACAAGGTTCGAGATCAACAGAAGTTAGGATTACTAAAAACGATTCATGTTAGCACCCAAAATCAACATGCTGACATCTTGACGAAGCCCCTTGCTTCTTCCCAGTTTCACTCCCTTCTGTCCAAGATGTCTATTTCAAACCTTTATCGTTCTGCTTAAGCTTTCGATTCTCGGCTTGAGGGGGGTGTATTAGACTGATAGTTACCGGTTTACCAGTTTACTAGTGGTTAACAGTTTGTTACTTAGTTAATCTCTTGTATATAAACAATACTTTGCCGATAGTTTACAATTAATGAGAATTAGAATCATTTCAATCTTCTTTAATCTCTCTCATTCACTCTTGTTCTTGAGCTGAATTTTCCATAAAAAGATTAAAAATCAGAATTAAAAGTGAATAAATTGTGTTTAGCTTTGGGTTCGATTTAGTCTTTATTAACATGTATTCTAGATTTGAAAGAAGAAACAAAAAGTCAATTTTTGACCTAATACCAACGGGTGGTGGTAGTGCAATGAGGTTGGTTTTTTTGTGGTCAAGATTCAAATCTTTTTTAGAACGCATTGTTATTTTTTAAATCAGAATATCTAAAAGTTGACTTTGAGTACTCGGAGAGATTATGGGCCGAAGGCTTGGAACTCCCACGGTTTAAAAAAAAAAAGGTTTGGCCTAATTTATTATTTTTCGTTCTATTTGGTTTTATTAGATTTTGAATATCAATAAATACAATGGATTCAAATAATCGACATGGTATGTAGTCTAATGATTTATGCATTAGTGATGTTAGTTCTAAATGTAATAACTAAAATGTTAAGATCTATTATAATATGATGTTATAAAAGAAGAAAAAAATATGGTTTTATGTTTTAGTCTCCCCATATTATCAATACGCTAAAAATATAGTTTGCAACTATGTTGCATGAAAACGGAAATAGGTACGCGGAAACGGAATGTTTCAAAACATGAAAACACTGTTTTTGAAAAATATAAGAATGGAAACGTATATATGTATACCATACATATGTAATGAAATATTAAATATCTAAATCATATGAAAAAATGTTTAAAACAACTGAAATTCAATAAACAAATATTCTCTAAGTAAATTTTAAATAAAAGAAGAATCTCCGACTCCATAATTTTATTAACACAATAAAGATGTGGCAATTGACAAGATTGCTACGATGAAATATAATCAGATTCACAAAAATCAAAACGTGAAATTTAATATACCCTATATTTAATAAACACTAATCAAAAAGGCATATTGCTTTGCTTATATCTACAACTTCAGTAATCAGTATCAAATCGATCTTAACTTGAAAAACAAAATACTTTGTTTATGTCTTGAAAGTTCTAATCGTTTTTTTTGTAAGTTATGCAAATCGATTAAGGAAAAAAAAATATTTCACAGTAATTAGTAATTAGGTTTTTAAGTTACTAAAATAGCAAATATATCCCTATATTTTTTAACTATTTATTTTTTATATTAAAAAAAAAGTTTTTGAAACCGTTTCCAAAATAGATACGCAAGTTTTTAAACTGAAACTCACGTTTTCACGACGTTTCCAAATCAAAATTTTCAGGAAACGTGTTTCCATCGAGTTTCATCACGTTCCACCAAGTTTCGTTTTCGAAACGTTTCCGAAACAGGTACCTTTAATAGAGTTTCCATGCAACATAGGTTGGCAACAAAAGAAAAAGATCTAAAAACATAGTTACCCCCAACCACAAAACTTAAGATTATGATGAATGAATAAATTGTACAAAACCAACTAAGAGAAGCCAAAAAGTACTCTCTGGATAAGATTTGGTTTTTAAGAACTTTGAGTTTCGATTTGATTTTTTGATGGTTTACTTCGATTCATTTTTTTGTTTTTAATTTTTCCCAACTCTTAATCATGCATAAAAATTTATTCTCTTGGATTTTGCTTAGATTAATTAGTTAATCTTGTCACCTTTATCTAATAAAGATACCTAAGAAGAAATAAAACAGGATAAAGAAAAGAGAGGAGGGAACATGGGTCTCGAACAGTGGCTTTGACGGTGTAGTTACGGAGGAGTAACAGCTTCACAATCCAAGAAGCTATGTAACCGGAAGCTCCGGTGAGGCAGACACCCTTTCCTTGGCCGCTCATCTCTCTTACTTTATCTGATTAGTATGATTGGTGTGGCTCAGTGGCTGGCTTTAGTTTTCAAATGAGAAACAACTTTCAATCTTTATATATAGTTTCATATACTTTACACGCAGCCTCCTCAACTCTTTGATTTCCACGTGTGATCACTACAAGAACATAATCTGGTCCTTGCCTTTCAACATGTGAATGTGGTTGAAAGTTGAGGGAAACCTATTTTATCACTATATATATAAATATTTATTTTTTCCTTTGGCAACTTATCTCTATATATATTTAAAATTAAAACAAAAGCACATATGCGTTAAATGATTTTTCTAAATTAAATTATATGTTATGTGCTGCTAAATGATTTACCTTAATTTTAGTGATACTTTTAGTCCAAAGAATAAAACTATTTATTAATCAATACATTTAAAAAAGTCTCCACACTGATATATAATTATATATATATATATATATATCATAAAAGACGTTTTTCCATGAGGCTAACAATAGTGTCTCTAAGGCTTGATTTCATAGGAGTGAACTCAACTCCCAAATTCTTCACTTTCTCCAAACACTCTTTGTAAATCATTCCATCCATCTCACCTTCTCCATTCCTAAAACAAAATCAAAAGATTTTACGTTAGTTTTCGAAACATCCTTGATTAAATTTATGGACTTAATTACTATGATGAAGTGAAAGAGAACTCACGTGTTAGCAAGCACAAATATGGAAATAACTCATGTAAAATCTCTCTAACGTCATTCATCGTCATACTTGGACCATCGTCCATCGAGGATGTATCTGCCATTGACTGAAGGAGTCTCCAACGCTTTGACATGAGCGAAAGCAATACAAACTTGGGTCTCGAACGGTGGCCCTGACGGTGTAGCCACGGAGGAGCAAAAGCTTAACAATCCGAGACGCAATGTAACCGGAAGCTCTGGTTACGCAGACCACCTTTCCTCCGCCGTTCATCTTTCTTCTCTTTGTCTGATAATAAATTGTTTAGATGAAGAGAAGAGAGATGTCCATAAGTAGGTTTTGTAGTTTTGGTCAAATACGTATGAGGTAATAATGTAACGACTCCGGGCCCGGTCCATTTGAATAAGTTTAAATGGATTGATTTAGCTACCTATGTCATCAAAGTGCACTTACCTTTTCCGGTCACTTACCCTAAGAGAATTCCAGAGTTAAGCGTGCTTATGCTGGAGTAGGACTAGGATGGGTGACCTTCCGGGAAGTCCTCTGCGGAACCGTGTGAGTGAGGCCAAAACACGGGAAAATGTCACGTGGTGATTGCAGGGACAAGTAAATCAGTCGGTCGAACTAACGAGAAAAAATAACGCACCGACCGTCGGACAGGGACGGGGCCCACAAACCCGACGGAAGGATGGGTGACTCGCCGGTAGAGGCGGTTGGGGTGTTACAAATAAAGTGAGTGGTCGTAAAGTGACAGAAGACATTCGTGTGCCTTTTTGGACTGTTTTACCGTGGGAAGTCTACATTTCAATGCGTTGATAGTATTCATTAGTTTCATAGTTTGCTCCGCGTTGACAATTCCATAATCTTAATTAAATGCTAAGAATTTTATAAGCAAAAAAAAACTGCTTTTCTTTTAATGTTTTGGTTTTCCTTTAATAACATGCAATATGCGAGTTTAAATCCGAGTTGTGATACATCGACACTATTACTACGATGCAACGCACACATAGAAAAAATGTCAAAATATGTTTAGCAAAGAATTAAACTTTAGATTTTTCTTTTAAAAAAGTAGAAATTGTTTTTTTACTAGTGTATGGTAAATTGGCCTTTGAAAGAATTTGATCCACAATTAAGCTACTTATTATTTATTTTTATTTTTTTTCAACAGCGTCATATTTCTAGAACGACCTAGATTACCAGGCCGGTGGAATTGAGTTTACATAATGTAGATGATCAAGGTAGTCTCGAGCACGACGTGCTAACTTGTCTGTCTTTGTGTTCTGCGCTCTTGGAATTAGTGAGATGGAGAAAAACTGAAACTCCCTCCTATTCTTCTCGTATTCCTCCAGGTGTGTAGAGAAAGTCGGCCACTCTACTGGTTTGGATATCATATTCACCAATTCAGAACAGTCTGTGACAAAGGCCACCGCCATTCACCTAGCATCAAGCGTACAATGCATTACCCATATTAATGCCTCCAACTTTGTGTGTAAGGGTGATATACTCCGTCCTACGTTTTTTGCCCCCATTAAGGTTCCCTCCATTCCAACTCCTGGATTATACCAGCTCAAATCTGCATTTGGTACCCTGTGTTTCCATGAGCCATCTGTGTGGCATATCAGCCCATCAAAATCTAGAATCCTATCTTGTGGGTTTCGTGCTATATTCACCACTAATTAATCTGTTTGAGTCTCCTCCCATGCCATTGGTTCCGCCGTTGCTAATCGAACTATCTCCCTTGGATCCCGGTTAATATTCAAAAATATCTTATCATTCCTCATTTTCCAAATATACCATAAAAGCCATGGGTATACCTTCATATCCTCGTGATTTGGGAAATGCCAAAACAAATTTGCCATATTAGAATTTAGCGCATCCGTCGGGAACCGGTGCATTGGTGTAGGTATCGACGATAATGCCCAGACCTGAAATGCCGGAGGGCATTCAAAGAGAGTATGATTAATAGTCTCCCTAGCTGCACCACATCTACTACATTGCGAGTCACAGTTTATGCCTCTGTTGCGTAGTCTATCCATGACTGCCAGACATCCCGATATAATTTGTCATAAAAAATATTTCATATTTGGTGGACATTTAACCTTCCAAACTTGTGCATGAAGCTGACTCAAATCCGGTCTGAAGAAGCGAGGAGTATCGCTCTCTTGGGCATAGGTTTGTGCCAATAAATATCACGATTTTACAGTGTACCTCCCTATTTTTGTAAAACTCCATCCCCAAACATCCAGTCATTGTGCCCTTATCGTTGGAATTCCCGTAATTAATGATATATCCTCCGAGACGATTAACTGTTTAAGTAGTGGTATATTCCACATTGAAGTTGCGGGATCAATTAATTGATTGACTGTGTGCTCAGGATAGTGCATATATCCTTTGCAAGAAGTTGATCTCGGGCGTGAGGATGGAATCTAAGGGTCATTCCATACCGATATGGAATGACCAGAACCAACTCTTTTGATGAGCCATTTTTGTACGAGAGATCTAGCAGATGTGATACTTTTCCACCCGTAAGATGGTGAATATGAACGTATGGGATCCATCGGTGTTGCGTTCCTGAAATAACGCCCCTTAAAAACCCTTGCAAATAGGGAATGCGGGAATTCGATAAGTCGCCATAACTGTTTAGCAAGCAAAGCCGTATTAAAATCCTCAATAACTCTAAACCCAAGTCCACCTTCAAGGTTACTTATTATTTATAAACTAGAAATCAACCAGCGCGTTGCGCGAAGTTATCTGTTAACCTATTTTTTTACTTTATAATTTTATATATTTATATCATTTATTTTAAATATTATTGTTATATATGTAGACATATTGTGAAATATTTTTTCTAATATAAATTGAGATGTGTTAATTGTTTAAAAAAACTTTTTTATACGTATACGCTGTCGTGAGTATTTATGTACCTCATGGTGTATTTTTTTTCAATTGGCTTCTTTTTCTGCTGCTTATTTCCGGCAAGATCAACAAAGTGAATTCACCATCGATCCCACCCACTCTCTTTATTTTTTATTCGAAATATTGTTCTGATTTTTTTTTATTTCGTAAACAATTTACAGTTTTGTGGTTTGTAAAATTAGTGTTTGTTTTTTTACTTTTAAACAAACGTCATATAAAGGCTTAGTTTATAGTCTCTCTTCATTGTAGTTTAAAGTCATTTGGGTCTAAATTTTTTTCGTTAGAGTATCTGCATTTTGTTTTTATCTGTAACATTGTTGATAGGTTTTGATGTCTTTCTATTCCTTTTCATGGATTTTAGAGAGTATTTTTTTGCCTTGTTCGTAGGTTTTTCAACTCTATTTCTACTTTTTATTTGATTCTTATTACAATTAAAATTCTGAATTATTAATATTTTAGAGAATTTAAAGTGTTTTGGTTTGTACAGATTTTTTTTCTTTTCTAAATTCATCTTATGTTGAACCCCAAACATTTATATGAATAAAATATATAGAAGTCCATTAAAATTGATCTTCAATGTTAGCTGATTATTTGAGATCCATAAAAAATAATTTATTTGCTGATGAGGATAGCTTCATTGGAGATAGATTTGGCTAATTATATATATGATTATTAATATTTTAGAGAATTTATAGTGTTTTGGTTTATAAAGATTTCTTTTTTCTTTTCTAAATTCATGTTATGTTAAACCCCAAAAATTTATATGAATAAAATATATAGAAACCCATTAAAATTGATCTTCAATGTTAGCTGATTATTTGAGATCCATAAAAAATAATTTATTTGCTGATGTGGATAGCTTAATTTGTGAGAGATTTGACTAATTGTATATATGATTATTAATATTTTAGAGAATTTATAGTGTCTTAGTTTGTAGAGATTTTTTGTTCTTTTCTAAATTCATGTTATGTTAAACCCTCAAAAAATTATATGAATAAAATATATATAAGCCCATTAAAATTGATATTTAATGTTAGCTGATTATTTGAGACCCATAAAAAATAATTTATTTGCTGATGTGGATAGGTTCATTGGAGAGAGATTTGACTAATCTATTCTAATAAGACAAAGTTTTTTTTTTCAGAACCTGTTCTGAAAGGCTGACACGTGGCGTTTTCTTCCCATAAATGTGGCATTACCAAAATATATCTATTCTAAATACATTAATTTGAATTAGTAAGGAGTTATGGATTTCTATTCACGTCTTCGATTTAATTAGTAATTTTAATTGTATTCATTCATGAAATGATTTTGGGTCTATGAAATTTTGAATTAGATTATTGTCAAGATTTTAAAATCATGCTAATAAAATCCAGAAATTAAAATGGATAACCTTTAATGCCATGGTTTTGAATAACGTTGACAACCAGAGGCTGAGTTCTGATTCATCGAATCTTGTTTGTTTATTTGTATGTTTAGCGCGGACCTAAAAACAGAATAAAATGTATACTAAAATTTAGAATTAAAATAATAAATTAAAATTTAATAAATATATAAAAAAAAACCTTTTTGGGGTGTCCTCCCAAACAAAATAATTAATCCAATTTTAAATTTAAGAGCAACCAACAGTAATACTACATGTTCAAAAAATACGTTATCAAAAACTAATTACTTATAAAACAATTCAAAGTCAATTATAATAAATACAAAAAATCAACAACCATCAATTCATGATCAACATCCAAGCATCAACAAAAAAAATGGTCAACAAAAATAAACCAAACATTAAACTATACAAAACAAAAAATAATAATGACAATTAAATATTATCCAGCAAAAGAAAAAAAAAATCTATCTATAAATAGCAAGAACACTTCACCAATCTAATTACAAATCTAATTTTTGTTACTACTCAAAATCCAATGGAGAATATATTGTATGCATTATCAAACAAAAACAAACTCCAGCTCCAAATCACACGTCCACTTCGTCAAGAATACAACATCAACTATACAATCCCTTTCACCACCAGCCAAATACTATAAGCAAATAACTCAAACTTCAAAGATGTGATTAACTTCTACCTCACGTATCATGACATGGACGACACAACATCAGGTACATTAACCAACAGCTTACAAACCTTTATTCATACAGCTATACTATCAGTTCAACCACATAGCACACAATGTCTGGAAGTATTCTTCGAAATAGAAGATTTCAATCCAAATGCATCAAGAAGACTAGATGTTGATTTGGTAATTGGAGATCTAGAGGAAGCAAAAACACAATCCTCACGTATCATGACATGGACGACACAACATCAGGTACATTAACCAACAGCTTACAAACATTTATTCATACAGCTATACTATCAGTTCAACCACATAGCACACAATGTCTGGAAGTATTTTTCGAAATAGAAGATTTCAATCCAAATGCATCAAGAAGACTATATGTTGATTTGGTAATTGGAGATCTAGAGGAAGCAAAAACACAATCTACACAAGAAGAAGATGACAACTGTGTTATATGCTTTGACAACCTACCAGGGAGAAGAAATATCAATACTTTATTTTGCGGCCACAAATTTCACCATGAATGTATTTCAGATTGGTTCTATTACAAAACAACATGTCCTTATTGCCGACGAGCAATAATATAATATTTTCTATACTTACAATGAATAAAAACAAATTATTTGTGTTTATAAATTTTTTAAAAAATAAACCAACAATCCCTAGAAAATAATACACGCAATTCAGAAATTATAAACAATAAATATATACTAAAAACTCTATGAAAAATATAAAAAATTAACATAAACTATATATCACACATCCGCGCAATGCGCGGGCCTTACACTAGTTATATATATGATTACATGAATTCCACCAAATGGTATATCAATAAATTCAAACGAAACGCTCAAATATACAAATAAATGTACCCAAAATGAAGTTTCATTAATTAAGTAGTAGTTTGACCCAACAAAACTAATAAGTTAATAAATCAAATTGGATAAAGCTGACCAAAATTTATATAAATAGGGGTCTTTCTCTAAAGATAAGAAAATTAAGAACATTTTTCTCGCTTTATACATTTTCTATAAATAAAAATAAATACTATGGCAATTACCAAAACTTTGGTGACTTTTTGTCTCGTAGTAATATTAGCAGTTTCGTTTTTTAACCACAACGCTTTGGCCTCAGGTATGTTTAATAATTCTAAACATGTAGAATTGACAGAGATCATGTTAATATAATCTTATGCGAGTTTGTGTTGGTGCAGAGATCGGAAAAGTCAAATATGCTTATTGTGCTCCAACCATGTGTAAGGAGACATACGAGGCGTATTATCAGTGCATCGCTTATTGTGTTGCTAAACATTATAAAACTGGAAGTTGTGTACAACCTTACCCTCAGGCTCTTTTGCGATGTTGTTGTACCTAGAGAGAGAAATATCTTCTAAATATCTTCTTAATAATTGATGATTTGAGCGTTGCTTTTTTTTTAGTATTTAATGATTGCAATGAAATAAAAACTATTCCTGTTCCAAAAAAAATGAAATAAAAACTATTTCATTATATAATTCATGTTTTATAATCAATACTATTAGAGAGCACAAGCCAAAACTAATTTCTAATTTCTAAGTGCAGGGGAGGCATACTCTGTTTTTGAAATCTAGCGTCCAAAAGTATTGTACGCTCTCTATCAATGCAAATCTAACCCTAAGCCTCTTTTGTGATGTATTATAAACATTATAATACTGGAAGTTGTGTTCAACCTTACCATAAGGCTCTTTTGCGATGTTGTTGTACCAAGAGAGAGAAACCCACCAAAGAGGTGGTGGTCTAGTGGTAGTGCAAGGAGGTTGGTTTCTTTGTGCCCCGGGTTCAAACCCCCTTTGGGACGGAGGTGTATTCTTTAAATCGGAATATAGAAAGGGCTAACTCCGGGTACTGGGGGAGATTACGGACCTAAAGCCCAGAACTTCCACCGTTAATTCAAAAAAAAAAAAAAAAAAAAAAAAAAAAGNAAAGCCCAGAACTTCTATCGTTAATTCAAAAAAAAAAAAAATAAAAATTAATCAGTGAACAAAAAAAAAAAAAAAAAAAAAAAAAGAGAGAAACCCATTTTCTTCTTAATGATTGATGATTTGATCGAGCGTTGCATTTTTTTAGTATTTAATGAAGGCAACGAAATAAAAACTATTTCATTATAATGCATGTTTATAATCAAAATATTAGAGAGCACAAGCCAAAACTATTTTCTAAGTTATGAGTGCGTCGAGAAGTATTGTACGCTCTCTGTCAATGCAAATCTAACCCAAATCTGAGGTCGGATGTGACCTTTTACACAAGTCATCGACTTAGCATCTTATAATCTGGGTTCGAAGATCCGAAGATTGATAAAGAGATGCGACTTTTTGAAAGATATTATAGTATTAGTAATAATATTATTGTTAAAAAGCTTAGTATTATTAATATTAATATTATTTATTAATATAGTCATGCATATCTATATGAATATCTATACTATTTAAAAAAACCACAATAAATTAACCTTTATTTACTGTGATATTTACAATATGTACCATTGTATTCTCTAGACACTTTAATGATTTTATTAAGGGTATTTTTGTATTTAAGAATACAACTGAAAATTGAGACATGATCTGTAATGCCTCGTCTCAATAAAATCAAATCCACTATATCCCTTCTGAATCTGCTATATCCCTTCAAATGTGGAAAGACAAAATTTCCCACTAAATTAATTTTAAAGGGAAAAGAAAAAAAAATTGCAAAAGAAAAAAAAAACGGCTCGCTCGCTCGCAACTGAACTCGAGCTCGAGCTCGTTTGCCGCCGCTGTCGATCTCTTTTTCACTGCCGTTTCTTCGCCTAACTCGTATACGCCTTCCTCGAGCTGCACTGAGGTTGAAAATCCAGGTCTGTTCTACAACACTTACCTAGTTGAGCTGCATTTTTTGGAATTGCAAATTGAGGGATTGATTTGGGGCATTAGATTTTTTGGTATGCACATTGGGTATTTTACCATGGTTTCTGGATCGATTAGGACTTTAAATCGGTAACAAATGGATTTCAGTGGTTGAATCGTATTCAATTGTAAGTAGATTAGAACCCGATACGATACAATTTGAGTTCTTGCGATATGAGAATTGGGTAAAACTAGTATTACTTATAAATGTAGTAAAACTGGTATTACTGGAAATCATGATTTATTGAGTAAAACTTGGTGCAACTCGTATTACTGAGTAAACAGAAGGTATACACGTGGATAACTAGTATTACTGATTGAGTTTTTTGTATTGTTTTGACAGGATAAAATGAGCAACAACGTCGGCATACATTTTAAATGCCAAGGTCGCATGTATAGTTTAATGTTGAAGACATTAGTGGAGAACATAACTTTGTCGATGGTAGAAGGTAAGATATACAAGAAGCTTGTGTTAGATGAAAGTACGGTTAAATTGCAATTGAGTTACATTCCACTGTTGGTGAGATCAAAGGAAGTGTTGACTCTTTCTGATACTGAGGACCTGAGTGTTTATCTGACGTCCGTTGATAAAGAGAACCGTAAATGTATTTTGTGTGTGGAGATCATCACTATATCAGAACTGCCCGAGCAACTGTCGAGAGCGGGCAAAAGATCTATTGGTATGAACTGTCGGGTTGCATTCAAATGATGATGAAAACTGAGTTAATGCCATTACTCTGTACGTAGACAAAGAACAAGCAAAACAACAACATGAGGCGATAGAGGATGATGATGATACATCACGTGATGAATGTGAGGATAACGGTATGGATATATCGGATATGCGTGATGAATATGTTGAGGCTCCCTCTGTTGTAGAATCTAGTCAGATTATAGTCAGATTATAGAGGCGTGGAAAGACGGTTTGGGTTGAACGTGCCTTCATCTCCATGAAAATATAAAGTTCGAACCTTTTTTGTTTTTAATTGTTTTTTGCAAGATTTGTTATGCAAATGCGGTTTGATAGAAAATGTCAAAATGGTTGATCAGTTAATTAACTAATTTAGTAGAATTGATTTCGGTGACTAAAATGTACAAGGCGTGACTAAATAATTTTTTCCTGGGTTTAGTAGAAGCGATCACTTTAATTTTAGATGAAGACAACATTTTGGTTATCATGGTTCACAAATAAAATCCACTTCTAAATTAGTGTTCTTTACATTTAGTACTTTGTTTGCTAAGAAGTAATGTTTTGCTACTTTTTTATGTTTTTGTCTTCGTATGCAATATTTTTAATTAGTACTTTCTCATTTTTTTAAATTCGGTGTATGATTACTAACATTACAATTCTTATTCTTTACTCTAACTGTATTAAAACAAAAAGTGACTCATTTTACACGTTAGAAATCTTATACCATAACCTAAACCCGCAAGCTAGCTCAAGAGGATTAATGTCGGAGAGACGAAGATTGCCTCTCTCTTTTTTTCCCCTGTAGTCGACCATATTTTTGACAGTATGAAAAGTTCAGCTAAAACTAATTTTAATTTGTACATATCACCAAAATTAGATTTGTGCATATAGCACCATAAAAAACAGTGGGTAAAAGTCAGAACAAATGATTTAGGTATTGAAAACTATAAAACTGGAAATATAAATAACAAAACAGGTCAAAAACTCTGGGTAGCTAAAATAACTAATTTCGATACATATATGTTATTCCACAAATATATTTTTCTTACAAAATATAAAACATTAAAACGATAATAAATAACAACTAACGATACACTCTTTGATACCAGTATTGCGAACACTAACTTGGTACTCTTCATCCATGGCTGATCGTGGAATACTCAAAGAAGAGAAAGATAGGAAATTTTTGTAGGCGATGATCGACTCAAAACTATCATACAAAAAAAAATTCGACGATTTTGACGGGTTAATGTGTTGGAAATCTAGTCATAGCAAAAGATGCCAGTGATAGAAATAAAAATAAAATCTGCATACAAAAAAAATTGATGAATGAACGATGTATTGTCACGGGCGGTTTTATGTTATTACCCAATATATAAGAACCGGATCATTTAAATATTTTTTCAAATTATCCGTCAAAACTTGGCCAATGGATCTATTAATTTAATATGATTATGCTTTATTCGCAAATTAAAAGAAACAGTGGGTAAGACTCAGAACAGATGATTTAGGTATTAAAAATATATTTTAATAAAATATAGAACTGAAAATATACATAACAAAACGGGTTAAAAACTATAATTCCAGTTGAAAATAACGGGTCAAAAACTTTGAGTAGCTAAAATAATCATATATGTCATTCCACAAATATATTTTTCTTACAAAATAGAAAACATGAAAACGATAATAAATAACGACTGTTGATGCACTCCTTGATACCAATATCGAGAACACTAACTTCGTACTCTTCATCTATGGTTGATCTTGGAAGACTCAAAGAAGAGAAATATATGGATTTTTTGTAGGGGATGATCAACTCAAAACTATAATACAAATTTCATCTTCGACGATTTTGACGGGTTAATGTGTTGGAAATCTAGCCATATCAAAAGATGCGAGCGATAGAAATTGAAAGAAAAACTGCATACAAAAAAATGGAAAAAAAATGATGAATGAATGATGTATTGTCACGGTTCGAATCCAGACTAATTTGAATACAAAAAAAAGAACTAAACATCAATTTTTTTTAAAAAATTACCTTCATCCCTATTAATGAGATGATATGAGATAAAAAAAAAAATCCACGAGCAGATTAAAATCTAAACTTAAAATTTTAGAAAAAAGACAAAATATAACCCGCGCATGGCGCGGATCCAAAATCTAGTTATTAAATTAAAAGGAAATATGTATATTTTCCTATACAATAATTAGACTGCATGACTACCCAATTTTAGACATTAATTTTGTACAGGTCGTCCATTGCATATCTAAATATTAATACAGTCATGCATGTCTATATGCAGGAAATATTATTAAATTAAAAGAAAATATGTATACCTTTCCTACACAACAAGACTGCATGACTATCCAATTTTAGACATTTTTTTTGTACATGTCATTCATTGCATATCTAAATATTTATACAGTCATGCATATATATAAAATATTATTAAATTAAAAGAAAATATCTATACCTTCCTACACAACAAGACTGCATGACTACCCCAATTTTAGACATTACTTTATACAGGGCATTCATTGCAAAATCGTTAATCCTACATACACATGATTGACAAATGGCTGACCCATATAAAATTTGAGTATGTCCTATCATTGCTTTTGTTTTTTTATTGCTATTAGGAAAATAATTAAAATTTCATAGAAATATTATTTATTATGTTTACAACTGTTTTTCCTTTTTATTTTCATTTTTACATCATATTTCCTTTTAAATGTTTATAGAAAAGTGTAAATTATAAAACACATTAATTGCGTTGTTTTATATTAAATTTTATTTAATAATAATCATTTGTAAATAAAATCTAGTATACAATAATGCAGAGATATGTTTACTTAAACCTTTAAAAAAAAGATTCGCAGAAAAATTGTAAAAAATATATCCTAAAACTTTGTTAAACAAAGCCGAATCTTTCGAGAGAGAGTGCGAGAGAGACTCAGATCGAGGGAGAGAGATCGAGATTGAGGGAGAAAGAGAGATAGAGATCGAGATCGAGAAAGGGTCCGAGAGAAATCGAGAGAGGGTCTGAGAGAGATCGAGATCAATAGAGATAGAAATCGAGATCGAGGGAGAAAGATCGAGATTGCCGGAGAGGAAGAGAGAGATCGAGAAAAACGTTATTCGTCTTTTACATCTCATCCATTAACCCAACACAAATTAAACCATTTCAACCCAACCCAATCAATCCATCAATCCATTAGTATCAAAAATTGCAATCCAATAGTGTTCATGGATCGGATTGGGTTGGATCAACCCATGAATTTAAATCCATTTTGACACTCCTAGCCGAAAGACATCCAAACATTTATCTTGATGGTATAAGCACCAGGTACGGATATATGTAACAAATAAGAATATTCTAAGTAATTTGTTCATTATATAGTTTTTGTAGTTGTCTGTTAGAAAATTTTTGAGTGTTTTTTTTTGTTATTTGAAGACTTTTTTTATTAAAAAAATGGGTAGCTATACAACTGAATATCTTTTTGGAATTTTTGGGTGATTAAATTGTCAGATTGCGTGAATTATTGATATTTCGGCTAATATAAAATAAAAAATGTTAAAACATGTAACTAACATACACAAATATCTAAAATATTTCATATAATTTTTGAAGGGTTTTCTGTTGTAGTCTGAGAAATAAATTATGTTTTTTGGACAAGTAAAATTGAGTATTAGAGTTTTTGGATGATCTAGTTTCAATTTTTAGGTTTACATCAACTATGTTACTAAAGTTTTTTTTTTAACAAGAAAAATGTTACTAAAGTTTTATCAAGTTTAAATATTATACTGGCTTGTTTGATGTCAATAGTTGATCTTTTCTCTTCTAATAATTCTAGTTTTACAAAAAATTTCTTTTAATAATTCTAGTTTTACAATTGCAGGTTGAATATCAAAGTTGTAACTTTAAAATTTCCAACAAAAGCTCAACTTTCACTATGACCCGCATAAGAAAGATATTCACCAAAGATGTGTTGAACGAGCTATTGCATCAAGTGTTGATTAACAAAGATGAAGACAATGATTCCTTGTCGAGATCAAAAGTTGTGAAATTGAGCACCAAAGGAATAGAGAGAAAGGATATAAAGCAAAAGAAGGACTATATTGAAGAAATGCCGATGAAGAAGAACAAAGGGATGGAGTGGAAACAAGAGAATTGCGCGCAGCCAATTGGCAAAGTTATTAACTATACCGGCGAGGGAGGAAAGAGGAAATGCCATTATGAAAAATTCGAGTTTAATGGCAAAAAATATGGACTGGTGAGTTTTATATTGTTTTAAGATTTTACTAGTTTAAAGGCTTTGATTGATTACAACATGTTTCTAGTATTTATAAAACAAAAGAAAATACAAAGAACAATTTGGAAAACATACTTAAAAAAGTGTTTAGCGAAACATAATCCAAAAATGAAAAACAGCTGACCAATATATATATATATATATATACATATTATAGATTCAAATCTAATAAAATAAAAATAGATAACTATTAATACCAACTACACAAAAAAAACATAACAATACGAAAGGCATAAAAAACTAATTGACAACAAAGCCTCTAAACGGTAGTTTAGATAGTTTGATGTCACGACCTAATTTTTCCTTCAGGCCAAGTTAAATAATGGGTC
The DNA here is from genome assembly GCA_020283515.1 of Alliaria petiolata. Lineage (NCBI taxonomy): Eukaryota > Viridiplantae > Streptophyta > Magnoliopsida > Brassicales > Brassicaceae > Alliaria > Alliaria petiolata. The sequence continues at coordinate 7,574,005 of JAHZTW010000003.1, read as the reverse complement.
AGAGTATAGAGGTTCATGACCCAACACTTGGTATATTTGGGCCTATTTTAGCCTAGAATTCTAGAATTCTCTATAACCTAGTAGAATGTGTGAGAACTGAGAAGAGACTAAAGAGTAGTTGAGAATTAGTAATAAATGTGAAAAGATCTAGAGGATATCACTCTCCCCCATTAGATCAGAATAATGATGTGATTTTCTATATAAAAGGGGTGGGATCCCTCATTTGTAAACCATACAAGTATTCAAGTAATATAATAAAAGTTTTTCTCTCCTAAATGCCAAGTTTCGAGTTCGAAAACATGCTAACTTAACTACCGCAAGAGGCATAAAATAATTTAGGCCGCACGTATCGACTCAAGAGGAATCGGTCCGTGACATTGAGCCATGGAAGCCACTACATTAATTTTCTAAATATTTTGAAAAACTTAAAACATTTTTTTTTTTGGTATTATTACCATTTACATTAGGATAATGATATTTTATATTGGCAGGAGGACTTTGTGCTATTGACTCCAGAGGATGCAAGCCGAAAGCCCTATGTTGCGATCATTAAGGTTAAAAATAAAAAGAAAAGAATTGATATATTTTAAAGTTTTTGTATTATCATAATAAAACTATTTTTGTGCTAGGATATTTATATACAAAGTAAAGAAGGATATGTGAAGCTTGAAGTCCAGTGGTTTTATCGTCCAGAAGATGTAGAAAAAAAAAATGTTGGAAATTGGGAATCCAAAGATGCAAGGAACTTATTCTATAGTTTCCATCGTGATGAAGTGTTTGCTGAATCTGTGATGCACAGTTGCCTTGTGTACTTCGTGCCGGAGAATAAGCAAATTCCAGACCGCAAAAAGCATCCAGGCTTTATTGTGCAAAATGTTTATAATACCGTTAAGAAGAAACTGTGGAATTTCACTCATAATGGTTTCAACGAGCAGCAAAAATGTGAGATTAATCTTCTTGTGGAAAAGACGATCTCGCGAGTTGGTGATCTTCCTGACATTGAGAAGGAGCAAAAGACTTTGAAGTCAAGGCGTAAAAAATCTGTTCCGAAAGGGTTTATCATGAAAGTTAAAAGTAAGAATCATGAAAGCAGTAATGTGTTTAATGCACCAGGTTATAAGTCAGTCATGGAGAAGTTTGATATGTTAACTGGTAATATGGATCGTGACAAAAGATTGGAAGAGCTTCTGGAAGCAGTTAAGCACAAGTGTCGTTTGACAAAGAAGAAGCAAGCTAGTGATTATGATTCTTTCTGGCCAAATGATGTTGTTCCCGAGGTGCGTGCTCTTGAGCAGGTTTTTTATGATTCTATGGCAAAAGATATACCAAAGTATAATCACAAGTTGGAGATGCTAATTGATAAACTCAAGGTTAGTTTAATTTCTTTTTATCCTTCACTTTTTTTTTTTTTGTTAGTGTGTGTGCATGTGTGCTACTTAGAACCCCTAGGTTTTGGTGATATTTCATTATAAAATATGGAATATTGTTAATTTGTTAGTCTTGGTAGTAGAGATAGATAAATGTGTGAATTAATGGTGAAAAAATAGATGATATGTTATGCTTTATGGAAAAGACATGAATGTGTGAAATGCATTGATAATTGATGATTGTATACTTCACTTTATGTTTGCGTAGAATAGGCAATCTACAAAGTTTTGGGCTCGTGATATCGGCAATAATCTCTAAGAAAATAATTCCGTTTTATAAAAAGCGCCATTTTAATATTCTTTTTATTTTTACTTTTAGTGATTACTAATAATCTCTATTATTATTTATTATTATTTTTTTTTTGGTAATAATCTCTATTATTTGTTTATAGAACTCGCGAATGTTAGCTGAACGTCTTCTCAATGGCGAATTAAAACCTGAACAAATTATAACGATGGAGTGCTATGAACTAATGGTAATGTCTCATATTCATATACTTTTGAATTTTAAGTTTAATTTTGGTTTACAATATCACGGTGAAACTTCAACTCGTATATTTTTCGTAAAAGTAGAATATTTTTTCCGGTTGAGGCAATAAAGTAAACCTGAATTTTAATGTTTATTAGCACATAAAATTGTATATTTAAAATTGTGGTTTTACTTGTTAAAGTGATTAAGATAAGTTTTTGTTTCTTCTCGGATCAGAGCGGTCATACTTTCGGTGAAATAACGGCCGTTATCGAAGAATCAACATTGAAGATAGATGATTCATCTACCTCCAAAAATGTTTAGGCACAAAATGTTTCTCGACGAATAAAAAAGATACTAAAACCATAATGGTATCTTGATCTTCTTTGTTTATCTAAAATCTCTATAGAGGTGTTTCCTAGAATTTGTTTTTCAGCGTATGATGCAAATGATGGACTTCTTATCTAAAACTTCAATTATATAAAGTCTAGGTATTTTTTAGACTGTCATTGGTTACAAAATATACAATGTTATTGGAGAGATTGCTCAAGGAATTATTTATCCTCATCAACATTCATGGCTTATGACCGTGACTAAAGAAAATAACATTCTTCTATATTCTGATATAAACAATGAATAAGAGAGAACACATAGTTGATGTTATAAATATGGCTCTCATTGACAAAAAGATGTGGGAAGAAGCCTTGAACCCTCGGCCTGAACCATCTTTAAAGGAAAGCACGCAAGAACTGGTATATATGCAAGATGTTCTTGAAGAAATGAATTTTTGACTCAGAGGAAATCTTCCATACTTTTGCTTTGATCGCATTCATAAAAGGGAGTGCCATCGCCTCCTTTCGCACTTCAAGATCATCGAGATTACAACAAAGCCAATAGCCGGATTTTACAGAGTATTCTCCACTATGATTATGAATCCAACAAAAACCATATGGTTGTCTGAAATTTGGTCTTGATTTTAAAATGAGTTCAATTTCTTGTGGAAAGAACAGCTCATCGAGTTTACTTCTATCCCATGTCCTTGTTTGCGAGTTAATGAGAGAGCAAACACGCAAATTCAGGTCAAAGATTAGAGGTTTTCTGTATGGAGCTCGTGGCATTTTGTCAAAAAGCCAAGGATCCAACCATACATTCAAATTTTCGCCTGATCCAACATTCCTTTTCAAACCCTTGGCTAGGAGCTCACAGCCGTGAAGAATACTCTTCAACGTCCAGGACACTGAACTCTCTCAGAGTCTCCTGACTTCGGAGCGGATCCTCATGGACCAGAGCCAGAGCAGTATCCAAGTTAGAAGAGTTTGAACGTCCGCCAGATCAGAAGCAGGCTAGGAAGGATCGACTTTGATAGGACCCAGAGACGGAGGGGGAGCCTCCCCAAGATATTCATTGATAACTGTATCATTTTGGGGAGCAGCCTCAGTCGGCCCCTTTGGCGATCTAAGGTCCCCCATAGTTCACGAAAAACTCCATATCTAAAGAAGAACAAAGAAAACAAAAAAAAAAAAAAAATTCAGCAAAGGAAGGAAACAAACGTAGCTTACGTAGGTGACGGAGCAATTTGCCAACTAATGATATGCTTTATGTTTTGCTACTATTATATACTATTTTTATATGCTTTTAATAAAAAAACATATTGATTTTGGTTTTGGCTTTATATATAAAATTTTAGTGTATTTCAATTTTTAAGAGTCTTGGTAAGGAAATTAAGGATTATGGGCTCAAATGAGATATTTTTGGACATTTTGAAGATTAGACAACTTCTGAGCATCGAAAGTTTAATGATATATGGAGAACTTTCTACCATCAAATCAAAACAAAATTTGGACTTAAAATAGCCATGGATGTTAGCTTTCATCTTCAAGTGGTTTAAAGTCAATCAAAATCCTAACTCAGAAGTTATGATCAAAATACTGAAAACTGCTACGGCTGGTGACGAAATAGAGCAAGCAGAAAATTTGACCTTCAATCGATCCATGCCAATCGACCTACTCAGGTTGGAAGTAAAGCCTTTATCAGCCTTTGATTCTCAAGTTCGATACCCGTTAGGCCCATTTTGGTTCATTTTTTTATTTTTCAATAATGAACGGCATAATTATAATTTCGTCATCATCTTTCTTCTAGGTTTTTCGAGTTATGAATTGTGAAGGTAAAGAAAATAACAATAAAAATATTACAAGATGGATGATATATTATCAGATTTAACATCGTTTTTTGTCTTTGTTTTACAATCCATTTTGAAACACAGAAATAAAAACATCCATCTCACATTTCTTCAAACACATGCCAATCTCCACACCACCGATCTCATCCCTCGTATCCGATATAGAGAAGAGAATGTTTTTGCTGATGGATATATTCTCAGTATGAACGGTTCTCCCCCACCCAAAATCCGACGACCCATATATCCCAAACTTGTTAGACCCGGCAACGGACAGTTTCTTTGTACCTAGTTCCATCTTTTTCAATCCTTCCTCGTACAACTCCCATATTGACTCAGCCCCTTGAGAATTCAAACCTCTGACCGAATCGCTGAGAATCTTGACACCATTGACGAATCCATTTTCTCCCAAAAACGTCTTGGCTTTGTCTCCAGAGAAATTGATAGATAACACGCATGTCCCGAAGTAGGTCACAGGAACCGGCGGGTCTAACCGGTCTTTGAAATCAGCAGCGTACGTGAAAGGAACTTGTTGGTCTGCGTCGACTCCACGTGCCTTCAACACACATGTCAATACATAGGCGTAGGTGACTACGAAAGTTGAGATGTAAAGATCGGAGCTAGCTGACTCGCTCTTGGCTCGCTCTTTCAGTTTCTTGACGTTCTCCTGAGTCAGCTGGAGCGTGAACCTGACGAGGTCTCCGTCGATCTCTTTGGCGTAAGGAATCTCCAGGGTTCTTGCGCTGGCTTTTTCCTGTGATAGCTGAACGATCATCTTCGATTCGAGTTCGGTCGGAATGTTGATAAGCGTACGATCTAAAAGCATAGGTAAAAAAAAATCTTGCGGCGTTGTTCCGTGTTTACAGATGTGAGCCCATGATTTGAGAAATTTCGCCACAGTTTTGCCGTCCAAGGCACCATGGTGGTGTGTGAGCCCGATGCAGAAGCCTTGGTTCGGGAACAAAGTGATTTGCAGGGTAAGAATAGAGGCTGAGTCAGAGGAAATCGGTAACTCGGGCACAAGAGCGTGTAACTCCTTCTGGTGACGAAGCTCTTTGCCGGAAAGACGAGAGAAGTCGGCGTCGGTCTCGGCCACTGTGAGAGAGACGGTGTCTTGCGGGAGGATGACGATGTGCGGCTTAGGATCTTGCGGGTCCCACTTGAGGTGACCGGAGAGAGGGGGAAAGTACGTGAGGACAAGGGAAAGGGATCGCTCGAGCTTTGGGAGGATCACGGAGTAGAAGGATTCGCGAGTTGACTCGGTGAGTTTGTAAAAAGTGACTCGGTTCGTAGGAATGTCTTTTAGCCACACTAGATCGAAGAAAGTGAGTGGCAGAACGATCGGGTCGACCAAATCTGTAGCAGGGCCGACTCGAGAGATCTTGATCACGTTATACGCCATTGTTGAGAAAGGTAATTAATCTCACTTAGGACTCTCTTTTAGGGGTCCCCTCTCTTTTATATATAATTGATCGGACGTACAGGCTATAGTGGGCAACGTTATTATTATTAATTACATCTTTGTGAGATTTTCAAATCCAAATTATATAATTGATCGGGCAGGCATTTTAGTGTTTTGATGTACCAAATCAAATTTTATACGATTATCGAATGGAGCTAGTAAGTAATTATCATTATATCAAGGGAAGCAAACGCATCAACATGTTTAAGATGTTTTTAGTAGGTGAAGTAGCTGTACCAAATCAAACTTTATCCAATCAATTATCAAATGTAGAGAGTAAAATATGATTGTATATCAAGGGAACACATCCGCATGTTCTAGATGCTTGTGCTCGGGAAAGGAATTTTTTTTTTATTACTAATTTTTTTTTTTAAACATGTCTTTCTCGCGGCATTAAATATCATCGTCTAAATTTTTCTAATCCGTCTATTGGTTAATGTTTAGTTCTTTTTTGGATGATGATGGTTTGGAAAATCACTTTGGTGAAGGCAAGTGGAAGCTAACCAAAGGAAGGCTCGAGAAAAGAAAGAAGTATCACTGTACGTGACACAAGCTAAGCGCTACAAAGAGAAAGTAAATGTCGCAAGTGCTGACATAGAGATATGGCACAGTCAGAAGGAGATTGTTGGGAATAATCCCTGGCATTAGCCCAAAGCAAGTGATGGGCTTATTTAAGTTTTAGCCCAAAATTAATAGGTGAGGAGAAAAGTCTAAGAATTATAGAAGTATGGAAAAGAGGTATCAAAATTATTACGAAGAAGAAATCGAATTATGGAGAAGAAGAAACTTCTAGAATTGTAATGATAAATAGTTTCATTATGTTTAGGATAAGGATTAGAGAATAATCTAGAATATGTTAAGATATGGATGGATAATGTTTAGAGATCATTCTAAAATAAACTAGCATCTAAAAGCATCTCCAATAGTTATCTTTATTTTTTTATTCTATAATTAGAATTTGTTAAAAATAAAGAAAATATTCGTTTCAGTGTTATCTCTATTTTCTACTTTAAAAAAATATTCCTATTATATTATATTTTTGTTTAGTTATTAATTTCTTATAGAACTTTTAAATTATAAATATACAAAATTTACCCATTTTATTTATGAATTTAACAAAAATTAAATAAAATTAGGATTTTATTAAATTAAATATTTACTATGAAAATAATTTTTTGATACAACACATAAATAGAAAAATAAATATTACTAATTATTTTAGTATTAATTATTTATTTCTAATTTATCGTTTGTCATGTCATTTTTAATTTAATATATTTTAATGTTACATTTTAGAATTTTAATTAATTATTTTTAATATAATTTTTTAACTGTAAAAATAAAACAGATAATTTTTAATTTTTGTTTAGATAAAAAAATAAAAACATATCAAACTTAAAGGATTATTTTGTAACTAAAAAAGTTATACTCTAAAAATATAGAACTCTATTTTTAAAGTATGATATAGAGTATTGTAGATAATTTTATTCTAAAAAATAGAGTTTAGAGGTAAAAATAGAGTATAACTGGAGATGTTCTGGAGATGTTCTAAGGGTCCGATTGGTAAGAACTGTGGTTGTAGGTTGTGATTTTAGATTTTTGGCATGTAGAGATTTTAGTTGTAAAAACTGTGATTGTTATTTTAAGAAATTTTGAAAGTATGATTTGTAATAAAAACTGTAAAAATTGTGACTATTATTGTTAATTAAACTCAAAAAGTAAAAATTTAATGCATTGAATTTTTCTTTGTCATAAATAATGTTTTTCAAGATTTTTATATAGGTATCATATTAGAAACAAACCTATAAGTTTACTATTCTATTGAATTTGTATATACTAGTATTTTGTCCACGCTACGCGTAGGTTGTATGATGATTTTTTTTCGTTTTATATTTGCTTTAGTTATTTTTGTCTATATTTTTTGTTATGTTTTCATTGATTGAGAACTTTCGTCTACAAATTATGTTTTGGTATAATTTTTGGTTAATTTTTGTGACTAACATAGTTTTCTGTTTTCTGTTTTCTGTTTTTGATGCATAATTTGTGTCATAAGAGTGTATTTCAGATTGTATAAACAAATTAAATGGAACTATCTTTTGGATTAATATATATTTTAATATATATGTTTTTAACATTGTATTTTGATATAAGATTTTTTTGATAAAATAATTTTTTAATGCATGATTTAGGTGTTAATATGTACTTTAATAAGATTTATAAGTTATAAAAAACAAAAAGGGTAAGAACATAAGTTATATATGAAAATGAAATAACATATCAAACATGTGATCGCCAATTTAACACATGATTGTTTAATTTAATTGTGGTTTGCTTTTATCCCGATAATGTTCGTATAATATTTTTTTCTTTCATTAGCAGCCCAAATAAAAATAATAATTATATGTAGTAGTAGATTATTATTATCAGATACCATTTTCTGTATAGCAAGACCATCTTAGTATCTTCTCATTCAAAAGCACAACCCGCAACAAAACATGTTGTTCTCTTATGGTTATAAGAACCTAAAATAATATCTTAGTATGTAGTAAGCAAACAATATTAGCACTTGAAAAATCAATGTTGGAGAGAGTGTTGAGCCCAACTATTGCTAGTGATGTGAAGTAAAATAGTAAAAAATTTATATGAAAGAAATGAATTATTGTAGTTTGCATCAACTTGATAAAATTTTCATTACTCTATCTAGCTTCATATTGTTTTTTTTTCACCATCCAATCCCTAGTGAACTTTTGCCTTATATTTTTCAGACTCCTCTTCTCTCTCATCATTCACCACCAACTACGTCATTTATTTTTCTTCTGATCTTTTCATCTTTATTCGGAGACAGATAAACTTCTATTTTTTCACTTCTCAGTGAGATATTCCATTTTTCTTAGAATGAATCGATTGCTGGCCATTTAATTTGATAGATGTTAGATGATGCAACTTTTGTTTTTTATTGTACAAAGAACTAACATTAGTTCCAGCTTACAGAAACAATTAAAAACACATTACCAGGGATAATCGGAGCATAAACTGCTAATTTTCTTCCAAATTCTTACCAGACAGCCTCTATTTGGACCCACCACATGCTTGAACTCTGGTCAGAACGACACAAATATTCAGTTCTTTTTCTGATGAAACTGCATCCAAGGCGGAATACATCGACACATATGGCTGTATTAAGCATTACTATTACTAAAACAATTAAGCATGGAAAGCAACATTCAGTCTTCAAAATTCTTACTAATCATTAGAATATCTATTGTTCATAGAAATATTAGCAATCTTTACATACTATATTCGGTTGTTTTTATTGGTTTTTATTAGTGGGCTGAGTTTTTTTTTACAATTATATAATGAGATAACGATAGATTTAGTGGGCGTTTGTATGATTGGGGATTTTGGTGAATTCGTTTTTGTGCTTATAATTGGACTTCTTTTTATTCTTTTTTTTTGGGAGCTGATGGCAAAGTTGCTGGATGGGTAAAATAAGTATGATAAATGAACCAAATCTGTTTTGAAACTTTTTATTATTAGACATCCGCATATCTAAAGAACTGTAACTGTACACATCATTTAGCCTAACTATACGTTTATATTATATAGTTAATTGGAAGTTGAATTTGAAATAATTCACTTTGACTCTTGTGCTAACTACGTTTGTTTGGGCTGCACATTTTTAGTTTCAGGTTGAAGCGTTTGGTGGATAAAGAGCGGAAGATAGTGTGACATACTGTCTTATTCTTATTGGTTAGTTTTTTTTAATAATTTAACGATGTGATAATTTGTTATATTCTTATTGGCTGATTATTTTGGTGATTATTTTTGCCTATGTGGAGACCTCCAAAGACCTAGAAATCCCTTTTATATAAAGGAGATATGTCTTGTTTTGTTTTAAAAAAGAACTAAAAAACAGTATCTAAAATTTAATCAATTATGGGGAAAATAGATTTTAAAAGAACGGGAAAAATATTTAGTTGTTAATTCATTAATTTTTTTGTGTGATAAGACAATACTCCCTTCGTTTCAAAAAAGTGTCACTTTGACATATTTCACACAAATTAAGAAAAGTATTAAAAGTTCTGTTTTACTATTTGTTCACATATTAAATAAAATCATTTCTCTAATTACTACATTAAATTAGTAGGATCAAAACTGGATTTTTATTTAAAATTCTGCATTGAAAATATAAAACGACACTCTTTGTGAAACAAAAATAAAATCCTAAAACGACACTCTTTATGAAACGGAGGGAGTAACAATTTTAGAGAGAGGATTCAATTTATTTAGGGAAAAAGAAAAAAAAAAGATTTATTTTTCTCATAGGTAAAGAAAAACTTTTAAAATCATCATAAAGACTAGAGAGACTTAAGAACAAAACTGAAAGCAATGTGTAAAAACATAAAAAGAGGCTGTAAAATACTTTTTAAAATATAATAAAATAACTAAAGCCTCATTGGCGAAATATTAATAGTAGGGCTTTAAAATGGTTAACACCCTCGACAATCTCATCCCTAATTGGGGGCCTAAGCCATCACTAATATAAATAGGAGTGCTTGGTGGCATTTGTAATAACCCATCCAAGAAGAAACCAATAAGAGAAAAACCCATATAAGAGTATTTGTACTAATCCCTTTCCTAATATAAAAAGAGTTTTTGTCTTGAACTCTTAGTTGCCTAATTCCAATTTTAATCAGACGAAATAATATTGGGTAATTTTCCCTACAAATCCAACTATTGTTCCACAATCAACAATCCCAATTTACAATTGATACATGAGAAGTTGTTGACATCTTAAGCAAGAAACGAACGATATTGTTGTGTTCCTAAGATCTAAAAAGCCATGAGTGGATAAAAAGACTGCAGACAGCTCGACCCACAACTTCTTCGGATTATCGATATGGTGTAAAAGATTCAAACTTTTTGCATATTTTAGTAAATGATATTTGTAATTCTAATTTATGTGTAACACATAATCTACTTTTCATCGTCATTCCACAAATCAATCCTCCTTTTACCAAAAAAAAAAATGAAGCTTTAACCGATTCTGAATACTTTCATCACATGTCTAACAACAAAAGAAGTAGTTTCAATTGCTGCAACACATCAAAACAGGATCTTTTATACTAATTTGTAGGTAACACAGAATCTACAATTCAAAGTTTTTCATTGTGTTTTATCGCTTATAAAAAAAAAACCTAGACTAATCATAACTCATTGTACACAACAATTCCACGGCAAAGAGGGCAAGATTTACGCCTCTCTAGCCACTCGCCGATACATCCTACATGAAACCGATGCGAACAACTCAGCGAAAAACTCATTGTTTCGTTGTTCTTGTCTTCTCTTCCCGCAAATCCCCAAAACAGATCGCACAAGTCGATTCTTCTTCTTCTTCTTCCTTTTGGGTCTCTTTTTCCGAAACCGTGCCATCCACGCCTTTGGGCGACAAAATGAAGTTATTGGACATGACGTTAGGTTTTAGATTCCCATCGTCGTCTTGAATCGCTTGGTTAGCGATTGCCTCAGCGACTTGATAGGACAAGTCAGGATCACGGAGACGAGGATCGATGAGCGAGAAGAGATGGTTCGGGCTGAATTCGTAGCTTTTGAGTCTATTCAAACGGATTTGAGAGACGGTTCCGTCGGATTTGTGGAAGAAATTGATGCAGACAGTGGTGAAACTCGAGGGTTGGCGAACATAGGTTTGATCGAAGAACATGTTCGCATCGAGATTTACTGTAACAGCTCCAGTCGCCATCTTCGTATTGTTCGGATGAAAATTTCAAAAAAAAAAACAAAAGCAGAGAGAAAGAGAGAGAGAAGAATGAAATCGATTGAAGATTGACAAGAGAGGAGTGAGTGTTGTTGTTGATTCTATTTTTTTTTATAGGGTTTCCTTTTTTCTAACGATTAAAATTTCCTTTTTTTTCCTTCATCCTTCTCTACTTATTTCCATTTTTCACAAAGTCAAACAGTATTTTTTTTTTTTTAAATTGTTTTCTTTTCTTTTCTCCCTTTCTTTATTTATTCCAGATTTTGTTTTTTTTGTTCTTATTTAATAATTTCTCAATCAAATTTGATCCCAGCCCATAGGCCCAACGTAGGCCCAAATAGTCTATCTCCGGTTGTATCATCATCGTTTCAAGTTCGTCGCCGTCGAAAACAAATTGTTTCCTTTTTTTTTATTTTATAATTTCTCTACCAAATTTGATCCCAGCCCATAGGCCCAACTTAGGCCCAAATAGTCTATCTCCGGTCGTATCATCATCAGTTCGTCGCCGTCGAATCAAACACCGCACAACTTTCGTCCGTCTGAGATTCTCCATCTCCGTCTAAGAAGCTTGGATTCTAAATCACTCTCTGGTCTCTGCTCTTCTGATGTATACGAAGAGAGTATTGTTTCACAGAGCGAATTCTCTCAACGAATCTCGTTCTTCTTCCTCTGAATCGGTCAGAAAAATCCACAAGTTTCTGAGGAATCTCTGCACGGCGGCTGAAAGGTTAGATTTTGGAAACCCTAATGAATATCGAACCGAGGATTCATCGCATTTCGCTGGTGACATAAACCCTAGAACATCGAATAGAGATTATGGGGGAAGCCAGAGTTTGGGCTCGAATTCATGGCAACAGAATCTCAGTTTGTCTGATTCGCAGGTCCAATCTCAGTATCAACGAAACCTCAATTCCAACAGCACTTGGAGCAATCCAAGCTATGATTATCGAAATGGTAAATCAGGTAACAAGACAAATGATTGCAACATAGTAGACAAGATTGAGGATTTCGATAAATTTTGCAAAGAAGATAACCTGAGACTGGCCTTAGACGCTATGGAATCACTGGAAAAGATGGGTCATGTTTTGGATTTGGTTAGGCTTTTAAGGTTAGCGCAGCTATGTGGGGAAGAACATAGTTTTCAAGAGGCCAATGCTTTGCAAGAAGCTAAAGTAGCTGTTCAGGGGAAGATCAGAGCTTTAGTGTATCATGTAGATGCAAACTATTTAAAGTATTATACTGATATGGTGATTGAGGAATTCGATTCGTTTTGTAGAAAAGGGAATGTGAAGAAGGCTCTGTATACTATGGATACATTGGCAAGTTTGAGTCATGTTGTGGATTTAAATAGGCTTTTAGTATTAGCAAAGCTATGTGGAGAAGCAGAGGCTTTACAAGAAGCCAAGGCTGTCCACGGGAAGATTCGTGCTTCGGTTTGCGGTTTAGATGCGAGTTCTAATCATGTGTTGATAGAAATGTATTCAAACTGTGGGTTGGTGGATGAAGCATCGAGTGTTTTTGAGGAAATGCCTGAGAAGAGTATGGAGTCTTGGGACATTATAATAAGATGATTTGCGAAGAACGGTCTAGGAGAAGACGCGATTGACATGTTTACTCGTTTTAAAAACGAAGGAAACAAACCCGAGGCTCGGTTATTCAGAGGAGTGTTCTATGCGTGTGGTTTGCTAGGTGATGTCGATGAGGGGCTATTGCACTTAAGGTCAATGTCTAAAGACTACGGCATCATCCCTACCGTGGAGGACTATGTAAGCATCGTTGAGATGTTTGCGTTACCGGGGTTATTAGATGAGGCCTTAGCATTCGTTGAGAGAATGCCCGTGGAGCCAAATGCTGATGTGTGGGAAACATTGATGAATCTTTCTCGGGTACACGGGGATTTAGAGCTCGGAGATCGGTGTGCCGAGATTGTTGAGGGGTTAGATCCTACGCGATTGAACGAACAGTCGAGAGAAGGTTTACTTCCGGTCAAGGCATCGGATGTCGAGAAAGAGAGTCTAAAGAAAAGGTCGGGAATCCATGGGCTTCGCGGGATCGCAACTAGTAGGGTGCATGAATATAGGTCAGGGGATACCAATCTACCGGAGAACGATGAACTCTTGGTGCTATTGAGGAGTTTGAAGGTGCATATGGTGGAAATGGGATATGTCCCTGAAACAAAGATGTCTTTACATGATGTAGACGAAGAGAGTAGAGAGACCGGGCTTCTTGCTCATAGCGAGAGGATAGCTTTCGCTCGTGCTGTTCTTAACACCGGACCACGTCAGCCTTTTACCGTGATAAAAAACCTCCGAGTGTGTATTGATTGTCATAACGCGGTGAAGTTTATGGCTAAAATAGTTGGTAGAGTAGTGATCATGCGAGATACGAAGAGATTCCACCATTTTAAAGACGGGGCATGCAGCTGCAGGGACTATTGGTGATTTAACGGATAAACCTTGAGGTATGTTCTTTAGTGTCTGCGTTGTGAAAAAGCCTTTCGCTCTCTTCTTTTTTTGTATCATTTTTCGTTTTATGAAACAGGTTTTCTGATTCTTAGAAACGCATCATCGTTATGTGTCTGTGTTGCAGGATGGAGAAACATAGAGCAAGCAACAGAGACGAGCTTGCATCATTAAGTTGCAACTTTCAGCCATGTTGTTGTCATAGATCGATCAATCTCATTTTTCTTGTCCATTTGTTGCAGTTTTTGGTTGTGTTCAGGTTATGATCAGCTCTATGTCATGAATGCTATGTATTGTTTGTTATTCTAGGTAATACTATCAAATGTTTCGTGGGTCTCGTGTTATCCCTTCGGCCGTTAAAATTGTATGAGATATATTTATATTTAGATTTATTTACGTAGAGTATGTAATAACATATTCTTTTTAATTTGTATGAATAAGAAAAAATTGACGAGAACAAGATAAAAAAAGAAAAATTCTTGAGGAATTTCAGTCACCGATCTCAGTCGCAGCAACACCTAAATGAATAGGTAGGGATGGGCACGGAGTTTATGGATTTGGGTGATATCCTCCTTCTAGATCAGCAGTTTCCAGATTTGTATATGTTCTGCTACTCGTAAAAAAATATAAAAAAGTCCCCTCGGGACATCCGATAAAATTGGAACGACGACACGCACAAATCGAGAAATTGTCTAAATTTTTCGTTTCAAACAAAAAAAAAATTCAAAATTTAACTCAAAAAACTTTCATAAAAAAAGTTATTTTCTTCTAAATTTGTTAAACTTTAATATTAAAATAACAAATATAATGAATAGAAATGTTATAAAAATTTACATACAAATATAATAATTATACAATATATATGTAATTATTTATATATATACATAAATATACACATATCTGAGTGATATCCATCTTTTAAAATTTTAGTATTTGTGATTTGTTCCGTTTTCAACGGATATTAATTTTTAATATTTACTTTGCTTCATAGAATTATAGATTCAGAATTTTTTGGATCGACTAAAAGCAAATAACGGATCAAATCAAATTTAACTTATCAAATTGTGTTATATTTTGGATCTACCTAACTCGAGACTAAAAAATTTTATTATTTTATCGTGTTTATTAATTTATATAATTTCTATAAATTCGATAATTATTAAAACTATACATGGATTAACCAAGGAAAATTGGCAGCATTGTCATTAAATGGATCAAAATTAATAGTATAACTATATTGAAATAATGGTCAGAGTATTCTCTATGTAAGTTACAATAATGCCGAAAATACCCCTAACTAATTATAATCATTTATTTTCATATCTTTTTCTTCCTCCTCTTCTTATCTTATAGGCTTTGAATCTTAAAAAAAAAAATGATTTAAATTCATGATATCACTCAAAAACAATATAGATCTTTCGTTTTACATTTCATAGTATGAATTTTTATAAACGGACAAAATTTACTCAAAAAATGAATATATATCTAAGGAAAAACAAAATATTCTATACAGATTGACGGTATTATAGAATAGTATTGACGAAAAACTATATAGAAATCTATGCAGTATTAATTATTTATTATTCTATTCTATTTTCTCAAAGTGTTTTCTAAAATGTATTTGCTTTAAGCATAAACGCTATGTATTGTATCAAAAAATATGAATGTGTTATTTTATAACAATTAAATGGCCCAAAAAAATATAGTTTTATCCTTTGAAATTCTAAAAAGGTATACTATTTAATAACGTAATATAATATGCTATACTATTATGTGTGTCTGTTTAGAACAATGTGTTATTTATTAGAGATATTGTTCACTTGTTTAAGAACTATGTGTATGTTTTGCCAAATTCAATCACGTTGTAAGCATAATATATTTTTTAGTGTTAATGCAAGATTTAATCAAATAATAGTATAAAATTAAAACAATAAACAAAATCTATTGAGTTTACCATATTAATAATATACAAAACATGACAAAATATTAAAATATATACTACTCCCCTCCATTGTTTTGATCATATAGGCAATTTCGTCCAAAAAATAAGGAGTTTGGTTATTCAATTAATTTTCAAAACTATATAGCTATATTCTTTATTTTCATGCTCAAAATAGATATTTACATAAAAAAAAACTTTTAACTAAATTCTAATGTTATTGTACATGTGAAAAAGCAGACAAAAATTTATGTTACTGTACATATAACATTAATATTACCGTACTTGTAACAATAGAACTTTCTTTAAACTTTGTATTTATAATTTTGTTCTTCTAAAAGTGCATTCTCTAAAAACTCAAACCAGGTTTGATATATAAAAGCATCATAGAAGATTTATTTACAGAATATACCTCAAATTTAAATTTGGGGCACAAGATAAACAACTTCCTTGTACTACCATTACATAAATTATTTTATTTTATTTTTAAATAGAATTTACTTAAATCCATATAAATATTAAATAATATATAGTAACATAAATAAAGAGTATATAAAATTTGCCAACCTCTTATTTCGCCAAGTTTCGTTTGTATATTTTCATTAGCGTGAAACCCTAATCCCCAAATCACTCTTCTGATAATTTGTTCACAATCCCCAGAAATCCAGAGGCAATTCCCAAATCATACGGTGATCGAACCTCCTTCAGGCTTGTACAAGGTAAATTCTTATTCAATTTCTTCTTCTCTTGCGCTGTAATCATTGCTCCTGTTTACACCCTTGATCACCACGAAAGTTTCTTCGATCGATATTTCTTGCTTGGTCTATTGTTTCTACGCTTTTCTTAATCTGCAATCGCTTGAAAGTTGTCTCTTTTGCGCTATACCAGAAGGATTCTTCCGAATCGAAGTTGCAATTGTTTGCCTTTTTCTTCGATTTGTGGATCCCTTTTGTGAAAATCCGAATCCTATTGAGATTGTTTTTTTTTTTCACAAGTTCAATTGATTTTATTGAATGTAGCACTAAGTTTTTGAGGATTCTCTTTTTGCAGGTATCATGAGATTCAGAAAAGGAACCAGAGTCGAGGTTTTGAGCCTCAAAGAGGCGCCTTATGGCGCGTGGCGAACAGCCGAGATTATATCGGGCAATGGTCACACGTACGGTGTTAGATACTACTCGTTCGGGCTGGCGAAGGACGAGGCCTTGGAGGAGAGAGTCGCGAGGAAAGTAATCAGGCCGTGTCCTCCGCAGATCGATGTAGGTAGATGGGAGGCCGGTGAATTGGTTGAGGTTCTTGATAACAACGTTTCTTGGAAAACCGCCACGGTTCTTGAGGAGTTAGCCGGAAGATACTACGTGGTTCGGTTACTTGGCGCAGCCGCAGAGATCAAGGTTCACAGAGTTAACCTCAGGGCTCGACAATCTTGGCAAGATGAAAGATGGGTTATAACTGGAAAGGTAAGTTTTTTATATTGTTTCTTTAACGATATTGTGTCTTTTGAAGTAATGTTATACAGATTGACTAACTGTTGTATAAATCATCTTCTCTTATGTATCTTGCTCTGTGAAGTCGTCGACGCTTACTGGTTCGGATGTACACCAAGATCTAAAGCCGCAGGAGGTTAGTGTTGCTTCTCGGAGAATGTTGAAGAGACCTTCACCTTGTGATTGGTATGAGTCTGCTGAATCATGCACGGGAAGTCCTAAGAGGATGCGATCGATGGAGGAAGAAGGACGTGAGGACCGGTTTGCTGCTGCTGCTTCGGTTAACAACGGTTTCCGTCAATTGGTCAGGGTAAGATCAAAAAGGTTTAGTGAATGTGTTGTTGGTACAGGAAGCTCAGTCTCTAATGGTTGTTATGATGATACTGATGCATGCTCGGTTGGTAGTTGTAGCCCTATTAGTTATTGTGACGAGAGTGACGCCTCGACTTCTTTTCTAGATGGTTTTAGTCAAGACGCCGAATCTTGTAGTAGTGATGCAGAGTCTTCAAGAGAAGTATTTGGGTACAGAGAGGAAGCTACGCGGAAACATTCATTAGCAGTGAGATTCTCGTCCTGTAGACCTGAACTATACACTTACCGCAGCACGCTGTGGAAGTTATTCGCTTCCGGGCCACTGAATTGGGATCAGGAAGCATCACTAACCGATCTTCGACTTTCTCTGAATATATCAACTGATGAACATTTGATGGAGCTAAGAAATCTAAAGTCTGCTGGTACACAGAGTAAATTTTGTTAGCATCAATCAGGATTTGTTCTTTTTCTTTTTGATCCTTAACAGTCTTATCTTCAGGTTTTGGCCATACTTCCCAGAGGATTCTTATAATGATTGTATAGAGAATAGACAGCAGAAGGGAGAGTATGTATGGAAACTCCAACCTCATTGTTATGTTTTCTTCTTATAGTCAGCTTATTGTTGTAATTTCTGGATAATGGAAGTTTAAGAAAAGTTACTGTATGCTCTAAGTTGAGTCTTTTATTCCATATATACTTTAGTTTCTTGTGCTTAAGCTTCTTGATAAGATGAGTCAATTTGTGTGTTTCCTTCATCAATGGTGGATTATTGAACTTCCCCTGCATTTTTCAGGAACAGTGTAGCCATGTCGGGTGCCTGCAGATCTTGCTTGCTGCCTTTGAGAGATCTTACTCTGAGGCATTTAGTTTTATACTGAGTGGTGGAAACCACAATGCCACTTCTTCCTCAAATACATAAGTTAAATTTGTGCTGCTGTTTTTCTTTTTGGCTATACATAACTGATCTGTTTCAGGTTTTGTTGAATCAACTCCTGTGCACAGACAGAAACATTAACAGTCTGGTTGGGTAAGTTTGTCGATGATCGGTAAGTATTAAGTGCACTAAACAGAAAGTTTGTCTCCATGTGTCTATACCTGAGAGAGTATTGAGTTGTGTCAAAGTACAATAGTTTGTTGCACGTGTATTGTGGAAACTCTCTGTTGGAATTGTACAGGCCAAAAAAATCAACACCAGAAGCTGCGATGAGTTGTTAAGAACTCGCTTGTCAACTTCGAACTTTTGCCTTGTGTCTTAAGCTAACAGAACTCAAAAGATGAGAGGAGGAAGAAGAAGTTAAGTCTTGTGAATACGTATCATTCATCTAAGGAAACATTATCTGTGCTTGTGTTGGACTGTTTTGCTTTATACTTGCTTACTCTATGTCAATTAGATGTTACAGTCACGATTCTTTAATACCATTTTCATTCAAAATCTTATTGCTGCCAACAAGTTGAAAATAATTTATTTCAATTTTATCAATCCAAATCACCACTCTTTGTAATTATTTCATTTGATTCTTCGTTATAAAATAGATAGATATGTGACCAAGACCAATTCAACTAGAAGAAGTTGTCTAGCAAGAAGAAGTTGTTTAGCAGATGTCATTCGCAAAGTCAAAAGAAAGGAAACTCATAGTTCTCTTCCTCTGCTTTAAACTGCGTTGACATTTTTTGCAAGCAAAAATTCTCCTGGGGAACAAAAAAAAAAACCAAACATCAAGAAGAACTTGGGGTTGTCTGAGAGAGAAAGGTTTCGTAGTTGTTCCAGATGGCTGGAGCTGTAAAATTGCTAAGCTTATGGATGCTAGTTTCAGTCCATGTGCTCTCTATGGTGTTAGCTCAATATGGTAATCAATTTGTGCATTACGACTTCAAGAAAGCAGATCTCTACTTAGATGGAATGGCAACTACTACTAAAGATGGCCTACTGAAACTCACCAATAGCTCAAAGAGAGCCACTGGGCATGCCTTCCACAAATCACCCATAAATTTCGTAAACTCGTCGATTTCTTTTGCGACTGAGTTCGTCTTTGCGATCGTTCCAGAAGAGCGTACCAGCTACGGTCAAGGAATGGCTTTTGTTGTTTCTCCCAGCACCAATGATCTAAGGTATGGTGCAGCAACATCTTATCTAGGGATATTCAATAGGACGAATGATAACAAAACCGAGAATCATGTCCTTGCCATTGAGCTTGACACCAATGCAAGCTCTGAAGCACTTGAAGAAAGTGATAACCATGTAGGGATAGATATCAACAGTATAGTATCTGTCGAATCCGCGGATAGTAGTTACTTTGATGAAACGGTAGGGTTGAATAAGAGCCTGTTGCTCGCGAGCAAACAAAGAATTCGTATTTGGATAGAGTATGATGGAGAGCGTAGATTGCTAAATGTAACTCTTGCTCCCCTCGAGAAACCAAAACCAAGCTTGCCTCTCTTGTCAAGATCCATAGACCTTTCCAAAATCTTCAAGGAGCAAATGTTTTTCGGTTTCTCCGGGTCAACTGGTACAATCAGAAGTCATCAGTACATTCTTGGATGGGCGTTGGCAATAGGCAAAAAAACACAAAGCCTTGACATATCTCAAGTTTTGGATCTCCCTCAACCACCACCTAATCACTTACCTCTTATACTTGCTTCTGTATCAGTAGTTGTTTTCTTGATAATAGCAGGCGGGATCGCATACCTTTACCACCAAAATAGGTATGCAGAGGTGTTTGAACAGTGGGAATTACAATACAGCCCTCAGTCTCCTTTAGGACACTCTACAAAGCAACAAAAGGTTTCAAAGAGAATATGGTACTTGGAGCAGGAGGTTTCGGCAAGGTTTACAGAGGAGAGCTTCTTGATGGCACTCAAATCGCGGTTAAGAGAGTCTCTCATGGTGCAGAACAAGGAATGCAAGAGTACGTTGCAGAGATTGCTACTATGGGAAGACTAGCACATAGGAACTTGGTTCAACTTCGAGGTTACTGCAGAAGAAAAGGTGAATTGCTTTTGGTCTAAGAGTACATGGTAAATGGAAGTCTTGCGGATTACTTGTTCCATGGAAACAATCTTAGTTGGTATCAGAGAGTTCATATTGTAAAAGGAGTATCCTCTTGCCTTCATTATCTACATGAAGGTTGGGGACAAGTTGTGCTGCATAGAGATATAAAAGCGAGCAACATTCTTTTGGATGAGAATCTAAATGGGAAACTCGGAGATTTCGGGCTTGCTATATTCCATGATCGTGGCGCGACCCTCGAAGCCTCGCGTGTGGTTGGAACCATTGGTTACATGGCTCCAGAGGTTGCCGCAATGGGTGTGGCTAATGAGTCGACCGATGTCTATGCTTCCGGAGTTTTCATGCTTGAAGTGGTTTGCGGGAGGAGGCCAGTAGAACCGGAAAGATCACACGAGGAGAGGATTTTGGTTGAATGGGTTGCTAGTTGCGGGAGAAGAGATGCTTTAATGGATAGCGTTGACATTAAACTAGCAGGAAACTTTGTAGTTTAAGAAGCTAAGCTGCTTTTGAAACTAGGCATGCTCTGCTCACAGCATGACCCAAAAAAGAGACCTACTATGAAAGATATAACAGAGTATCTTGAACACAAAAGAAGTATCCCATACATGACGTTTGATGCAGCTGAGTTTGGGATACCTGTTGTACCTATGGTACGAAACGAAACGGTAACAGCACAAGGAACTAATTTGTCGTTTGCTAGTTTTTTATATGACACCATCACAGTGCTATTTAGAGGTCGTTGAGAGTTTTATGTTTTTATGTGAATAATTTGTGTTTATGATGGTGGTGTTGTGTGCAAATAAATAGTGGAAGAAGGCTGACTATGTCTATAATCTTCTCAAATGTATGGAAGTTTAACCGTATGTATTATTCATATGTATTATTACAAAAAAAGTGAAAAAAAAATTTCAAGAAAAAAAACTTCTTCTAGTCAAGATGCCGACTCTTGTAAGCATGAGCTATATTTTGTAACTTTTGTTAGTATCAATAAGGATTCATTCTTTTCTTTTCGATCCCTTAATAACAGTCTTATCTTCAGGCGTTGGCCATATTATCCTGCAATACGGAATTAACAATGCGTTCGTTTTCCAGATGATTCATATTACGATTGTATAAACGGCAAAAGAGAAAAATATGTATGGAAAATCCAATCGGACCAATCCACATTTTAATGTTTTATTCTTATAAATTTTCTTTTGTTGCAATTTATGGATAATTAAGTTAACAAAAGTTACAGTATGCTCTAAGATGATGAGTCCTGTTTTGGAGAAAGGTTAAATTGTTATTTCTCATGCTTTTTAAATTGAATTTCATTGATTTTTTTTTTTTTTTTTTTGAAAGCGTTGTCATTAGTTTATATTTTGCATTTTAATAACAACAAAGACTTTTGAATAATGATTTAAAAAAAAAAAATTCTGTAGTTTCTAAATCATTTTTTTTGCAGTTGCTTTCGGTTTGTGCACTCGTATTCATATGATCATATCTCATATATATGTACACACTAACACAAAACAAATCATATGTATTCTGTGGTTTCATTTTGCACACCTATGAAATTAAGAATTTATGTAAGAATAACTTATCAAGAAACGAGATACTGAAAACATGTAAACAAGTAAGCTTTAGCCTAGAGACTCTTATTTTTGCGACTCAAGAATGAATGATTTCTGTTTCTTGTGTTTCAAGAAAATATTGTTAAAAGATCTAAGAGAAAATTCAATTTCTTCTTCTTCGGAGTGGGGGAGATCAGTAGGAACTCAAACTTAAAAACCCGATATAAACTTGAGATAAACTTTCTTACATTCTTTGATAACAATCACAACACAAATTTATTTATTTACATCAGTATTATTACACTAAATATATTAAGGATCGGCCTTTGTAAGTCGAAACATCTCTCTTTTTCCTTAATGAAACTCATGACCAATATCTCCTCCTCCATCTTTGAATATTTGCCATTCTACCTCTCGTCCATATATTCTAAAGGCCAAGAATTTTTGTCTTTAGCCTCCTCCCTCCTCCAATATTGTTGATCCAGTTCCTGCAATCTGTTCCAATCATGAAGCAAATATAATTACTTAGATTCGCATCGTTGTGTATAAGCATGAGACTACTAATTACTATTAAAAATTGCATTTCATACCGTTCTTTTCCGAAGTCATGTATACACTCCCTGGAACAAAATAGCATTCCAAAAAATGTTATGAAAGCTATTCTGTTAGGGCAATAGCTTTCACACTCTGTGCAAATTGGTCGACTTAGACGGGTATTGGGAATTACAAGGAATGATACTTCGTTAATTTCACAACCTTCACCCTGTCTCATAAATGGATCTTTCCCGAATAGGCAACTCTCATGAACGTTGACGCTGCACACATCGCACATATAAAAGCCAATTGTACGTATTTCTTTTTCGCATATCTCACACAAGAGGTTGACGATACGACGATCATGTGGATTGTAGTAGATCTTGAGTAAATGTTCATCAAATCTGTACTTCACCTTATATGGTAAAGTGGCACAACTCAAACATAAAACAAACTCACATATGATACAAGTTAAATGTCTCTTTGTTTGTCCACACAAGGCACACTTCCTGAGTTTGCCTAGTACAAATGTTAAGAATAAGGGATGTGGATGCAATTCTTTAACGAAAGGCTCTGAAACCAAAGCACATCGTACATCTGAATTGAAACCAGGACAAAGTTCTTCATCACACTCGTATGAAAAACCATAATACACGTTTTCGCAAGCTGTGCAATCGAGCCAACCAAATTTATCATCCACCTCAAGAGTAAGCGGGTGGGCATGCATTTGATGCCATATTCTGCCTGGAAGATGTGCACATACCTCGTGGAGAGTAAAATCACATTTAATGCAATTATAGATGCCACCCTCATAGATAGGAAGGATGCATGCTTGACACCATTTTTCGTTGTCCACTATAACATTCTCCTTCTTTTCAAGTATCATGGGATGATTTGGATGACTGGAATGTTTTATGATACCATCACCTATATCTTCGAACATCTTAATATTTTCTAATTCAATTTCTGGTTCTCCTTCCAGTTCTTTCCCGTCCCACAAATCTCTTCGTGTTGCACATTTAGAATGAACAACATAATTGCAACCTTTCACACAAGAGTATTTCCCATAGTCCGCATCAACTCTTTTGCGACAAACCCCACAAGACGAATCTTTATTAGATACGGAATGACACAGAGTGAAAGAGAGACGGTGGTCGTGACGGGGTATTCTGATTGTGGTTGGTAAGTAGATGCATGACTTGTGAACGACGAAATCACATTGGTAACAAATGTAGATGATTAGCTTGTCATCACTCAGTGCACAAAGATCACAAGTTAGAGAGTTTTTTCTAGGAAAGTAGTTGAGGGTGTGGTCATGTCTTTTTGGGTTGTTTATGGGGAGGGTGTTCGATTTTATTGCACAAAGAGGATGCAAATTAAAATCACATATAGAACAAGAGTAATAGAAACCTTTAATGTCTTCTCCACAACAACTACACTTATTGTAAATGCTGTTGTTTTCTGGAGAAGATGCTTCAACACCATCTTCCAACAACCAATATGGAAGATGATGTTGGAGAGGATGTTTAGGGTGATAAAGGACTTTGATCTGAGGTGGAGATTCAACACATTCTCTGTGATAGTTTAAATCACATGTTACGCACCAAAAATCGGTGTCAGTGAGTGTTTCTAGCTTGCAAACGCCGCAAGGGATTTTTGATTTTATGTGGAGAAGACGGTGAGATAGTTCTTTTAAAGACGGATCATCCTCTTTTTTTATAGAAAAGAAACGAAAATAGGTATATGGATCCATTTGATCTGAAAATCGTACCTTAGGGCATACGAAAATTGTATGAGGAGGAGATACAGGAGAAGAGTGGTCGAGGGAATCCATGGCTCGTAGGAAAGAGGTTGAGGCTGTACGTAACAGATTTGAAGAGTGATTTAATTTGTATTTTGTTGAATCTATGACTCACACCTTATTATTATATATAGGTGGCTAAAAGAGATCATATGCATAGATTTACTGTAAATCATTTACACATGTGGATTATCATTATTCCAATTACAAATGATAAAGATTAGAATAAGAAAATAGTTGACATAAAGTATTCTATTCTATATACGTTTTTAAAATCCCCCAATCAAAGTACTAAATAATATATACCTCTTCTGTTGAAAAAGGTTACAAGACTCTTTGTTAAAGAGTTTTCTTTGGTTATTCGTAAGGAATCTAATCAAAGCTACTATTTATTTAGTGTATTTATTTAATTGAATAAATCAGGTACGGTTTCGATTTTGGTATTCAAATTTGTTAAAATATACTCATTACTCACCAAAGAATACTTTTTACTTGGTCCTCAAGAATATGGCCATGGCCCATAGAGATTGAAAAAGGCTCATTTTCGTTATCGATTCTTGTTAAAATCTATAATGGGCAAAACTCTGATTCGACGAAGTTTGCTTAAATTATAACCCTGGAAAAAAAAGATTAGCACTTGTAGAAACCTATGATAATTCTATGAAATAAATGTAACGATGATAACCCTGGAAAAAAAAAATCAGCACTTGTAGAAACCTATGATAATTAACTAGCAACAACACACTTTATTGACTTATTGAAACATAATTACAATCTCAAAATAGTATTGTTCTTGAAGCATGTCCAATTCACTCAATCACTTCAAAAGGACCTTTATATAGTACTTGGCTTCAAGCTTTTGACATAAATTTCTTGTTAGAGAATGTTGTTTATACACATGTAATTTCTGGAAAACCAAAGAGCCAATTGTGAATTCCAAATCTCTTATGTGCTTGTTCGCATTATTTTTCATCAAATGCCTAAGCTTTAACCAATTGATTTTTGGTTGGTGAAATGATAACTACAAAGCTCAGACTTTCCAATGGTACTTCCTCTCATTTTTGTTGTCGTTGGAGACGACCAAACCATGGATGAATGCAACAATAATTCTAGTAATTCAGTTACCACTCCATTTGCATCTTCAAACGTGTCCACAACTCTTCTTTCACAATTTCTACATCACAACCTTATATTACTACCATCACTTGTATTAGTGTCATGTATCCAAGGCAGACTAAGCCCTTTCATAGTTTTGCAGAATTCACTTTTTTCCATCATTATCACAACCCCGATTTGGTGTGTTAGCCCTTGAGGCTCCTTCATTTTAATGACTTTATGAATCTCTGGTTTCAAACCTTTGAAAAAACAGTCTTCCAGATTTTCTTTCTCAAGCCGAACCTGAGTTGCTAATTCCTTGAATTCTTGAACATAAGTCGATATGAACCCATCTATTGAATCCCAAATACTCGTTTCCCCGGTGAATTTTCGTACTGACCCTGCGAAGCATGCAAACCTTGTCTTGAATTCTGACCAATCAGTTAATTGACAATGTTCCATTTCATAGTTATACCAACTGAGAACTAAAAGATAGGCATCATTAGTTGTGGATCATTGAACTTTCCCTGCATTGGGCATCGTTGCTTGCTTCCTTCTAGAGACCTTACTCTGATGCATTGGGTTTACTGAATGGTGCAAAACACTATGATCCTTCTGCATCAAATACATAACTGAAGTTGTGGTGTGTTTTTCCTTTTTTTGGCTAATACATAACTGATCTCTTTCAGGTGTTGTTGGATCAGCTCTGTTCCTAGCCACAACGGTTCCTAGCACAGGATCATATTAACTATTAAGTGCCCTAAACAGTCTGGTTGTGTGGAATACTTTGATAGTAGGTATGTGCTCTTTCAGAAAATGTGTTGCCAATAGAGATTGCAAGGGCAGACTCTCTCAAAGCTTCTCTTCTAACCACCATGAGCGCGAAAACACCAAAACTTGTTGGTGTGGTGCTTGTTGGTTTGTGGTATATGTGTATTGTACAAATTCTTTGTTGGAATTGCACAAGGCATCAAAGTCTACACCAAAACTTATCAAGTTAAGGTATGCTGCTCACTTGGCAACTTCAACTTATGCCTTTTGTTTTAGCCAAGAAATTGGATAGACGAAGAGGAAGAAGAAGAAGCCGGTTTGTTAATATGTATCATTCATGTGAGGATATATCTGCCATATAATACGATCTTCGTGTGACATGAATCCATGACTAATGCTTTTATTTATACTTGCTTACTCTATAGTTTATACTAAGAAACTTAAAAGAGTGAGAGAAAAACCAAAACACAAAAGCAGTAGCAGAGAAAGTTATTTGGGTTCTGATGATTTTTATTCAGGCCAACAAATGCAAACATGTATCCAAAACACAGTTAACCAATAGATACCAGAGTATATTTTGTTTCAAGAAATTATTGCCAAAATACCAATTTGGAGATTCGTGCTTAAAAAGCAACTTCCATTCGCAAGAAAACCGAAAAACTATGCTTAAGGAAGCGTGCGCTGGTAAAGAGGCAGAGCTCCCAAGGCCTCTCGTTCCAATCTTTCCTTCTCAACCTGCAATGCTCACAATGGAATGATGATTTAAGCTCAGTTAAAACTCGAAAAAGATGAAGCTTTGCAGAATTTACAAATATTGTTATCTAAAAGAGACTTACTAGAGCCAGCATCTCCTGAAGATAGCCTCGGAATGGCGTCTGCACAGCCTGCAAATAGAAATCAAGATCTCAAATAAGAATGCTTACATTTGCATTTTTCGAAAGCCACAAATCCATTATGCGACATGAATAGAAGAAGTGTACGCGAAATCAGCATTTAACAAAGGAAACTAAGGGTCTCACTTCTCACATTTATCAATTTGAATCTCCTGATGAGCTAAAGAAGAGCAAAGTTGCAAAATGTATGCAAGAAACAAAGCATGTAGTACAATTTCATTAAATAAATTACTCTAATTAACACAAGTAAGATCAACAACACCAAATCGGTAAACTAAGAAAACAGTTTCAATGTGATATTTTTCAATCCAAATAGCTAGTGATCCTCTGATTCTTATAATTCCTCAGTTCCCAGCAAAAAGAAACATACAAAATCTCAATCCAAACTCAATTTCGTCAGTCAACTAACGATTCTTGGTCTCTTATACAAAATCTCAATCCAAACTCAATCTCATTTATCAATTTGAATCTCTTGATGAGCTAAAGAAGAGCAAAGTTGCCAAATGTATGCAAGAAACAAAGCATGTAGTACAATTTCATTACATAATTTCCTCTGATGCACACAAAGTAAGATCAACAACATCAAATCGATAAACCAAGAAAACATTTTCAATGTAATCTCTTTCAATCCAAATAGCTAGTGATCCTCTGATTCTTATAGATGTTCTCAGTTCACAGCAAAAAAAAAACACACACACACACACAAAATCTCAAATTGATTCCATATCCAAACTCAATTTCGTCGGCCAACTAAAGGTTCATGGTCTCTCGTTCAAAAACCTTACGCTTCAAAATTTAAGGTTCTCAATTTCTACTAAAGGAATATAAGGTTCTCAAATTTTATCAATCTGAATCTCCTGATGAGCTAAAGAAGAGCAAATTAACCAAATGTATACAAGAAACAAAGCATGTTGTACAGTTTCATTACATAAATTACTCTGATTAACATTAGTAACATCCACATTCTGAAAAACACAACAACACCAAATCAGTTAAATCGAGAAAACAGTTTCAATGCGATCTCTTTCAATCCAAATAGCTAGTGGTCCTCTGATTTTGATAGATTTCCTCAATTCACAGCCAAAAAAACCATACCAAATCTCAAATTCACTCAATATCCAAACTCAATTACGGTTCTTGGTCTCTTATTCACAAACCCTTTGGCTTCAAAAAGTAATTTTCTAAAGAGTACCTGAAGATCCTTGGGGAGGTACTCGTGCTTCATGGATAGATCCATTGCGCGCTTGAGACGCTGGTT